>JAJSPL020000029.1:0-450122 GCA_021272945.2 Cytospora paraplurivora
GGACTCCCTGGGGCTGGGATGGGGGCCGGGGGCCAAGGTCGGCTGAATCATGATGAGGGTAGGAGGGGACACGTCTGTAACAGCCAGAAAGACTACTGGGACTGTGTACGGAATGCGTACAGGCAGACGGGACGGGAAGTGGACGGAGAGGCGGAACGAAGATGAGGGTGGGCCGTGTTCACTGCTCTGCTTACCTGGGCGAGCTCCTGCTCTGTCTGCCGCGGGTTTGAGGTCTCAGCATCTTGAACGCCTCTCTGTGATGCAGAGGGCGAGCCAGACCCTCCTGCGTCATGGGATGCGGATAGGGGCATTATTGATGTGCGGCAACGATTCGAATGTCGCAGGACGCACAACAACCCTGAATGGACCGGACCGGACTGGACTGCTGGATTGATGGATGAGCTGCTGTAAACGGTGCGCGCAGTGAAGGGAGAAGGCTCGCATACGAGCACCAATAAAGCCCGGCGGGAAGTTCTCCGGGCGTAAGTAGCACGGTGGTTGGTTGGAATCAAAATGATCCTTGACTTCTGTTGCGATCTGAGGATCTGCCAGTGCGAAAAAAAGAGGAAAAAAAGAAAACCAACCAAAAAAAAACCAAACGCCCAGTCAATGTACACGGCTCGCCTGTAAGTGTTACGAGGTTCCGTAGTCTGCTGGGTAGAGCCGCGGACGTTGAAACGGGAATCTCACAGTTACTGCTAGGGGTGTAGGGCCATCGACATGAAAGAGACGGTTTACCTACCTACCTAAGTTTGTGGCCCGTCTTTTGGTAGAAACCGATGGGTGGCACAGCTGCACAGGTGCGGCATACCCGCAGTCCGCCGGCTGCCGGCAACCGTGCGCCTGTGATTGGATGGCTGCCCGAGGCATCGAGATCCCACAATCCTATTCTGCAATGCCCATCAACTAAACCACCTAAGTAGGCACTTGAGTCGAGCTACCTAGGTAGTGTATGGTAAACCTGGATGGTGCTACGGGATGTCCGCATGTATCTGTACACGTACCTACCTAGGTACGGAGGAGTTCATCAATGTTGAATTTGCGGTTGTTTGGTGCGTAGCAGCCTGATGGGACAACCCTTTGGAGTTGACCAGTTGACCCAGCCTAGAGGAGATCCGCAATGTTTGGGGGATTCCATCTGGACAGCTTGACTTGGAGATTGGAAAGGACACAACTGATCAGGTGGCTTGACGTCGGACAGTGTTTGCTCGGAATTGTACTGTACATAGAAAGCCGGGCTCTAGGTAGTACCAGTCCGCGGATCCATATATTTGGTACAGTACCTGGCTATCTAGGTGCCCAGGTAACGATGAACTGTGCCCTGTCACCCTGTGTGCATACCTGTCTGGGGTTTAAGTAGACAGTCTGACAGGCACACTAAACTATTTGTGGCTGTACTGTTACCATTATCGTAAGTGTTACAGTACTTGTACACTACATATTACCGGCAGGAAAAAACGTCGACAAGGCTACGAGATCTGCGATGTTGCCGCGTGAAATGACGACAACATCGGCTCTCAAGCGGGCTTTGTGCCTTCCCTTTCAACGGCAACTTTCCTCGATTCTTCGATTGCTGGACGGTGGTCTAGAACAGTTGCGGGCACGTGGGTAGTGCCCAGCTGCCAATTTATTGGACATGCCATTGAGCGATGGCAGGATGGGAAAGTCCTAACAGTGAGGTAAAACAAACCAGTCGACATCTAGACGTCGGACCTTGCCACCCCGCTCGCCCCCCCCCCCAACTTCGCAACAAGACTCTGGACATACAAGCGTGACCAGCTGACACAGTCGGGCACTCTGGTATTAGCTAGGTATATGCAATGCTTGAGCTTGACTTTGCACTTCTAAGAGGTACCTAGGTGGTAACAGTAGCATCGCTCTTCAGTGAAGTCAGTCGAGTTTTGAACGATCTGGACGACGACTACCTATTCCCCAGCCGCATTACCTAACCGTTTTGCCCGGGACGCTGCGCTGGCTAACTATATGGCACGCAGTGCTATGCCGAACTGGGGCCTCTGACAAGCAGATGCCAGCTAGACCCAAAGGGGACTCTACATGACCAGGGGCTGGGAACCGATTCACCTCACTGTTCACGATCCCGAAAACTTTTGAGGCCATCGTGCGATCTGCCGCCGAATCGTGACCTCGAAGCCTCTCGAAGCCCTCCCGAGTGCCCGGCTCCGCGGGCGCAACAGGTCCTCTCTCCCCATCGCAACCACATGTGGACCAGCATCAAAATG
The DNA here is from genome assembly GCA_021272945.2 of Cytospora paraplurivora. Classification (NCBI taxonomy): domain Eukaryota; kingdom Fungi; phylum Ascomycota; class Sordariomycetes; order Diaporthales; family Cytosporaceae; genus Cytospora; species Cytospora paraplurivora. The sequence goes on from JAJSPL020000029.1 coordinate 2,241, forward strand.
TTCCTTCCTCCACCGATACGATGCTAGAGAAGTTTCTTGTAAAATGGCAAATCCCACAGCGTCATAGTAGAGATCGACCGTGTCTTCAATTGGCCCTGGCGGGGTTAAACCCCGTCTCCCACTTGCGAAAGGCTGAGCGCATTGTTTGAAAGTCCATCATGCGTTTCCCTGTGTGCCGTAGCGAGCGGATCGAGATCTGACAGGAAACATGTTGTTCTGCCACATATCCATTGTGGATGCACGGTCACTTTCATGTATCGGTGACTTTAAGGAGACCGACCCCGACTAGCCCAAATATCAACGAGAGCTGCCCGGTACTCAGGGTCACATCGAGAAGGCGACATTCCCGACTCCTGAACCCGATTCCCTACAACCAGTTTCTCTGAGTTCCATATCAAGCTTCCAAAACATGGTCTGGATGCTGTATGATCACCTGTACGACCACCGCTGTACAGAATCCAGGGGGGGTCAACTCGCCGTTCGGAGTCTTTGGAGCCCACTGTTTGTGACTTGTTAGCTGAAGTCGGTACCGCGGGCACGGAGGGCCTTTCTGATATCATCATGTCGTGCCATTTACACATGTACAGGCACAGGCAAAGACAGATTCACCCGGAGCTGTGCATGACTTGAGTTGACCTTCTGCGCGCGACCAACTCGTTGACAGCCCATCGACGGCCTCTGCCCGAGGGGACACGGCAGTAGTGCTCGGCGGTTTGCACCAAGGTCGCAGGTTATTACACCAATGGCCCAGTCTATTGGAGTTATTCCAAGCTAACGATCAGGACAACACGCGATATACTCTACAATGGACAAGGAAGAGGGTACAGATGGCCCGCGGAGGCATTCGCGTATTAGATGCCCTACAATATGTCCGGACTCAGGAATTCTGGGGGCGGGGGTCAAGCTTACGGGTTACCTCTGTTGTGCAGACCCATCTTCGATGACTATGTTGGGCCTTGCCATGACAGCGCCAAGGGAGCCGCACAGAAAGCAGTCGATGTCTGGCTCTACCATACTATCCAGCTTCATCCAAAGTGGAACCGATAGTTCAGCATTAAGGTTTCCTCCGAGGCAGATGTTACAGGCTATCAACCAGACGATGTCGCTCGGGGTACATGGCGAATATCGACTTACACTTCCAGGAATGGACAAGCGCAATATGCCGAAGTACCTTTTACCCGGCGGTACTTGGCCGCTTACATTCGTCCCTGGGATCGCGATGGCCCACTCATCTCTGCGCTACCTGTCGTACCAGAATTCTCTGGATTCGGGAGGATTTATGGATCTTGGGACAAGACACTTCTTTCTGCAGACTGCCAAGACTGGCACGACGGCATCCAATCCTGCGTGGGAAACGCTATTGAACCTCTTTTCCAGGCTCTAGTTCATGCTCATGGTTGTCCTTGTATCCATGAGTCTGGCCAGCCCCAGTCTGATCGTTGTCCTAGTCACTTCCCAGGAGCGAGTGCGGCTATTAGGCCCTATCTCCAGTGTTTTTCAGAACCAGATTCTCCGTCACCGGTTGCCCAGTTCTGGGTTTTCTCCCACTATTTCGGTAGGTCTCCATTCTGTTTACAAGTGACCTACGTCGTACCCTCGCTGTTCCTGATGCCTCGTTGCTCACTTCGTGTCGACCGCGCGCGTCTTACACACCTCTTGTCAAAGTTCAACGACTAGGCCTCTTCTACGTCTCGCCCCTTTGAGTAGCGGTTCCTAGGCCGTCAGCTATTTCACCTCAGCTCCGAGACCAGGGATCTTGTTACTCAGACGGGGAATCGCCGAAGCTAACTGACAGAAAAGTCAATCTTTCGTAGGTACGCGCCTTGTCTACATACTGTGGTATTTCTGTGGCACACCTTCAAGCTTTCCCATCTTGTGCTACACCCGTTTTGTCATCGAGATCCTCCCCATCGGCCCACTCTTAGCGATGTCTGGATGGATTGTGATATCAAGTGTCCAATGTCTAACCCCCGTCCTTAGATCCTCAACATCATCAGTACTGACTGGCCTTCTTTTTGCAACACGCTTCACTTTCCCTACACTAACCCCAGCCTCCCTACCCGCCACCAGGATCCATCCACCCGTCGCAGGAACACACCGATTACTCGAGGTCACTTCACGAACCCAACTACCCTGAGACAGGCGTGAACGAGGTCCTTCACGACACATTTGCCAATGAGCATGACGACGGTGCTCGCGTAGCAACCACGACAATAAAGACTGACGTGTGTACCCGCTATCAAGCTGGCGAAACGGGATAGACCGAGCAACGGCCTCAGGCAGTTGAAGACCTGGAACTCCAGGGATAGCCTTTGCGCATACTCGTTGCCAAGTAGCACGCAAACCTCCACGAACATCGACTCGGACGTCTCCAGTTCTCGATCAGCGTGAGACAGGATCGCAGGAGCCTCATGGGCTTTGGATTGTATACGAAATTTCATCAGTAAAGGCCGGCCGATAGCCTGCATGTCGCCAAAATTAGACGAGATATTTGGGGAGCTAGGCATCTCACAATATCTCGATGCCTTCGTCGATCAGGGGTTTGATACGTGGGAGACGATTTTAGACATCACCGAATCCGACCTGTGAGTGCGGCGGGCAGTAAGGCTGGTCTTCATGTCAATGGTGGAATCTAATCCGTCGTGGTCAGGGATGCGCTCGGTGTGAAACTTGGTCATCGAAGGGTAAGGAACTATCTTGTGGCGAGTTTCGCGGGTGGAAACCCTTCTGTTAACATAAGTCACGACAGAAACTACAAAGACGAATCGCCAATGCTAGAGGTATAGCACCTGATGCAGCACTGGTCTCGCCAAGCAGACCGAGTGTTGAGGATGCCCGAACCGAGGTGCACAGGACGGATGGGCCTGCACCGACGTCGACGGATACCCGAGAAGCCGGAACGACGGTAGTCCAGAAACGCAAATATCGGAGGCACCCAAAGGTATGTTCTTCAATTGGGTACCTTTTGGCACGGTGCATTGGTTCGAGTTCTGGGGCCTTGAGCCGTGCTCAAGGTGATAGAAGTTGCATTTAACTAACTCGCGTGGTTGCTCGATTTGAAGCCGGACGAAAATGCGCCAGAACGCCCGCCTTCTGCATACGTCTTGTTCTCAAACAGTAAGCGGCTTCCCAAGCCCGTCTTAGTCATCTGGTCACGTGCAACTGGTCTCGACTCCATTGCCCCTAGCCAAATTACATGCTTCGAAGTTCGTCGGTCAAAGACTAATATATACCGTATCTGCCTCTAGAAATGAGAGAAGACCTCAAGGGACAGAATTTGACGTTCACAGAGATCGCAAAGCTTGTTGGCGAGAACTGGCAAGGCTTGACTCAAGCTGAGAAGGAGCCATATGAGCGACAGGCTCAGACAGCCAAGGAGAAGTACAACCAAGATTTATCCGAGTACAAGAAGACGCCCGAGTACAAGAAGTATCTACAGTATTTGCAAGACTTCAAGGTCAAGCATGCTACACATTCTCAAGGTGATTACAACTGCGTATTGACATTCCTTCTTATCTTTGTGGTATCACTGACGTGTCCCATTCACAGACAAAGAAGTCTCTAAACGAGCAAGGATATCTGACCCAAATAATGGAGACTCTAGCACAATAAATGGCTCCTCTGGCCGAGCCGGCAGGACGGGCAGCAATGGAGGTAGCATTGCAGAGTATATCGGCGAACCGCCAGCACGACAGCAGCGAATAAGCTCGATTGTATCAAATGTCGAGTCCTACTATGCGCCATCTGTGGCCTCAGTATCTCAACGGACTCCAGGCGAGGAGTCTATCACCTCACCAGGTCCTGGGTACTTTGAAAGACGTTCGGAGGAGTCTCCTGGTTTCACCCTCAGCCCTAGAGACGCCGCCTCTCAAGGACCGGTCCCATTGCGAAGGTGCCCAGCATACGCCGATGGAGTTCGCAGTGACCCGGTGGCGCCGACTCGGCATCTTCCTCCGCTTGCAGACATGTTCGATAACCGGCCCATGCCAAGCGCTATACCTCACCTCAACGAAGCTCCTGTGCCCACCCTGGGAGTGCTGCCCAGGGGTCATGAAACCGTCAGCCCAGTACCACCCACTCCGAGTACAAACGGAAGCGATTTTCAACGGCCATCCTTGAAAACAGAGCAGTCTTTGTCTTCTGCTGGCAGTCTGTCGTCGGGAAGCTCAGCGTACAATAGCAGCCACCCGCGAACTCCCATTGACGGCCCTCTCCCAATCCACGCACTCTTGACTGGGACCAAACAACACCCCCCATACGATAGCACGTTTGCAGCCAACCCGGCGATACAAGGAGTGATACAAGGACGGTCGATGTCTCCTGATGACACAGGGCTCCCCAGGTACTTCCAATCTGAACGGACCTCCAGTGATCCTGGGGTAGCCGGTCTCCCTATGCCACATATCAATGGTAGGTCACCCTTCCTAGCGCCTCATGGTAGGCCATGTCATTAATAACGTGTTCCAGGGTACTATGCTGGGCCCCCTTCGATGCCGACCCATGCCTCTTCCATGCCACCGGGACGCCTACCATATGCGAACGGAAGGCCCGCTCGGCTACCAGCACCGAATCCACGACCAAGCGGCAAGGGCGAAGTTGGGATGGATGGCATAAGTGCCCTCCTTCAAGCGGACAAAATTGTGGACCGCCGCTCAGGATAGATGGTCAAAAGACTCACCAGGCTCTAGACAAAGGAGACGCTGGGCTAGAACGGTTATACCTGGTGAAAGATTTAAGTCATGGTTGTTTCGAAAACGAAGAGTCGCCACCAAGCGTTCGACTGACCTCTATATTATTATAATTCATGGCACACTCGGCCTTATCGGGTCACAACTGCTTATCGATGCCCGACGTTACGCCATCCAAGCGCTCAACCATCAAAGAACACGAATTGGTCACCGAGACCATCATTGGGCAATCAGGGCCTCGAGTTCCGATTGCATGAAAGCAATAGGGGTGCATGGACCAAAAATATGGGAGTGGGGGGGTGTCCCGGCGTTTTATGGCTTGAGACCACGGAATCTTGGTTCAAGAATCATCTTCGGCGCACATGGAATGGGAATTTTCAAGCTCGTTGTCCTAGGGTTTTATTCGCAATGACGAGCGACATGGACTGCAAAGTCCAATGCATCACGATATGGAAGGGAGGAATGGGTGTATGCCAACAGACCAGCAGAGGGAGCTCTGCTGCGTGGCTTGAAGGGCAGAAGCGTCAAAACACTGCTGTGCCATTTGTCATTCGTCTGATGTTACTGGCACCAGGCATGGCACAGCTGCTTGGGCAGGGCAAGGCACCGCCGTGACACTGCATGAGGGCGATACCCGATGGGTGGATATTGAATGAAAACCTATTCAAGACCACGTCGCTACGCTTTCGTGATATACAATAAATTTCCGTAGCTCAGACTGTAGATAATACCACGCAACGAACTGCGGTTGACAGATGTCACATGGTGAAAAGATGGCTAATCATCACTTACAGAAATCCGCCGTCCTTACCATGGCACCGGATATCGTCACATGTCAAGACAAGGTGCTTAAGATTGGAATCAAAGTCGGAGCGGGCCGTTATTAGACTTTCAGTAGTCGTGTTGTCGCGCCAAGTTCCGAATCAGCGGTCTAATATCCTCTATCCACCTAAATATGTATAGGTACCTAGGTAGGTATCTGAACACCAAGTCGTATTATAAATCCCGCCGGTGTTGCGTTGTGTTACTTCGCGAATTGGTTTCCCTTGGGCCTCATAGCTTTCAAGGTTCAATTATTGGGGTGGCAGCTCCAAGTAAGTAGGGAGGGAGATAGTCGCAATTAATCAATCCGAATTAATTGGTCGGCACAGCAACAAATGCCAACGTCGGGTTTGATTTTAGCGCTGCGATCTTGCCGACCAGCCACCCACCACCCAACCACACCAACTGCGTTTCTGCCAATGCCGATGTGGGACCCCTCATCGGCTTCAGCTCCAGCTCCAGCTCCATGCGAGCCAGCGAGACAGCAAAGCCACACAGCCAACCAGCCAGCCTCTCAGGTTGCGCAGGCTCATCAGAGGGCTGCAGTGCGGTGTACAGTGCTGCAGCTCATTTGGTATGATCTTATTCTCCTTGTCGCCACCTGAACCAGCTTTCTCGGTGCAGATTGTATAGCTGTTCGTGGTTCCTTTCCGCATAGCAATGAGATGCTGGGTGTCCATATACCCACATAAACATTGACGCCAACTGCAAGCTCGTATCAAACGAACATAGCCAATTTACATACATAACTCTTTTAATCTTCCAATACCCATTATACTTTATAGGTGGAGTTACGCCGTGAATGACCGATGATAGTCCCAGCGCAACCCCCTGAGTTGTCAACATCATGAGCGACCGCCGCCGCCGCTGGAGCCCAGAGAGCTCCCGGCGCAGGCGCAAAGACCGGCGTGTCTCGAGGGAGCAATCAGCCATGGATGAGATTGCCGCCGCCGATTCCAGATCAATGGCGCCGGGGGGCAGCTACTCGAGCACTAACTATCCGTATCCGAGTCAGGTCCAAGGTCAAGTAGCAGCATCCTCCTTCCAGCAAACGGCCCTAGCCGCGGATCAGCATGCACTCCCACCCATCACCCTGCGCAGCAATGATGATACCCGACCCTCCAGGTCGAAGGCGGCGCCGATGCCCATGCCGGGCCCTTTGCGCGGATATGAACGTGAACGCAATCATCGACGAAACCGCAATGGCTCCCGCTCCAGCTCCGATTCATCGCCTTCTTCATCCAGCTCGTCCTCATACCTGGACATATCGCGGTGGTACCCAAGCTTTGGGCGCGGAGGCGGCGTGCTCAACACGTTCTTTAAGACGCCCTCGGAACACAAGCAAAAGGTGCGGCGCAGGCGGAGCGGGAGGATGAAAAAGCAGGGCATATTCGGGTTCGGCAACAACTCCTCATCATCTAGTGTGAACTCGGACCTGGCATACGGTATGGGATTTGTCAAGAAGCCCAAGAATCGAGGCTACAGCCCCCGCGGTGGCTTTGCTGCTAGTGGCAGGGAGAAAAGGGACGGAAAGCCGCCCCGGTTGCAAAGACGACAGACGGACGAGGAGATCATGGACATCGGACGAAAGCTGGCCAAGATCGCCAGGGAACAGAACAAAGAGGATTTGCGTTCTGTTGGTAAGAGGCCGGCGGGACAGGTAGCTGCTGCCGCGAGCTCATGGGAACAATACCACCAACACAACAGTAGTGGCCCCGCTAATTGGAACCGAGGACTCCCGCCGTCGAAATCCCAGCGCCATGAAACATCCTCGTCGGATGATGAGGAATGGGAATCTGCATCGGAGGGCGAGTACAGTAGCGACGAGAGTTCAGGGCTGGCATACGGTGCAGTCGAGTTTGAACAATCGCCCCCGTCAAAGTCTTCGTCGAAGGGGCAGTCATCGAATTTGCCGTTCAGGCGATCTGACAGGAAGTCTTCCGCCGTCGACCCGAAACTATTCGGCCCGGTCAATTCTCTTCGTGGCATTGTCCATACGCCGTGCGGCTTCGGTGACAGGAATAGTATGTACACGGTACCAGGACCGTCGGAACCACGCAGGACTAGCACGGCGGAAAGTGCTACGATCGAGGCGAGGCCATTGCAGATGGTATACCCAGTGCAGACAACGGACCCTGGGGTGGTTGAGGCTGTCCGGCCTTCTGGCTCGTTCGTGTCCGCCCAGCAAAGTTACTCGCGCGATCAAAGCTACTGGACTGGCCGCCCTGAACCCGTTGCTATTCAAGCACCGAAGCCGGTCGCCCCAGTTCCAATGCGCTTGTATGAGGAGGAGCGTCTTCGGGACGAGCCCTCTGAGTCTCGAGGGCCTCGGCGTGTCAACCCCGCTGGCAACAAGATCTTCGCCGAGACAGCCCTGGTCGGAGCTGGTGTTGCTGCTGCTGCCATGGGTGAAGCGGTCATGGCTGATCGGGACAAAGGTAAAGACAAGGATCGCGAGCTCGACCTCGGATATCATGAGAAGTATGGGCACGACGACCATCGTCAAAACGACACCAAGGTACAAGATTCGCGCAGAGCCGAGGAGCTCGCGCTTGAAAAGGAGATCGAGAGGCTCGAGAAAGTGCTGGCTGAGCGTGAAAAGGCCCGGCAACAGCGATTGCTTGATTCCAAGCGGGAGGCCGGCGATAAAGCACCCCGGGAGACTGATGCTGATGCGAACCCTGAAGTGAGGCACCGTGATCAAAACCCGCAACAGAGGGGATCTGGCTATGACCGCGACTACCACCGCCATCACCGTGAGGAAGAACGATCAGAGACAAGCAGAGTTAGTGAGCCCAGTGTGCATCCAGCAGTTGTTGACGACGTTCAGAATCGCACTGTTGCTAGTCCGAGACTTCCCTCATCCAGTGGTATTGACGTCTTTCAGTTCGAGGTTCCCGATGATGCGTTCAGTACTAGGGACAGTCCCGCGAGGCCTTCGTCACCTTTGATCATCGACGTATCGCCTGCACTATCCCCTGAACCCGATCAGATGGGCAGGAAGAGTCGACGGGACTCTTTCGAGGACGAAATGCGTGATGCTAAGCACATTTATGAAGAGTCTACCAAATCCACTGCACCGATTTCGGCTGTCGACATGGCCGCCGCGATCGCAGCCACAGAACATTCCAGCCGGTATGATGAGCCCCAACGTGGCCGGACAAATGCCAAGCAGAGGGACGCTGTCCAAGAAGAGGCTGACCGCTACTACTCTGCGAGAAGGATGGCTGAGAGGGAGGTTCGATCCCGCAGCCGCAGCCAATCCCCCGACGGATCAGTCGTCGAGAAGTATGATCAGGATCGCGCAGCTGAGATCCCTCGCATCCTCACCCCACCGGAAATGCTTCAGAAGCCCCAGAAGAATAAGTACAGCGAGCCCAATGCCGATGTCACGTTTGACCATCTGTTGAGCCCGAAAGACCTTGTCTCTTTCGCCCCGAAGGAATGTCCCGTGCGCGATCCCTCTGCGGAGCGACCGCGGCCTGTGCTGACCCTGGTGATGCCGACCCCTGTGCCCACGCCCTGTCCCGAGGGTGAGGAAGAAAGTTCGGCTACGAGATCTCCTGAGTCGCTTATAATAGATGCGCCTGATATCGTGCTCGGACCCAGAGGTGAGGTAATTGAGGTCACGCAATCCGCAGAAGCCAAGAAAGTCTCGTGGGGACCCAGCCAGACGAAGCAGTACGAAGTCGAGAGCCCGGAGAGGTCAAGAGAGCGCCCGTCCCAGCCCTCTGGGGAATCCAAAGAATCGAGCAAGAGTAGGAGCTGGGGTAGCATTGCAGCTGCTTTCGCAGGTGTGGGTGCTGCGGCGGCACTGGCTAGGGAGGACGAGCCTGAGCGATCTAAGCACAGAGAGCAAGTCGAGGACAGTGACAGAGACATACCCTCAGAAGCTCTACGCTCATCGCCTCCACGGGATCGTAAAGTCTTGCCCAAGGGTGTGTCATCCCGTGTCCTAGATGAGGAGCCCGAGGACGCCCCTCCTGCTCCAGGTCCAAAACCTGCTAGCCCACGCAGCTCACAGATACCTGGAGCATTCGCGGACGACTTGGACTTCGCGGCGACACTGGCTGCTGGCCTGCAGGATACTGGCTTTGATCCAAACATCGTCATCGAGGATGCTACTTATCGCAGGCGCGACTCGCCACCGGGATTGAACGAGCCCACTGCGGTGTATATACAACCCTTCGCCGAGACAGTGACGGATCTCGGTGCCTTCGGCATCTATGATGATGGTGTTCCAGTGCGTGAGCCTGGACATGTCCTTGGTGAGGTGGCGGAGACGCCCGCCAGCGAGAAGGGGCCGCCACTCGATGATGTCGAGAGTGCCCCTGCTCCTCGTGAGCAGTCGGAAGCAATCGACAACCGGTTGAGAGGGGATTCTCATGAATTGCCGCCCGTGCACGAAGCCTCAAAGCTCAGCAAGAAGGAGCAGCGTAGACTGGAAAAAGCCGCTAGGGCGGCGCAGCTTGCAGAGGAAGAGGCGCGGGCTGCACAGCCTGTAGATGCTGGCGACGACGAATGGGATGGTTCACCCACTATAAGGAAGTCTAAGAAACCATCAAATAAGTCAAAAAGATCTAGCGCAGGTTGGGACGATGCGGAAACGCCAGTAAACGACAAGCGTGTTTCGGTCCCGGTTGACGACGCTGACGATGTCAAAGACGCCAAGGCTCCAGAGAATGCTTGGGATGAGCTAGAGAACAAGCCTGACCACGATCCAAAGGGCTACGATTTGCGTGAGAAAGACCCTTCTGGTCGGCGCGAGAGACGCAGGGAAGAGAGACGCAGGTCAGAGTTCGATGGCCCGCTTGACAAAGACGCTACGTGGGTGATGTCTGATACGCGGTACAATGCCCTACCAGAGAGCCGTAATTTCGACGACGAAGGGCCAGTAGTGTCCAACCCTGGTGGCAAGGGAGAAAACCAGTCGGACAAGAGGAGCAGTAAAGACGAGAAGCGCGTCGGCGGCGGGCTCTGGGGTCTGCTGAAAGGCTCCAAGGACACCAACAACGACAAGGACTCAAAAAAAGATAAAGCCGGCATTCTTGGCGCGAGTGCCGGCATAGCAGGGGCCGCGTTGGAAGCTGCCATTACAGCAAGCAGCCTTCCTTCAAGCTCTGATGCCGCCGAAGCTCCGTCGGAAGAAAAGGAGCCGCACGTCATCGTGGACGTGAACAAGCCGTCCGCCCAGCTCGCCGACAGCAATATCGAACAGGATGACTCAATTCTGGATGACCCTGATATCGTCCATTGGTTAATCAAGCCTGCCATTGACCCTCAGTATGGTGATCTGCTTCCTCTGCCGCCAAGCCCACCCGGCGAGGCGGACTCGACTGGCTTCCAAACAGGCGATGAGTTACCTCCGCTGCCTGAAAGCCGACCTGCGACACCGCCCGGTTATGAAAGGGGCTTGCTCAGAGAAAGGAGTGAGAGCAGTCAAAGACGCCCCGCCTACGCGACTCACTCCCGTCGTAGAAGCGGCTATGAGACACCTGTCAAGTCACCGAGTCACACCGCAATTCCGCTCCAGTTCCGGATGGGACCGCGGTCGTCTGTCCCATCTTCGCCTGCCATTGCGCGCACGCCTCCCACTACTCACACATCGCCGGCGGCTCCAAATCAGGAGGTCTTTCCCAGTATGAAGAGGCATTCTCGCCCAGCCTCATGGGACAGGCCGACGTCATGGGACACAAGCAGGGAAATCAGACCGCTGTATCTACTTGAGCGGTCTCGTGGGGTGGAACAGGAATCCGACCATACACCGGAGATGACGCCCTTGCCGCCTAGCAGAGCGTCGCCCGCTCCGGAATATAAGCATGACGAGGACCCCGAGGACGCTCCGCTGTTTATCGACACTGCTGCGGCTCAGGCCGCTCCATTAGGATCCGAAGAGTCTACGCCTAAAGGCCTGAGAGGAAGCGGCTCGGCTTCTCCGGAGTCAGCTAAGGAACCAGAGTTCATATATCCCGAAATTTCAGGCCCGGAAGAAGCCGATACCAGACTGCGAAACCTGGACAAGAATCTCGAGATGGCACCTGTTGAGATTCCAAGCCAAAGCTCGTTCTCTGAGTCTAATTACGCCACGCCGTTCGAGTCGCCAAGGGACAACCCCGAGACGAGGACCCCAGTTGAGCGTCAGGAATCTATCGAGTCAACACCGGATTTCAGAGATGCCTTGGATATCCCTGCTGATGACGAAGACACTGATACTGGCAGTCCAAAGAAGAGGTCAAAGGGCAGGAAAAGTCCATCAATGACACCAGAACTTGAGCCAGCCTCAGAGCAGGAAACAAAGGGCTACTTCCCGGCAGTCCTCCCAGCTGCTACTCTAGCCGGTGTCGATACCTTACTCGACCGGGGAGAATTTAACGAACTCCCGAGTGATGTTAATGATTGTACCAACGAGATACAAGGCCAGCCTTCGCTTTTAGAGCGTCAGGATCAGACGGATGAAAGGGAAATCCTTCCCAGAGCTGAGGCAAGCGAAGTCGAACTAGTAAGCCCAACTGGCTCGGGGGACCAGTGGCAATTCCCGCCTGCAGCAGACCCCCGCATATCACCTACAGATAGAGGCGATGCCTCGCTGCCCAACGACTGGCCTGCAGCGCATATGCACCCCGAAAGATCACTGTCAATAGATCACATGCAGGAAACCGGGACCATGGCTCATGGCTTTAGTGGTGCCGATTCAGATTTACCTGCCCTGGACTCCCAAGTAATGGAAACAACCGGGGTCCCCTCCGCTCCATTAGCACCTCACACCTTTGAGATTAATTCGAGGACGACGTCCCCGGAGAATGAGCCCGAAGATATGGAGACAATTCCTGAGACACCTGCCGACACCGTGGACTGGATCGCCAGGAGCAGATCCACGGAAAAGGGCGAGAGCACAGAGATTGTCTCTGATGCGTTCGAAGCTCCAATTACTGATGCTACAGGCTCAATATCTACCTCTGACGTGCAGCAAGATGTCCCCATTCAGGACGAACCATTGTCGAAGGAGGTTGATGAGGTTTCCCCAGCCATTGAAGCTATCGCTACATCGCCTGTCCTGCACCAATCAGGCAAACCCTTCACAGAGGAGTCCGGAGCCGAACCTGGTGACAACTCCGAGATAAAGAGTAAGGAGCCCGAGGGCTCGCCTCATCAACTGCCGGACGAAATTGCGAGCGAGAGTCTGGTACACGAACCAGGAGCAATGCCCGTCGCCTTCGAGGACCCCGCCAGCCCTGTCGTTCAGAGCCATACCCTAAGGCAAGATGATTCCTGCCATGTCGGCGACAGACCACTGAAGTCATCAGCTGCCAATAGGCGATTGCGGTCGTCACGTGCTAGCATATCCACTAATAACAGCATGGATGATTACATGTCCTCTGACGCCGTTCACAGCGGTGAAGATGTTCCCACCTCGCCACACAGCACAACCGGCTCTGGTCATAGGACTACTGGCAGAAGGTACAAGAAGACTAGGTCGCTGCGGTCATCGCGCAGATCGTCGATGGCCTCGTCGCAGGGCTCAAATCACGACTACGAGGCCGCGCCTATTGAAGAGATGGCAGAACAGCTCGTTGCTGCTGTTTCTGGGCAGACTCAGGCCGAGGGTGTGAATAGGCTTGTTGACAACCAACACAACGTTGAGGTTTTGGAGCCCGCTGAGCCCGCAACGATCGACAATTCAGTCTCACGTCAATGTGAAATTGCCGAGGAGTCGATCTCAAGCCATCCTGAGGCCGTGGAAGAACCTATCCCAAGCCAATCGAAACCCATCGAGGAACCAGTTCCCATTCGGCCGGCGACTGTCGACGAGCCCAGCATCACCCGTCTCGAGGATGTTGATCAGCCCACATTTCAGTCGGCTGACACTATTGAGGAACTGTCTTCGTGCCAAGGCGAAGTTCTCGAGGCGCCCGCCTCTGGTCAGTCTGGAATTTTTAGTGAGCCCCTTGATTCAGCAGTGACTCCTGTCCGGGAGGGTCAAGGACAAGAATCCTCGCAAACAACCGATAACAACCAGTATGGTGAGACCAGCAAGGATGAACACTCAAATCTAATCGAGAGGCTTGACGAGAGCCCTGAGTCCGGAAAAATCGTTGATGAGGAGGTCGCTGATGTGCAAGAGCCCGACCTGCCCGAGAGCTTGACGCCTGAAATCACTGAGGCTGTCGATAGTGCTCGCGAGGTAATCGCAGAAGAGTCTCTAGAGGGCCAAGGACCACAAGCGCTGGCAGATACTCTTGTACAGCCCTCAGAACCTGAAACAAACGTCCAAGAAGGCTCGCAAGAACAGACCGGTTTCGTGCACTCATCCGGTCCGGAGGAGCAGGTATTGCGTCCATTTAGCAGCACAATCGTGGAAGAAACTGCTAGAGACGTTGCTCGTGGTGATGATCCTGTTCGCCAGATCGAAAAGGCCGTCGAAGTGGAGCGACCTATACCTGACCTTCCGAGTGAGGAGGACATTCCCACGATGAAGGAGGACTTGTCCGAGGCACCGCCGCAAGAGTCCGAATCGACTTCTTTGCCCATGAAAGGGGATACCCCCGTCAGCTCCAGCATATCGGAGAGAAATGAAAGACACAGGGACACCGTGGCCAGCGCCGAGCCTACCAAGTCAACTGACATAGCGACACCAGCAGAATCAGTATCAGTCGCACAGCCAGCCGTAGAGTCTGCGGAACTGCCGTCACCCGTGCATGGGGATACTCAAGCAGAGCAGCTAACTCTGGAAAGCCAGGGCATATCTACAGACCGATCTTCGCAGCCTCAGGCGATAGACGGGGCTGATCAACTGGAAACAAGCAAGTTGTTGGACTCGGATGATATCGCGGATGAGCCAAGCGAACCAAGAAAGTTGTTGGAGCCAGAAGTCTCCTTGGCTGAGACAAGCGAGCCCATCGAGTCCATACAGTCGATGGAGCCAATAGTCCTTCCTGTCAATCGTGATGTTCCTGCTGCCATTTCGACCTTGGTGCCTCAGGATAGTGCTCTCGAAACCAAAGGCGAGCTTGGAAAGTCTTTCGAGAATGACGAGCTCGCCCGTCGCGAGGCTGAGGCTGGATTGATCCAACGGGAAAAGGCCGATATTGCCAGGCTACAGAACAAGAAGAAATTGAAGCCCAAAGAAAAGCAGCGACTTAGAGACCTGAGAGCCAACGCAGAAAGACGCGCGGAGAGAGCCAACGTGGCATCGGCGGCACAACCACCTTCTGATCAAGCAGAGGGCCAAGACCGAATCATTGCCGAGGGCGAGGTAGTCGAGCCTCAGCTTCTGGAGACGAACTCTGGAAGTCCCCTAGAAGAGAGGACGCTGCCCCAGACTGGAGAGCCAACTCTGATTGGGCAGGACACTGGTCTGGATCGAAGCACCGATGTCCCCGAGCCTAAACAGATCTTGATCCAGCCAGAGGTGATTCTACAGGCCGAGGATATTGTCCCAGAGACGGACATGGCTCCAGGATCCGGCAAAAAAGCCCCGCCCTTAGATTGGGACTCTTCTCCCGCCGAGCCACGGCCAGCCCCTCCGGGTTCTGACAATATCGAACAAAGTGACCAACGCGAAGCTGAAACTTCTGTGATCCAGAAAGAGGAAGTGGAGCTCGCTAGACTAGGCAACAGGAAAAATCGCAGCAAAAAGGACAAGGCACGCATGAGAGTCTTGAAAGCGAACGCTGAGCAACGAGCGCAAGAGGCTGCGGTCCTCAAGGACATTGAGGACAACGAACCATCGCAAACTGAGCAAGCTATATCAGGGCCTCCAGGTTCCCAAGCTGCTCGGGATGACGGTCATATGGCTCAACCGCAAGCAGAAGGGACAAGCCCAGGCGTGCATGCCGACAGTGGCAACCTTACGGACGCATCTCGACATCAACCCGTGGACGCCAACCAACTGCAAACAAAGGAAGCTGCTTCAGGCCGAAACAGCCCAACTCTTCAAGATGAGAGTCCCACAGTCCAATCTGGGCTTGAGAACACATCCCAAGAGTTTCTTCAGGGTCAATCAAACGGCCCCCGAGATTTCACGGTCACCTCTAATCCTCACCTTGGCGACAGCAACAAAGCTTCGTTGGAGCCTATTCCTAGCACCGAGATTCCTCACGAAGAGAACAGTCACTTCGTTGAAATCCCTGCAATAGCTGGTCCTGAGCAGCCCATCGTGACGGATTCGCAGCAAGAGCCTGAGCCAGGCTCGCCTATTACAAGCAGGAAGTCCAAGAGAGACAGAAAGAAGAAGCGGAAAGGAACGAGCTCGGACGCAAGCGGCGATAATCAAGGAACAGCCATTGTTACAGCTGCCGAACCCTCCGTAGGCGAACCGAGCGAATTGAGCGAAACGGTGCCTCTTCATGCTCAGGACAGCGAGGCGGCGACCGTGCCTGTCTCATCGGAGGACATGTTGATGACGCAGGGTCAACCTAGTGCTGTTCGCATGCCAGAGGGCGTTCTTCCTGGAAACGTCGGTACTGGGGAAGTTGCGCTCGCCCAACCAGCCGAAAGCAACATCCTCGATTCGCCAGATCAATTTGCCTCCACATTCGAGCAGTCGAATCCAAGTCAAACACCCCTTGAGGAGAAGGCTTCTGCTATACTGTCAGAACAAGAGCAGATGCAGCAACCTACTGAATCTGGCTCACTTATTGCCACCGAGGAGTCACATGCGGAACAAAACCGCGGGAGCACCATTCTCGAAGGCAGCCATCAGCAATTTGACCCGACAAGGCCAGCGGCAATGGACGACGTGGAACAGCTAACAGCCTCGGCCGAGCCTACCGAAAATTCGGAACGTGAAGATCATGTGGAAGAGCCTTCGGCACATATCGAGGGCATCAATCAGGCCATGTCGCTATCTAGTCCAGCCCCAGAGTCACCCGCAACTCCAACTCCTCGCGAGCCAGAATCTGCACAGGAACATGTTCCTGACGTCTTCGTGGACACAGAGGCACGCCAAACCTTTCCCGAAACTGCGACACCCACGGACGAGATAGGCGAGACTTCTCCGCCCGCTCAACCTCTTGAAGTGCCAGAAAATGGGTCCGGACGCACTGAGGGAATTGGTGCAGAGCCGTTGGAGAATCCTGAATCAAAGCGGACACCTTCCGTGGAACAAAAGGTCGAGGCTTCAGACCCACACAAGCCAACGGGCCTTTCAGAAGACGTCACTCGGACAAATTTTGAGGCCCCAAGTACTATTGCTCCCGTTGTCTCGGAGCCTGAGCAAATAGTCGCGGAGCCAGAGCAAGGCAGTCCCACTACCAGCAGGAGCGATGGCTGGGGCTTCCTCGCCGGTGCCATTGCTGGCATTGGGACTACTCTCGGGCTAGCTGGAGCAGACGACGAACCTTTGCAACGCAACAGACAGATCACAGATGTCACCGCTGAACAAGATCACGCCCAAGACGTCGAGTCAAGCGAGAAAGTGACACCTCAAGACGCTGAACTTGTGGATAAGGTCGAACATACTGCCAGCACAATTTCCAAGGATGAGGGGACTTCCCAAGATACTGGCCGGGAGCTTCCAAGAGAACAGCGTTCTACTAATGTGATCATGATTGAACCGGAAACAACTGTACAGGGGCCAGACCCGACCCAGGATAACCCTTTTGAGTATATTGCGATCAAGCCTGAAGTGGTTGGAAACCAAGAGGCATCCGCGACCCTGGACATTGACCCAGAGAACGTTGCCCCCTATGACAGTCACACCCAGGTGGGCGAAGATCAGCAGGAGGTACCTGCACAGCTTCAATTAGATACAAGCACTGCGTCCAAGCCATTGGATACGACTCAAGACGAGTTCCATCTTCCCAAGTCAGACTTCCAGCCTACTGATAGCGAGCGGGCTGTTGCTGCGTCCGAGCGAGAAATATCGGTTCAGCCACAAATTAGGGACAGCACGCACCCTTACATCGCAGAAGAGACCCTTGACAGTGGGACAGTTCCAAAGTCAAATCTCGAAGGCAAGATTGAGGAGGGGGATGACACAGTCATTGTAGCAGGCGGCAAGTTGGTGGAAGGCGTGACTGAGTCAACTTCAAGTCAGCAAAGATGGCCTAACAGTACAGAGCAAGCAAGGAAGCGGGCTGACGTTGATATCGATCAGTCTTCCTTTGAGCCTTCCTCACTTGATTTTGAAGGGGATAACAACCTAGCAGATGCTTTCACGACTCCAATGGAACGACCGCCTATCCTATCGGATGAGAAAGAGCCGATGCACGCCCGTACAAGCGGCGGCCAAACCGAGGAAGCTCCCTTGAATGTCGTCGACGAGGAAGCCAAACATGAGAAGCATAGCAGGGACCGTGGCAGTCCAAGTTGGTCGCTCGATGTTGAACCCGAACCTTCTACATCGGTGCCGGAAACTCCTCTGTTCGAGGAGGCAGTGGAGCAGCAAACAGTCAAAGAACCGCCCGAGACTTATGATGTGGCTGAGAAGAGTGTCGACCCGGCCTTGGAGGCTTTCGGTAGTGAGAGTGGTTCCGAACAAGTGCCCAAGGAGGATCAGAAGGCCAAGAAGGATCTGGCCTCCGTCAGTGAGCCTGAAATCGTTACCCCCGTTTCAGCAGACGATAGCGAGCGGACCATTGGGGAGTCAGCACAGCCTCGAGAGATCTTGTACAACCAAGGTCATGCGCCAGCCGATGTGAGCGCCTCACGTGGTACACAGCAGGTGGACCCCTATCAGCAGGGTTTCGACCAGGGGTCAAGTGGGGGGATCTCGAACGTCATCGAGAAGAAGGATCCAGAACACTCATTCCTCATGCAAGACATATCATCTCCACTGCCAAAGCATTCAACCCAAGTCCCCCAAGAGCAAGTTGCTGAATCCACAGCATCTGAAGGTGCTGACTCTTCGATTGATCAGCCAATGGAATCGAAGTTGTCCAAGTCGGTAGGGGAAGAGACGCCTGTGCTTTCCCGCAAGTCCAAGAAGGAAAGAAGAAGGGCCAAGAAGGCAGCAGCATTGGCATCGGAAGATGATGATCTTGAACCAAGTCAACCGCGAACCCCATTAACGGAGGAGACGCAGCCTCGGAATAGGCCCGCCCAATCCAGCCCTGTTCTGAAGCCAGACCCAGTACAATCACCAACATATATCGAACATCAGCTGGCGTACTCGCTGGCATCCCAAGATAGTACCGCAAGTGCAGAGGATTCTGTCGCGATTGATCCCTTGGCTGAAGGATGGTGGGCTGCTCCGCTATCCCGCCAGAAATCCGACAAGGACCTGAAGAAGAAGGGCAAGCAGCCCGCTACAGAACCCGCCCCCATAGCCGAGGACGCCCCAGTGCCCCTTACTACGGAGATGAGGTTGAAGGTGCCAGAAGCTCAAGAGACGCTCCGACAGGTCGCCGAAGATGCCGGCCAATTTGCAGGTCGTGATGACCATCGATCTGCAGAAATGTACATCCCGGAAAGTCATGCAACGCCTGGACAGTCCGCTCCAGATGCTGGCGAGCCCACAAGTCGGGTTAATCGTCGGTCTGCAGAGTTGTACGTCCCTGTAGCGGAGACGAGTAACAAGGGGGAAGGAGCAGCCACGAACGAAGGACTTCAAGAAATTCCCACAACACAAGGTGAGACACATAGGGATTCGTTTGTGTCTGGCAGCACGAGTCCGAAGACGCCAGCGGAAGAAGCTTCTCCGACTGCGACGTTGAGCGGCGAGGCATACAAGCCAACAGCAGGAACATCAGAGGCCTTTGGTGACGCAAAATCCGTTTCGAACTCTCCCGACATCGAGGGCAGAGAACTACAGAAGAAGGAGTCCAGCCCAGACCCTTGGGACAGTGAGGACTACTTTAAACCCAAGCCTGACAACTTTGGGGAGCCTCCCGAGGAAGCCTTCAACAGTTTCGAGTTCAATCCCGCGGTGGCTCGAGATTTCAACTCAAGACCAGACACGCGTATCAAGGACGATCGGCCTCTAGTTGGACTCGGGCTGATCCGTCGCCATTCTTCGATTTTCCTGGAAGATGACGGCCATATACCTAAGCTGCTCACCATGGCCAGCTATGACTCCTCCACAGGTTCGATAGCACTTCAGGACGAGCCACCCCAGCCAGGATCTGCGCCTTTGAATGACAGCGTATCTGTTGAAGGAGACATAGATACACCTCACAACGAGCCTACCACTCCGCCTGGCGAGGAAACTGGCAAGGATTCCACCCTTTCTGAACCCAGGTCAGACACAACAGGCTAACGTTCCTTCAGCCCAAGTGTTTACCGCTCCGCATCTGGACGACCACGAGCAAGCAGCAACTGCATCAAGAAGGCCATCACACATCACTTCGCAGGATACTTCTACCTCTAACGTTGTCAAAGGCCCGACCAAGACGGGCAGTGTAGCCGCGCTGGCCGAGAAGTTTGAGAGCATCAAGAAGGCCAACGGTAAGAGCAATCCAGTTCCTAGGAATGTTGCCGAACGATCAGAGGACGACACTGTACCTGGACCTGCCATGTGGGAAAGGGCTGAACCCAGGCCTGCCAAAGGCCACCGCTTGGACGTGGATCCAGCCGATCTACGGGCTGTCCCTCATACAGAAATCGAGGATGAACAACTAGATCCTGACGTGCACCCAGGGCAAGGAGCGTCAACGACCTCACACGGTAGGGAGACACAATTTGGTAACGACAATGTGAGTGAAACACGCTCACAACAATCAGAGTTAGATGCCCGGAAATTTACGCCTCCAGTCCCAGAACAAGCAAGCCCTGAAGCGGAGTCCCTTTTGGGGGAACTTCTGGTCGTAGAGAGCCCTATCCCAGGCCAGCAGTCTACCATCGACATTCCCATATTGGCACCGCAACCCTCGATCGATCCGCCAGACACACCATCGGATCTCGATGCGGGTCAAAAGGCGGACTCTCCGTCCGACACCACGGATACGGCTTGGCAAAAGCCTCTTCATGTGCCCCACGGTTCACCAAGCCCTCGATCACAGAGCCCTGCCTCTGAAAGAGGTCTGAGCCTTGGAGAAGCTGCTATACCGTCTAGCCAACCCCCTCACGAGGACCTATTGGTGGCTCGCCGATCTGTCGTCGATCTCAGGCGCTCACCTTCAGGAGGACTTCCTCCTGTTCAAGAAGACCCACACGAGGAGGAAGCAGAAGCTGGAAAGAAAGGCGCTTCCCTCACTCCAGGGGTAGCCACGCGTGACATCGACCGCGACAGCGGGTTTGTTACAGACTCACCTGTTCTATCGCGGATCCGCCAATTCGAAAAGAGTCAACAGCAGCGAGACAGTGGTGTAGATATGCGAGACTCGCCTAGAACATCACCTAGACTGCTCGGCACGAGAGCCTTTAGTCCACAGCCTGCGCGGCTATCACAATCAAGCCTTGAGGACGAAGGTGCCAAGCTAGAAGATCAGTCTTCCAGGCGACCATCTCCAGCCAGAAGTGATAGTCAACGAGGGCTCAGGGAGGCAACTCCAGTACTGGAGGCCCAAGAGCCGCCAGTCACGCCTGAACCGCAGAAAAGCAGGTCGACGTACCACAAGAAATACCCAGACCTCGGTCCAAGTCCAGGAAAGGCTGGGCCGGCCACGGCTGTAGCAGGAGGTGCGACACTGCTGGCTAGAGATGCCGCGACCTCACCTGCTGGCAGCCTGAGAAGTGTGTCAACCAAGACTGAGCAGCAGCGAGCGACTCCTGAGCCGCAGAGGCGAGTAGCGTCTAACACAGGCATGTCTCGTACAAGAACTCCTGACCCTTTGAATTTCCGGCCCGAAAGCCCGAGTCTGTTCAGGCACTCTGGCACTCCGCCGCTTCGGTCCCGGCGAACGAGGAGTGGAGACCTCAGGTCGCTGAGCCAATTGAGCAACAGGTCACAGTCGCACAGCGACCTTGGCCTTGACCCTGGCCTTCTTGACCCTGGCCAAGACAGCCGAGCTAGCCCAGCCCCAGCTCCAGCCCCAGCTGCAGCTGCAGCTGCTGCAGCTGCAAGTGGTTCCCCAGCCTCCGCAGCAAACAGGCCTACAACACCAACCCGGTCCCCAACCTCATCCAACCTGAAGAAGGCAACAACTCCTGCCGCCGCCCAAACAAATCTCAATCCTGTTGCCAATGAAGGCCGTGTCCGCGCCAAGGACATGGCCGATGTTTACGTAAGTCGGATATCATCATTTCTCCGCCTGCAGTTCATCCCGTTATCAAATATCTGACTGATACATTCTTCACCAGGATGGTTTCGGTGAAGGCCGCATGGGCTCACCCCGCTCACCTACTCGACCGCACAGCATGCGTCGCCGTCAGAGCATGCAGGTCCTTGAGCTCGAGTCTCGAGTAGAACAACTGATTGCCGAGAATCGCGCACTGCATGAAGCAAGCTCCCAGGCACAGCTGCATACCACCAGCCAGGCTACCAGCACACTTGCTGAGCGCGATACTGAAATCGAAGCCCTCAAACAATCCCTCGAGTTCATGCGAAGGGAGATCCAGAGATTGACCGAAGTCAATGAGGGCCTGAACAGTGCTATCCAACAAACAGCTGTCCAGTACGATGATAGATACCGGCTTCTCGAATCGCAATATGCAGAGGCTACGAGGCAGCTGCACGAGTATGGAAGCCGCCACGACAGGCATGCCCATCTAGTTCGGACCATAGAAGAGAAGGATGAAGAGATAAGGAGCCTTCGTGAGGAACTCGAGGATACCAAAGAGCAGATCCGGGAGATGCAGGCGCAGATACTGGCCAACAAGCCAGCCGACAGCGACTTCCTCCGTATCAAGGATGTTGACTACTTCGATCACCGCTGTCAGCAACTCTGCTCGCACGTGCAGCAGTGGGTCCTGCGCTTCTCCAAGTTCTCGGACATGCGCGCCTGCCGCTTGACGAGCGAGCTCAATGATGAAAAGATCATCGACCGCCTTGACAATGCTGTTCTTGACGGATCAAACGTCGACCATTATCTCAACGATCGGGTTAGGCGTCGCGACGTCTTCATGTCAGTAACAATGACCATGATTTGGGAATTTGTATTCACCCGCTATCTGTTCGGTATGGATCGCGAACAAAGACAGAAGCTCAAGACGCTGGAGAAGCTGCTCCTCGAGGTCGGCCCCACGCAAGCAGTGCGCCAATGGCGTGCTGTGACACTAACACTACTGGCCAAGAGGGACTCATTCAAGGACCAGCGCGACCAGGACACGGAAGCCGTTGTCCAGGCCATCTTCCAGACATTGACCATGATCCTCCCTCCTCCGTCCAACCTGGAGGATCAGATCCAGAATCAGCTGCGCAAGGTCATGCGCGAGGCCGTCGACCTCAGCATCGAGATGCGCACCCAGCGCGCTGAGTACATGATGCTGCCGCCGATGCAGCCCGAGTACGATGCTAACGGAGATCTGGCCGAGCCGCACCCTTTCAACGCGGCTCTCATGAACGAGCGAGGTTCACGGGGAGACAAGACCGCCGAGGAACTCGAGGCCGAAGGTGCCATCGTGCGAGTGGTGCTGTTCCCGCTCGTCGTCAAGAAGGGGGACGATGATGGCGTGGGCGATGACGAGATTGTCGTTTGCCCCGCACAGGTCATCGTCGCCAAATTGCACTATAAGAGCAGGCTTCCCTACAATGCGCCGTCATCGGATGCCGGTGGGGCGAGTCTGCTCCATGGAGGCAGCCCATCGACAGGACATAGTCACAGTAGAAGTAATGTGAGCATGAGGGATGTAGGAGGAGGTATGGAGGGAGCTATCTGATGATTTACGAACTGACGAAACGCAAGGGGAGAGGATTAGAACAGAACATGCATATGTGGTAGCAGTGGTGGTTTATATGATGAGACATGAAATGATCTCCTGAGATATCCTTATTCCGGAAGACGGTGGTTCCGGGAATGTTTTTGTCTTGATTTCATTTTCTTACTGTCGAATCCTGTTCTGGAAAAGTGAAGAGAAAATAGCCTCGAGGATGAGAACTTTAATGAACTGAATGGAAATCAATTATGTATGTCCTCTCTTGAGCCACCTGCCTTCCTTACGACGCCGGGGGTATGTGGATGCTGAATAGACTCCAGCCTATATCTGACTGGATTGCTTCGACCGTAGTGACGGGCGGGCAGCCGGTCTTTTAGTTGTACCCCCCTCTAGTAGGCCCTGCCTCACATCGACTCTGGTCCTGAGACGATTGTGACCAGTCATTATTATTGGCTACCCCGATAGCAACCGGATCCGCGAAGCCAACGAAACTGCCGGTTTGGGGGTCGTATGGGAACAGAGCATTGATGGCGTCTTCCTGGTAATTGGACTCATCGATGTTAGATATGCTGAATGCACTTGGCGAAGTTCCGATCCCACCACTTACCCATTCGCCATCCATACCGTTGTGCATGGCGGCGGCCCGGCTGCGGCCACCTGCACCCGCCGGTGGTACCACGGCTGCCAAGCCAGCCGCGCCTCCATGCCCCTGAGCAGTGCCGCCGACTGATCCACCGTCGCTGCTCGAGCCCCCGGGGCTGTCAGGATTCAGTGGCGGTGGCGGTGGTGGACCCCAGAGACCTGCCATCATGATACTAGGGACCGGCGTATCTTGTTGTGACGGAGGGATCAGTGAGGGTACCGGCCCGGAGATACTTGATCGATTCTGCTGCTGCTGCTGCGGTGGCAGGGCTGTATTTGGGGAGGTTGATCCAGTATGGGGCTTCATCCCTTGATCCTCCTCCATCGATTCGCGGCGGATGTCTCCTCGCGGTTGCAGCGTTGGCTGCTGCTTCGGCGGTGTGGCCGGCTGAGGACCCCCTCTTACACCAGCTCCTCGAGCATCCTCCATCTGCACAGCCTGTTGGGCCAGATTTGCCGTGGCGGTCCAGGTCGGCGCCCTTGTCTTTCTCATGCTCAAGTACATGCCCATCTTACCCATGATTTCCGTCAGGATTTGTCTCCCCTTCCCGTCGTTCGGCAGATGGCAATCCAGTCCGAAAACGTAGTCCAAACACGCCCAGATCCTATTCGCCTCCTTGTTGTTGGGATGGTAGAACATCTCTGTCGCCAGTATCAAGGAGGATTGATACTGTTGGTAGGCGCCGCTATACCATCTCCAGGGGCGGAACGCTGGGTTCGTATCGAGCTGGATGGCGATCTCGATGATCAGGATGCTGCTCATGATCAGGACAGATCGCAGACGCTGCGGCATCGGATTGGAGGTGTTCGCGTAGTAAGGGTGGAGGATCATGAGGTGCAGCCGGTACATAAGCAGATGCATAACCAACTTCGCGTACCGCTGGAAGGGAACTCGCTCGTCGAGGGATCGGTCGTACTTCTCGAGCATGCGCTTGCGAAAGTTTTCGATCTTGGTAAGAACCTGTGTTAGCGTGATCTTGCGAGCCTCAAGTTTCCGCCGGTCAGCCCAAATTATGCGCATCATCTCGTTGATCTCGAAGCGGATCAGGGAAAACAGAGTCGAGGTCCAATTCTCAGCTGGCCGCGGCGCGGTAATGAGCTGATCTTCTTCGCAATTGTCAGGTAGACAGGTATCGTAGTCTTCCCTCCTGATCGCAGGCTTTGGGCCCTGGGCTTCGCAGGTTCGGATATCCAGGAAGCAAAGCTGATGCCAGATCAGTCGTCGAACATGGGTCTCCAGGGTGTTGAGGTTGTATGCTTTGCTGCCGTCCCGGTGTAAGCCCATGCACTCTGCCATCCTGACTGCAGCGCCGACAAGCACAGAATGTGCTCGAGAGACCTCCTCGCGACAGAGTGGGATCTTGTTCTTGTCAGTAAAGCCCCCATCTCTATTGATCCAAGTTTGCTATCGTTCGTCCAAGCAGGTTGCTTACCATGTACATGACAAAAGCCTGCATAGCCTCCACGCTCGTCGTCCTCAAGAAGTCGGCCTTGCTGAGGGCTGTTTCGGTCCCAACCTTCATGTTTTCGATCAGTTTTCCTCTGGCCAGACCAAACTCTTTGTTTATCACCGACTCATCCATGGCTACAGCAGCGCTGAGCCAAGCCGCAAAGACTACAGCTTGAACTGACGCTCGAGGCTCATAGCCGGCCGTGGCCTCTTCCCAAAAGCTCTCATATCGCACCTGAAATGATTTCCTGTGTATACAACGTGCTATTGGATGTACAGCCTCGAAATAGTGCTCTAGCAGACGATCCCCGGCCGGCTTCGTTGGGAGGAAGTGGAGCAGTGACGGGGACTGCACGAACTGTCCGAAGAAGACGCCGCTCGTAGGCGGTATATACGACGCACCAGGCCGTAGGAAGTCGGGAAGGGTTTGATCGGAGCCATTCGAAGTAGAGATTGGAACCGATTGACTCAACGGTCCAGGGCTCAGTTCGGGTGGGATCAGGCTCGGTGGAAAGAGCCCAGCACCCACTTGTGACATTCCGCCTGATAAGCCGGTTTGGATCTGTTGCGCCTGTCAGTCTTCTTTACGCCCAAAGGAGAAGCAAAAAAGCGGGTTTGCGGTAATAGTTATATGGCGGTGCCCTTCGATACTCGAGAGTCACCTTGAAAAGGGACTCAAAGCATAGTCATCAGCCGCGGCAGACTATTCTCAGAGCACATACCTCTTCAGATATTCTTGGCCGATTCAAGCCACCAATCTTCTCTGTTAGCCGCATTTTGCCTACTTGCACTCCCAAATCCATAATATCATCAGTGCTGTCTGCATCGTCCTCATACGTCAGGTCGAGGGCTACCATAGGCGTAATTTCTAGGTCTCGCTCCTCGTCAAACTCGCCCTCAACGTCGTCCGCCAGAATCCTCTGCTGGTAGAAACCACGGGACCCGCACTTGGCCACGTCTCTCTCCAGTTGCCGCTCCAGGGAGCCCACCTTCTCCTTAATCTCGGTCAGCCGCAGCTGGCTGGCCTCGTCGAGTTTCGGACCGAGATACAGGCAGTCGCGTGAGAACTTCAGGCAGTTGGTGCAAGGGTTGGACTTATTGCATCGGAGTTTGCGGCGACGGCATTCTAGGCATGATGTGATCATTCGCATCCTCCGCCGGATTGGCTTCGCAGCACCGCCGCTAATAGGTGCTGGTCCCGGGTGGATTTGCTGCTGGGGGGTTTGCGGTAGATGCTGTTGGTAGTTGCGAGCTGTTCCGGCCATGACACCACCGATCGAGGCTCCAGGTTGCATACTATTCGAAGATCCTCCGCCGCTCTGGCAACCAGACATCGCCATGCTACCCTCCATAGAGTCGCACCCGCTTTGTTCGACACCATGATAGCTGCTATTCCCGCCATAAGGCGGGAATACTGAGCTAGACTGGTAGACCGGTAGTCGGGACGACGATGTCGGACTGTTCCGACAAGTCAGAGACGGGTCGCTGCTTGCCATCGAATTTCGGTTTTGTCAATGAGACAGCAGCGGTGGAGAAAGAAACTCGAAGTTCCAGCAGGGTATGGGCCAGAGAGTATACAATCGGCTGATGGGTTAGCTGTTTCCGCAAATGTAAATCCGGTGTCGAGGTATCTACAGCTTCGATATTGAACACGGTCTAGCAAACCCTATCTATCTCAATATCAAGAGCACAAAATCGGTGCCACGTCGACAAGCGCCGAGGAAATCACAGCGAAGGATGGCGATATGGCAGGAAGAGCGTGCTGACGCTGTTGGTATTGTCAGTACAGCCGTGTCAGGCGACCTACTGCGGCGGTAAATGATGATCGGGCCGAAGCAGGGCTGAGACCAAGGGGCTGGTTGTTGTATGTTCAACACGCTGCTTGATTCTCACTTGACTTACGAATGGTGGTCTCCTCATGTATGGCCGGCAGCTTCTGGGGAACAGGCTCAGTTGTCCTTGATTGACTGGTCGAAGTACATGCCACTGGCACACAACACCTTTGTGAGGTAGGCAGGGGTTAGGCCGCGAGAGAACAAGATGATAATGATCTCAGAATGAGACACTGCAAGACGAGCACAGTACTGTTGACCGGCCTCCAATCGCAAATACCCGCGGTCGATTGTCGGCGCACGGGGACATGCAGTCGAAGCAACAACATACCAATAGGTACTTTATTCCTCCCGAGGGCTATACAGATATTCTCTGTCCCTCTACAGGGTGGTACCCCATACATTTTGTGCACGCTGCGCCGACTAAGAGGCTGAGTACCGAAGGACAGGGTGTTACGATGAGTGTGGACGCTACAAAAACCTCGTCACCATCGGAGAGGACGATTCACGATCCATGTAGGACAGTGGGATGTTCACAGATGTGTCATCGAGTACTGCCCTCATGGCATCCGTTCCCACTGTCCAACGTTTCGACGCGTGACTGTTTTTCGCTGATGCCGCTTCCTGTGACTCCACCAGTACTCTGAGTTAGGTAAAGACCTTGCCAGCAGCAGCGCAAGCCGCATCAAATGACTCCATGCAGAGATATGCAGCCAAACAGGATAAATGACAGACTCCAGTGTTGCTGCAGTCCCAATAGGCTGGAAGGAGCGAAAAACCTCGTTTGCTGCGGAAGTACAACACCACTTGAATTGAACGTTTGGGTAGACCGCATCATCTCAGATAAGGTGAAAGGTGTCCCGTCCTGCGGCCAGCCAGGCCAGAGTGGAGTGTGGTGCTTAGTATCTCTTTGCGGGCGCTGCCCGGCAAAAGAGATCCAGGGCAGTGGTTGGCTTCGCGCTGGCGAGCCAGCAAATCCTGTGCGACACTATCTCCGTGTAACTTCTATCCTTCAGTCTTGTCAAGCTTTGTTAATTTCCTCTCATGTCTGTATAGGTTCTGTTGCAGGACGGTCGAGTCCACCAACCGCGAGCACCTTCGCAAGGCCTGCCCTCCGAAACAACAGCGATGTATTAAGCTCGTCCATCTATGGAGTCAACTTCGTTGCAAGGCCCTTAACAACTGCTCATGACTGAAGCCCATGTCATTATGTTAGTTGGTGGCAATGCCCATCTCCGAGCTGTACGACCCTCTCAGGCTGGCGACACAATAGCAAACTGCTTGTCTGATGATGCTCCTTGATCGTGGAAAACGTTGTTTTTTTATACATTCAAAAAGACACACTAAGGTCGATTTTCGGCTGGTGTGAGTCTTTCAAGCAGGAACCGAGAATGTCAGCGTCGTATAGGCGTCCTTGCTCTCTAGCGGGACACGTCTTAGCCTCAGCCTGATGCGAATAGTTCAACATCTCATGCGGCTGCCGAGCAAGGGCCGTGGTCCCACGCCCTACTGATACCTCCTTCGCCTTGAGCCGACACAATCGCTTTGTCCGTAGCCGATTCTTAGGCACGTGGTACCTCCATAGTGGCCAAGCTTTTCCTTGATGCGGGCCACCGTACTTCTGCCGAATCGTGGGACGTCGCTGTTCCAATTCCTCCCTTTTGCTTGTGAGCGCGTCACGCCCTCGACGCCAATTCGCCTCGCGGCGGCGTCTCAGTGTCATCCCCACTTGGGCACAAGCTTCCTCGCCGAGTTGCTCGTAGATGACACCCAAGTACCATTTGAGTCGCTCCGTGCTGCCGCGATCGCCTCGATCTAGCACTAGCGTTACGACTGCAGTGAGGCTCGATAAATCTCGAGCTGTAAGAAATCCCTGCACTTTGGCCAGAAACTTGGTGAAACTAGCAACGTAACTAATTTTTTGTCTTTCCGCCAGATGAGGTGCGCCAATGAGGAGCTTTAGGCTGGATTTGATCCTTGAGATCTGCCGGGCTTCCTTGATTGACAACTTGTGAGAAGTCGGGAGCTTGTTACCGGCAGTCTGCCTCTGTAGCAGCTGCTTGTTGTGTTGCCCATAAGACGTGTGGATCCTGTGCTCAAGGGAACTACCATCTGGTCTTGGCCCCAGCATTTTTTCTGCGATAGCAAGCGGATCGATCAAGGGATACTTCCACTCGCGGCTGAATTGCGCAAAAAACTTTTCCCAGAAAGCCGGCCACCAGAAATTATGCTCTTTGCCCGTCCGCTTGATAAGCACATCGTGCAGTAATAGGGCGACGCGAACGTCATTCGAGGTCCAGGCCAATCTCTGCAGAAAGCCAGGACTAAGGCTGTGAGTCTGGGAGAGCGATAAGACTTGTTTGATGAGCGTCTTAGCCCCAACCCGAAGCCGCACGAAGCTCCAAAGGTTCCAGAGAAGAACCGCACATTGCTCTGGAGGATGGTTGGCGTTGATCGCAGAAGCAAGTGCAGCGAAAGCTACAGAGTCGTCGCCGGCCCTGGTTTTGGTCCAATAAAGGCGAGTCTTCCACTTGCTTGTCAAAAGCCCTTGGCTGTCCCAGTGAAGCAATAAAAGGTCGCAGAGCTCGACATGAGACAAGGCCGCACGTCCGCGTTTTGGAAACAACTGCAGTAACTGTTTAAATCGAGCATGCCCAACACCGGGCAGACGAGCCAGTATCTGAAGCCAATTGTAGTGCACCCTGGTCCAACGAACCCTGGGCTTACCCAAGAGCCTTGTAGCAATGACGAAAAGAGACCGATGTATCCGGGGGTCATGGTTCTTCAGAGCCTCTGCAACCTTTCTGACCAGTAACCTGTCGTCCGACATGAGATGCGCTGCCTTGAGTGTGAAGCGTTGTGATTTCTCATGTAGTTTTTTAGCAACATCCATATGAGCTTTGGCGATTCCAACTTGACCGAGGGTCAGGTCTGATTTGATGGTGTTGGAAAGCACGTCGACTCGACCAGACCACATCGAGGCTAGTTCTAACACATGGGGAGCCTCAAGCGAACATCGCTTATCTGGCTTTCCGTGAAGCTTCGAGTCTTGCCACAGCTTGAAATAAGCGTGGAGCACGTTCAACACAGCCCCCCTGGTCCTGAACCGGCATCTGGCGGGCATGATTCCCATAGCTATGGCAAAAAGCTTAGCTGGTTTTTCTCCGATCTCCTGGCGCGCAAGATGCTTCAATAGGATGATCCAGAGCCTAGGTTTCGAGGTCAAGAAACCGGGATTCAACTGCTTTGCCGCACTCAATCCTTGGATCACGGCGGACAAAAGTGGCATATGGGAGGCTCCCTTGAGCTGCTCTGGCAGGTCTCGACCAGCACGTATCAAGACACGCCTGGCCAACCTATAGATGACAAGAATCTGTGGCCCTCGAAGCTGGCCAAGCGCTATTTCCCGCTCGAGCAGGCGCAAGAAGCTTTGGAACCTCGCGTGGAATTCCTTGCCCGTCCCGAACTTGGTGTTGTATAAGGCCTGTAAGCCCGCGCCCGCAAGCGAGCCCATGTTGCTTAGAGTTTCCGGTACGACCTTCTCTTTGACGACATCCAGTCGTTCCGAAGCTGATATCTTTGGAGTTTTCGGCGATCCGGAGGATTCGAGAGGGACCTTCAGAATCGCTGACGGGTCGGGCTCGATCTCTTGCTGAGGCAACTGAGGCCAGAGGGATGGGGGCTTCGGCGGCTCCCATGTCCATTTCATCCTATCCGGGGCATTTGGGAGCGCCCATACTGGCAACGTGCCCACCGATTGGAACGTGTTGAAATCAGTCATCCGCCTCCTTCCATGCCGCTGGCGATGGTAAAGCGGCCCGGGTACCGAACTGACCGCCCGTCTATTCACCCCAGTAACGTTGAGATATCGCTGAAACGCTCGATTGAGAACATCGTCCGTCACCCAAACGGCCTCAATGGGCGCGTTGGTGCGGCTATGGATAGCTCGACAGCATCGTGAAGTCGGTCTAGGAGACATGGGATGACGGCCGACGGATCTCTCCAAATCATCGCAGTCCTTTGATTATGGGCCTCTCTACAAGTCTCCTCATCTGTACGGTGGGTGCTAGTGCCGTTGGTCGATTGGTTCCGACGAGAATGTTTATGTGGTTGCCTCTTCTTTCCTGGCATAATTCGAGGCGCATTCGAGGCCAAGCTCTGGTGGTCCGTGCTGCCGGAATTAACTGGAGTGCAGTACCTAGGTACCTTTCGGGGTACTGTAGATCGGCTGTACCACAGTACCTACCTAGGGTAGTTCAGTACCTACCCCACTGACGACAGCCGTAGATATCTACAAGGAATGCAATTGATTTCCAGTGCTCACGGCGGGGTAAACCTGCACATTCTCATCAACCTTACCACGACATCCAAAATGGGGCAGTTTGAACCGTTGCAGAATGACCTGATCCTCAGGGCAGCATGGGGCAAGTCTAAGTTTTGCGGACAAATCGTCCCAATGCCTGACGCTAACATCTACCACAGGCCAGAAGGTCGAGCGGCCGCCCGTCTGGGTGATGCGCCAAGGTATATATTTCACACCCCGAACACTTGTGGCCCTTGAAGGACACCCTGTGGGTGACGACCTCGGTAGCTGATATCTGAGCAACATGAAAAAGCCGGCCGATACCTCCCCGAATACCACGAAGCGAAAGGCAATCGCGACTTCTTCGAGTGCTGCCGCGATCCTGAGGTCGCCTCAACCTTGACGCTGCAACCGGTCGAGCGTTTCGCCGGTCTCCTCGACGCGGCCATCATCTTCTCCGACATCCTTGTGATACCCCAGGCCATGGGCATGGTCGTCGAGATGGTGGACAAGAAGGGCCCACACTTCCCGGAGCCGCTCAAGTCTCCCGAGGACAAGCAGTACACCGAGGTCTTGGAGCGTCATGTCGATGTTGCCAAGGAGCTGGACTACGTCTACAAGGCCATTACACTGACGCGGCAGAAGCTCAAGGGAAGGGTGCCGCTGATCGGGTTCTGCGGTGCCCCCTGGACGTTATTGTGTTATATGGTCGAGGGCGGCGGCACCAAGCTGTTCAAGGAAAGCAAGACATGGGTCTATAAGCACTCCGAGGCGGCGAAGGCGTTGTTGCAGAAGATCTCGGAGCTTTGTGTTGACCACCTTGCCTTGCAGGTCCAAGCAGGTGCTCAGGTACGTCTGGCTAGGACCCACTCATCCAACTACGGCTGACGTGAAGAAGCTCGTTCAAGTATTTGACTCGTGGGCGGGTGAATTGTCGCCAGCCACCTTCAATGAGTTCTCAGCGCCGTACCTGAAGTACATATCTGAGCATCTCCCGAAGAAGCTCAAGGAATTGGGCCTCGAGCCAGTGCCCATGATTGTCTACCCTAAAGGTGCTTGGTATGCTCTGGATGCGATGTGCGATTCAGACTACAATGTTGTCGGTCTGGATTGGCTCTACGACCCGGCCGATGCGTCAAAGGTCCGTGGCGACCGGAAGATAGTGCTCCAAGGAAACGCAGACCCTGGTGTTTTGTACGGCTCTCACGAGTCAATAACGAAAACCGTCAAGAATATGGTAGAAGGATTCCGCTGGGCTGAGAAGAAGCAGGGCTGGATCGTGAACCTCGGGCACGGTATCACTCCATTCGTCAACCCAGACGACCTGAAGTTTTTCTTCCAAGAAGTCCACCGACAGACTCTGGCTGCTTGAGGGGTGTTAGCCCTGTCAGTACGAAGATCAAAAGTCATTATATGCCCGAGTGTTGGGGGGGGGGGGGACAGGTTTCGAAAAATCGCTCGGCATCCTGTCGGGATAAGTGTAGAATTAGACAAGAGCATAAGGTTTCTGTCACGACTCAGTAAATCATGGTATGCTATCAAAATTTATGACCGTCCTGTGTATTCTCCGTCAGCAAATAGTCGAGCCTGAGAACATGTGAGGAACTGATGGAACTTACCAACTCGTTCTCCAACCCTTCTCAGCCCCAGAACTCTTACAAACCGCCTGGCTTTGAATGTTATCAACGTGTACATCGGCCGAGCCTATGACCATGTCAGCTCCAAAGATCCATCTTGCAAACAACAAGGCAGCCTCACCCCAGCCGTCATCCCCAAAGCTATGCTCCCGGAACACCTTCGAAGTAAGCGCCTTGGCGATCCCCTTGCCACGGTACGCTTCCTCGACATGCAAAGTCGACAGCGTCCCAGCCACCCCCATGAAGGCCCATGCCACCAACGTCCCCTTTGCATCCCTGATTACCACGCTCGGCTCACTCATCAACGTTGCCTCAATCTTGGGAATCTTGGTCCTTGAGGCAATGAGCGGGCAGTCCTCTTTCTGGACAACATCCCATCTCAACCCATGCTCCCTGTACCCCTCCCCTTGCAGGCTCATCAGCCCTTCCGACAAGGCAGGGAGCCTCTCCAGCCTGAACAGCCAGACATCATGCGGATTCCAATAACTACTCGTAAAGCCTCGTCTCTCACATAAGAGTTGGTATATCGCCTGGTGGAAACCCCCTACCATGACGCCATAGTCACGGTGGAGCTTGTGAACCCCAGAGGAGAGCGTTGACTCAGCGACGGCCTTGACGCGCTGGAAGAGCGCAACAATGATATCTAGGACGCGCTTTACCTCCTCCTCGGCTAGAACACTCAGATCCTTGTAGTCTTCGAGCGTGGAGTAAAAGTACATTTCCGTCTCGGGGCCTTTGGAGAGATCTAGGTAGGCCGCGGCGAAGTGGCTCCGCCCTGGGCTCCCAGTTGGACTATCCGGATCGGATGCGAAGAGAAAGTGGGCATTTTCCGTTGAGTCCTGCGGGAAACGGGAGAATTGGAGCCGCCGCAAGAGCGTGATCGCATGTGGGAGGTGGTCGTTGAGGAAAGCGAAGTCGGCTTCATGGACGGGAGTCCGAGAATCGGTGACCACCGGCGCCATCGTGAGAATTTGACAGAGGCTTGCAGCACGATTCCTACTTTCAAGCACCTGGCTTGTCTCAATTCAGTTAAAGCAAAGTTGTAAAACTACTTGGAGGGTAAATATATAGAAGACGTAAGGACTGTGCCATCTTCACAGTGACTGGGTGGGTTTTGGTGTCCGGCATCTCATGCAGAGTACTTCTATGAGTCAACGCAATTGCATATCCACTCGATCATGTTTTGAGGCCCTTGTTTTCGTGTCCATAGTTCAATTGAAAACCCCTTGATCATCCCAAGCCCTCAATGACCAGCTATACCTCATATGATCTGCGTGAGAAGATAAAAATAAAGAGCCAGCTCCGACAAACCAGAATAAAATCGTGACCGTGAACGCCGCACTTGCCAACGTGGGTATACATCATCCGAGGCTTCGGCCAGCCCCATTAACCTGCCTTGCAATTATTCCTCCACCGTGCATACCGGTAGAATCGCCACCTCTTGTGCGTGTCTCACATGAACCGACACCGATGCAGCCTCTACTTGCTCTCGTACTTTTCGTGCTTCTCGTGCTTCTCGTGCTTCTCATGCTTGTCCTTCTTGCCAAACAGCAGCGCTTTACCCTTGGCTGCAAAGCCCTCCGCCTTGTCCTCGATCGTACTATCGGTATCGAGGTGGGCCTGCTCTCCCTCTTGGAAAAAGTTACCGGCACCACCTCTGCCACTATGGGCTGCGCCGTGGCTATCTTGTCGAGTGACACTGCAGCCATGAATGTCAGAGCCCTTCTCAATCAGGCTGTGCAAGCCAGCTTGCCACAAGGGGAACAACTCACGGTCCAACGTCCTGACGAGCCCGGGTTGTCACTGGGTCGTCGTTCTTGGCCATATTGCCCTGGCCACCACTAAAGCTTCGGGGTCAGTATGTCTCTCGTTGAACTCTCCCTGAAGACTGGTCCACCCGAGGCCTGCAAGGCTCGTGAGTTGTGCTTCAGTGGCCTCCCAAGCTACGGTCTAAACACCGGCTACAGAGATAAGAGAGTCGACGCACCGGCCTGTTGTCACCATCGATGTCTTCAGAGTAGGTGTGACAAGGTCCTTGGTGTGTAGTGGGGGGGACTTGGACGATGAGACCATGTTGCCGGCACCGCCACGCCCCAGGCTCGTAAAACCGTTGCCGCCGCTCATGGCGTTCAGTTGTGATGGAAACTGCGTCTCGAGGGGCGTCCCCGAATGTCCTGAGAAGCTCAACGCTCTTGCTCGTCCGTTTGGACAGCGATGGTGATTCGAATATTGCTAGAGGCTTTCCGTTAACAGCAAGCAAGCGAAGTTTTGCAGGACGGCGAGAATCCGACGTGAATAACGGGCAGGGGCGAATTGGTGTGGTCTCGAGAGACTCTGAAGAGTGACAGACAAAGGGAGGTGACAGGTTTTATGCGATGACTGAGTCGTGCGAACGCTGCTGTGTTTCTGACGATCTCCAGACTACGCAGACTTGGCGAACGATAACGATGTGTCTCTGGAATTTGATGACCAAGATACTACATAGATACTGATAGTAAACTTAGATAGCACAGAATTTGATGAGTCGAAGGAAAAGTTTTCCTCTAGGGAAGGGGAACCCTGCCTAGACCGTCCCTTCCCTCTCCCTTCTTTCCTTTTGAGGCTGCAGTCTGAACTCTGGGGAAACAGGCCCAGTGCCAATCTACCTGGGTGTGCCTGTGTGCCTGTGTGCCTATGTGCCTGTGCGCCTGACATCACTTGCGTCTCTTGCCCAAGAAGATGGGTGTCTGCGACTCCCAGGGCTGTGAGAACCTTGGAAGGACAAAAGGCGTTGGTTCCGGGCTTGGCTGAGGTTACGATAGGCAAACGGAAACGTAATAAGAATTCCTTGAGCCAGACACGCGGGCCGTTGCCGACCTACAGATCCGTTACCTAGCTCGACTAGGCCATCCCCCGAGACATGTGAGATTCTTGCGACTTCAAACAACAGCTGACAAGCACTACAAGCCACGGGGCTCTCGTCTGACCGAATACCTACCTAAGTACCTTAAGTAGGTAGACCTTGGAACTATGATGCACTCTACTCTCTGTCGATGAAATGGACAAACATTGTGAGGATGTGAAGCGTGAAAAACTAAGGTTTTTCTCGCGTCTGGAACTTTGATGCACCTACCGTAGTAACAAATTACATACACAGCTAGGTACATCCAAGGTGAGGTAGGGCTGAAGCGGTCGCTCTCGTCAACGGTTCCTTGCCTCGCATTCACAGTACACACCCATACAGCTCGACAAGTCACTTCCACAGTACTGTATACCTAGGTAGTCTACTAGTTAAAGGCGCTACTATATATATTTCTGAAAATCTGGCAAGGTCGGGCCCACCCTACCAACAATACGGTATGTACCTAGGTAGGTGATGATTAGATGCCCAGGTGTGCTTGGGAAGGCCAAATTTGGCCTGTTGTATCTATCTTGGCAACCACGATTAGGTAGGCTTTCGACTTGAAGCTAGGAATGAAGTTGCTGGGATCACATCGATTTGCAAGGCCCTACACTGAAGTGACGTCGGAGAATTGAAATATCCACTTGGGAGGGGGAGTGGTTCATCCACCAGTTGACTCGAGTTGACTCGGTCGCCCGTCCGAGACTCCTCGGCTGATGACTCCACCCCCATGTTAGAGTGACCGGGAATATTGAAGGGTCCTGTCGGTCTACCATCAATAGATTTTCGCTCTCTCCCGTACCTTCTCCGCTCAGCTGCATTTCCCTGGGGTAATGTAGCTTGCTATCACAGATCACGAGTATGCTTATACTCGCTTCAGGGGAACACCGTCATCGGCAAATCCTCTTCGGCAGACACAGAGACGTCGCCCAACAGTAGTGTTGGAGAAAATATATACAACGGTCACATAGGGTCGCCCTCAAGGTAACACCCAGGGCGAAAGGGACTATGCTGTTGACTAAGAATTATTCAGTTGAAAGAACGCTGTGCTAATGGGATCGCTTCTCGGTGATTCGGGCGAACACAACATATAGAAAAGAGCAAACAGGTCTCCCGCCCGGTTCCCGGAGCGATATCAACTCCCGTCGATGACGAGGACGCCGCATCCTGGCCCAAAACAACGCACCGGGACATGAATGTAGCCGCAGCTGTTGTCGTCAAATCCTCCAGGCTTCCTATTAGACAGAGGGCCACAGAGACTTGATGTTGAGGTCTCACGTCCAGGTGGCCAGCCAGAGAAATCGACGTGTAAATTTGGTCACAGGCCTCGATTAAGCGGTGCACTTCGTCATCATCGCCGTCGTCAAGTATCGAAAGGGCTCTTATCGTCACTGCAACTGTCTGCAACAGAGCTCTAGTCGTCGTCGTCGTCGTCGTCGCCACCGCCTTTGCCTCCTTCCTTTCTTATTGGGATCTTGATGCCCTGCTGTGCGAAGCACTTGCTGAGTTCTGTGCTGTCGCAAACGCCTGGAAACTTCTTGGCCGAATAGACCTGGAACACGTCGCTGAAGACAGAAGCCAGGATTGGCGCCTTACCCGTCTTGACAGGCACATCGCCCTTTTGGTCAGCCGCAGGCTTGACGTCGACGAAGGAGAAGCGGAGCCTAAACACAGGGATTAGGAAAACCATTGCCTTGGCTCTGTAAAACATATCATTCTGTGGTTATTTACCTGAATGACCCCTCAGTCCGGACACTTAAGTCCTGTACAACGAACCAGATGCCGATCTTGTCTTTCGTGTCGTGCAGCCGGAAAGCACTGCCAGCACAATTCCCGATAAGATTTCTGGTGAACATGCCTTGAATGCTCGAATTGGGTGCCCCTCCAATAGACAGCCTCTGAGGACCGCCCATACCTGGTTCATAGACCTGAGGTGGCCTGTACATAGGCGTAAAGTCATTGGAGTAGCCGTAGGAGGGCTGCCCAAAACCGTTGGATGATGATGTCGAGTAGTTTTGAACTGTAAGACGTCAGTCTAAGTATTCGACCGCAACATGCTCCTGAGAGTCATGCCCATAAGGATTGGTGGGGCTCTACCTTGGCCATATTGATTCTGTGCATAAGGACTGACTGGAGGTTGGTGCTGACTGTACAAAGTCATCTGACTAGGATGCGAAGGAGGGTAGGGAGCAATATTAGCAGCCCGGTAAGGCATCGTCTCAAGGTTGTTGAAGGACTCGTGAATCGTCGAGGATATCGCCGGCGTCGCGGTCGTACTTCTCACAAGATTCACCTCTCTTGATCCATTTTCGTCCCAAAGATCGACCGTTACCACATACTGGGCAAAATCGATAGTGCTACAACAGTGTTAACGTCTTCAGCCCTTGATGCCCATCTCTCATACAGACACTCCCGGGGACTCACTTGACATCAACCTCTCTGCCGGTCTGCACATCAGTAACGACCAGTCGGATTGCTGGTGGTGGGGTGAGTGGCCTTCGGTCCTGACATCATCATTAGCTTCAGTTGTTCAAGGTAGCGCTTGCGGAGAAACAAATAGGGGCGCCTTACTTTATCTCCGAAGCCACACATTCGGGCTCGTATAGGTTGTTGCTCTACCACGAGGCTATTGACTCGGACAATGCAGTTATCAGCCTTCCATATCCTACACCTGCGAAATAAAGCCACCGTGGCCTTGAGAATTCGCCCCGATGATTGAATGCCGACCGAAACAGTTACATCGAAGAGCTAGCATAGCATTGTCATTGGGCTAGGACTCACGCATATTTTCGACCATTGACGACGATAGACACTGGATCCAATTTGCCCACCCCCTCGCTTGCGGTAGCCCGGGACTGCGGCTGCGTTGGGGAGGTCGACGCTGGACTGGCCATCGATAGCTGCTGCTGATGCTGGGAAGAAGGTTGCTGCTGGTATGGCTGTTGTTGGTGTGGCGGTGGTGGTCGCTGTTGACTCTGGTGCTGCTGTTGTTGCGGCGATTGGCTCTGATATGGTTGCTGATGGTGCTGGTATGGTTGTTGCGGCTGGCTGTAATTTGGCGCGGCACCATATGGACCATTTCCGTTATTAGACGACGCCATGGATGGCAGAGGCTGTGGCGGGGGATAGTTGCTGCTGTGAGAGAGGGAAGGAGCAGGCAGTTGATGAGGGTAGTTGGGCGGCACCGCGCCATTTGGGCCCGGGGGCCGTGTGTATGAAGCCATGGCTACCTAGGTATTCGTCACAGCAGATTATCGTCGGTCCAGATCAGAAGACAAGCTGCACGGATGAGGCTGGAAGGGTGATAGTGTTGATTTGATCAACGACTTTCGGCTTGCCAACCGAAGAGTCTCAGATGGTATATGCGCGAGGAAGGTGAGAGGTCTCGATGATACCAGCACTTGAGTTAACCAGCATATGAGTGGCGCCGTCAGACCCACTGAAGCGGAGTTCTTGCCAGTGTTTTGAGCCTTGCGCAGCCGTACGCCGTTTCAGAGCGCCAGAAGTTTGACACCTCGCACCCACACAAAGGTGCCACGCAAGCGACGACGGTGCGGAGCTGGAGTTCTAGATTGCGCCAGGTTCACAGGCTGCGATTATCGGCGCGACGCAGGACCGCGTTTCTAAGGAAGTAACGCACGTGGTTGAGATAAACAAGGCGTAGACTGTAGAGTATGTAGACCCGCAGCCACGTGAAGCGAATGTAGTGTTGAAGTCTTAAAAGAAAGCGGCCGGCCTGAGATTACCTGTATTGTTATACGATGAGGCCACCGGGGCCAACTGGCGAGATACTGTGACGGAAGGCCAAATGGACCCAGCGAACGCGGGTTGCAGACGCTTGAGGGTGGTGGCATTTGACAGGC
The DNA here is from genome assembly GCA_021272945.2 of Cytospora paraplurivora. Taxonomy (NCBI): domain Eukaryota; kingdom Fungi; phylum Ascomycota; class Sordariomycetes; order Diaporthales; family Cytosporaceae; genus Cytospora; species Cytospora paraplurivora. The sequence goes on from JAJSPL020000029.1 coordinate 42,053, forward strand.
GCCCATTCCAGAGGCTAGCAGGTACCTAGCACCGGCGCAGCGCGCACGGCAGATCTGAGGGACTTGTTCTCCTGGTGACTATACATGCAGTTCTGCATTATCTTTGGCTGGGAAAGCGGTAGCTGGCAGATACAGCCAAGTAACCCGTACCGGTCGACCCTTGCCAGGTGCGCTAATGGAGCACTGGGGCATCGGGACCGCCCCGAACGACTGGGCCTGAGAAAAGAGACTAATCAAGCTAGGCCCAATTCGGATATGCCACAGACAGATGGGGTGGGATTGTAGTTACTGAGAGGTGCATGCTCTGTGTGCACAATCTTATTTCTTGCAGCAAGGTTACCTAGGGTTCCTCGTTGGTATTTCTGGTAATACTGTCAATATGTAACAGCCTTGGAGGTCAGGGGCGTGGGACACGAAGTCGGACGGCGAAAGGGAAGAAAACATGGGGCATTGATACCTGCATTGAAGATTGTCCGCATGAAGGTCACCTCCGTTGTTGAGGGCTCCACCAGAAATGGGTCAACACTGACACCAGTTGACGGGGCAGCGGCTGACGGGAAGGGCAGAAGGGGTCGAAGTGGAGTGGGCGCTGACAGGGCTCAACAGGCTCACCTGGGTCAATTCTCAGAACGTTGAACCTGATCATCGATTGTTCCGTTGTATCAATGTTCCAGGAGCAAAATAGTGGGGAATATTGAAATCAGTACTCCAGTTTCCAGAGCTGCCAGGACGATATCAACTCCATTGCTTGGCTCTGCAACCGTCCGATCGGATTTTATCACTATCTTCTAAGGTTGAGCCCCATCAGGATCCGGTACATAGACTAAGATGAGTTGTAGAATCGAACTTTTTACCTACGTGTTTTGTCGAAATCTGCACCGCGTCGGCCAATTAAGATATGCGTACTTTGGGTACTCGATCTGTCAGTCCTTTGTATACCCCGGGCCTACCTGGGTAGCAGGGTAGGTAAGTCAGGTCCCAATGTTGACAGTGTCAAACTACTGTTGCCGTCTCGCCACCTGAGCAACGCGGTAACTGCCAAGGATATGACTGCGTACGCGCCCCTGGCCGTTTCCACGGGCTCCTGTAGCAGGAAAGGGGTACCTATATAGGCATTCTTATACATATTACCTCGCATGTAGCAAGTCAAAGTCCCAATTCGCCGCCAATTCCCCATGCGGCATACTGATCTGCAGCCACATCTTGACAAATGGCCCTGTGGGCCAAGCAGACTCGGCGAATTTCTCTGCTGGCCACTCGCAGTACCCTGTCGCTGCAGATAGGGCTATAACGGCTGCATATATGGTGTGCCCCTCAGCAAGCGATGGGACCCAAATCAGGCTGCGTGGAGAAACGGGTAGGAGGACCCAAGGCAAGTTGGATGCATACGCACGTCTCTCTCCAAAGCAAGGCATTTTTTGGGAGTTCCAGTGGTTTCTGGTTTCCCGCGTACCTTGGTAGTCTTAGGGCACAGGGCCAAAGCGGAAATTCTATGTTTCGAGCGTTTGCATTCGAAGGACCCGACTGCTGTCGACAATGCCTAGCACCTAGCAGACAGTTCCTCGACAAACGTCACGGTTCGGCAAGAACCCGCTGGGCACTTCGTCAGTGCTTCAATCTGAAGCGTCCCGGTAGTCAACGCCTACTTAGCTACTTAGGTATCTCCAACAATCCAGTCGAGCCATCTCTTGAGGCTCGTCTGCTCGCAACAATAGTAGAGCTCAGCTCCATCTTGCAGATAATCAGTCATGCCAGCCATGGGATCCGGGCCGATGGGAACGGATGGTTATCCTGGAGGTTCACCTTGTTCAAGCCAATCGATGGCATGTCTTTCGAGAATGTGTAGTGCTGGGCGTCAGGGCCAGAGGACGATTGAACCGCCGGTCTGGAACAGGCTCATTTTTGGTTCAATATGAAGCTGCCGAGGGATGTGTGTTGATTAATTTTCCGATAACGCCATGAGGCCGGTGAGGATTCGAGGTACATGTATGCCAAGGAAGTCTAAGTCCGGAGTCCGGAGGTGTTGATATCCACCAATTTACATGCTACAGTCGGTATCCTTGCCTTCAATGAACCGCCCCCGGTATTGCTCTTTCAGGTTGCATGTCACTTATCGTATCTACGTATGCCAAGTGATTCCAGGAGCCACGGCGTTCTGGTGTTGCAGCCTGTCAGTCCACCTGTCCTTAATGGCGGGCCTACGACAACGCAAGTTGGGGATAGCCTTGATTGAGTTGTCGCGTGTGAAGGGTTAGATCGATGTCTGTACAGAGTAATTTTCAAGGTTAATATGTTACCTACTTGGGTGCCTGTGCACCTTGGTAAGATCGTAGGAGGGGTGGTGGGAAGATAGATATGACCACGTGATCGTCCCAGGGACCCGAAACTGTGAGCTTGCTGCGGCAAGTGGAGTCAGGCCCAGTGCTAATGGTGCAGTCAGGGGCCGCCACGTAAGTGCTTCCAGATCCATACAGATTTCAATCTTGATCCAAACGTGCCTGACGAACGAGACGAACGAGTGCCTGACAACCGCACCTTCCCATTCATCGCCAACTTGAAAGCCAATTCGCGACGACAAGTCCACTTTATAAAGGTCTATTAGACTGCCACTCTCTTACTTCAGTTTTACCTTTCTGTCACTAGTCGAACTTTCGACCGTCAACCTAGTCGCTCGTCGACGCAAAGAGGCGCTGCCAACTGCCTCTTCCACCGCTCCAGCATCCACCATTATTGCCAGAGACTTTGCTCTCTAATCTAATCCGCGATCTCGCCAGATCACGTCCCTCATCGACTTATTCGAGCCTTCGATTTCTAGATACAACAACGAATCCCAACCCCGAACAATCGATCTCCAAGATGTCACGCCTCCAGTTTCCCATCGACGCCCTGACTAGCAGGCTCCAGCTGGGAGACAGATTTAATAGCATCCGCTCTTCCTCGGTTTCTAGTCGTTTCGCCAACCTCCGCCCTGTCTCTGAGTTCCTCGACATTAAGCGGGTGTCGAAGCCAGAGAACTTTGCCGAAGTCCAGTCTCGCGTCAACTACAATCTGGGTCACTTCTCCAGCAATTATGCCGTCGTCTTCGTGATGCTCTGCATCTACGCCCTTCTCACCAACCCCTGGCTTCTGTTCGACATCATCTTCATTGTGGCCGGGATGTACGTTATCGGCAAGCTCAATGGCCAGGACCTCGAGATCGGCTCGACCCGCCTCACAACCTCCCAGCTCTACACAGGTCTCTACGTCATTGCGATCCCCATCGGGTTGATCTCTTCGCCTTTCAGCACCATCATGTGGCTGATTGGTGCCAGCGGTGTGGTCATCCTTGGCCATGCCTCGCTGTTGGACAAGCCATTGGAGGAGGCTTTTTCCGGGGAGGCGGTCTAAGTGGTCGGCCGCAAGCTCCCAAACGTACGCCCCAATGGGGAAGACCATCGAGGCGGGAGAGAGACCATGTAGCTGCGGGCTACAGGCAGGACTTATGGGCGAAGAGAGTGGAGGAACTTGACAGTGATGATGATATTGATACACAAGGCGTTGGTTTAATTTCTACGGGAGGACGTTTTGCAAGCGACCCACTTCGTTTTACTGGGATAGATTTGGGCGAAGGCATCGTCCGCCCCCGCAGGCGATATGCTCATGAAGTGTCGGAGGATGACGAATCTTCGGACTCGGACCAAGACTCGGAATCCGGAGACGAGGACCCAGCTCGTCGGGAAAGGGAGGATGAACTGGCCGAGGCTGCCCTGCGTCGAATACGACGGGCTCAGGCCAAAGGCAAGCAGGAGGTTAAACTGAACAAAAAGGAGTTGGCCGCATTGGAACGACGGCAGAAGCGCATGCAAGCCGAGGCATCGGGCGAGAACAAGAAGAAGAAAAAGAAGGAGCAACGCTATGCCGTGCCTCTTTCGCAGCTTGGCCCTATATCGCAGAAAGGAGGCCGTTTGTCCGGAGCGACCGATCATGCCCTGCCTCAACACCCACCCCCGGAAGCGCTCGCAAGGACACAGGGAGGCAAAGTTGAACCACCCGTCGGTTGGTTTGCTCACCCTTCTTCCCGAGCCGATAACACCGACTCTCGCAGAGCCTTTGGCCAGACCTCGGATCGCTCAAGCAGTTTATCACCTTTTCATTATTCTTACGTTCAGCCATCCGGCCCACCCACGACATCCCGGCATCTATCAGACCCCTCTGTGTGGCCACAATCAGATCACGGGTCTTTACCCAAGGAAGACGCACGGACGTTGCACTACAACGCATCTGCATCTGTACCCTCGATTCCCTCAAGTTTGGATCCCTTTCGATACTCGACATCGGGCGCGCAGGCACCTTATCGCGCAGCGTCTGCAGCCGCTCTTCGCAATGCCCCAGGCTCTTCAACCTACCTCGAAACTTCACGCTTAGGTGGTTCGTCTCGTCGCCAATCTCGACAGATTAGTCCTGACGCCACTGAAAGTGAAAATGATGATGACGGCGAGATGAGCGATGAGTTGGGTGCAGCACGGCTTTATGATAGCTCGAATGTTGGGCCATCCAATAGCCGGGAGCGAGTCGTGGTCGATTTGACTAGAGAGCCTACGCCCTCAACGCGGCCTGTAACACGATCATCCAGGAAGGACACCTCGAGGGCGTCATCTCCCAGACGCAAATCTGGGAGCGGTACCCACGGTCGCCGAAGGAAGGGCACCAAATGATTGAGTCTTGCCCGTTCTCAATGCCCCGAGGGACTCCTTTAATCGGGCAGCACAAGTATGTCGAGGGGATGTTGAGGGGGGGGGGGCTTGACCCTCTTGTGGGTCACCGGATGAGTTGGTTTTAGGTCGGACTTCATAGTATTGGCGTCAGGCAATAATAGCATCATTTTTCCTTGCGACATTGTCCACTAAACCCGTGACTTCGAAGCTTGTCTGAAAAAACGACATGTATTCGACGACCCGAGGTATTCGAGCAAGCTAAGATACTAAGAATTACTTCATATTGCCCTGGTATCTACATTCCATCACATCATGCACTCGTAATAATCGTTCAGGGATTGCCCAACTACACCCGCTCATTCATGATCAAAACCAGTCCCTCACCGTATCCATCCAGCCACCACCAAGTTCTTTCTCGTAACTCCTCCTCTCCCACTGCAGATCACCACTCCGGCCCCTCTCCACGCTCACCCTACCCTCTCCTCCCATGCCGCTAGCCATCTTCACGGCCTCACCCACAAGCCCAGCCGCATCGCCGGAAATAGCCTTGGCACCAACGCCCAGCATCCTCTCGATGCTGGGCGGCAGACGGAGCCCAAAGCGGGCGAGCAGGGCAGTCAGGGCGCCGCCGGTGAGGAGCGGCAGGACCACGAGGGTGAAGACCTTAAGGGGGTGCCGCTTGGCGTAGTAGACCAGGTCGCGCAGGAGACGCTTAAGCTGCTTGTAGGCCCGGGAGAGGAAGCCCGGCCTCGGGGAGCGGCGGTATGATGACGTTGAGGCGCGGTGCTTCTTGTCTGCGGATGCAACAATGTTAGTCAATCTCACCTGCTGTTGCATGCCTTGCCCGTCACTGCCCGGTTGCCCCAAGTGGAGAGTGAGCGAAGCAGGCACGCAAAGTTTGGGGTCTTACATACCCGTGCCGAAGAGACTCCTCGTGGACGTATTGGACAGGCCGAACATCGAGGCCCGGCTGCTGTTCTCCTGCCGGGGGTAACGGGGCTTGTCCTCCTCACCGGCGAAGAAGGCACGCGCCGCTGGGGACCGGGAGCGCGACCTCGACCTTGATTTCGGCCGGAGGGTGGAGCCCTTGCTGCGGCGCTTGTAGGAGGAGGGTTGGTGTCGTGAGGAGTGAGACCTGCGGCTTATCACGGACGCCGAGTCCCAGCTGTCGAAGAAGCCCATGATGGGAGAAGTTTGTACGTAGTAGTGGCGCGCTTGCTGGGTCCAAGGCCAGTTGTTGGTGGTGTAAGTCTCGGTGAGTATCTCCACGGTCTCCCAGCCGTCACGAGCCTTTGGGTTTCAATTGCAAGGCTCGATAGCCACTTTACAATGCAGAGCAGGAATTCAATCAATGAGCTGAAGCTCACTTGAGCCCTGGGCGGTGAAATGGAGGGGTTGGGATAGGTGCACAAAGTGAACCCCTGAACGGGGAGATATTACCTATTGATGGTTGTTGTACATATGCGGTATAGCGGGTTCAGGGACACCCACACTTCACAGCAGACCCCAGGGGTCAGCTTACGTATCGGTATGTACAAAGCGCCCCCTTCCCTCTACTGTGGCGGCTAGATTGGCCAATATAACTGCTATAATCCAGCCTCACTGCCCACGACTTGGTTAAATAATTGTCAACGACCTTTCAAACTTGGAACCTTGAAATCCTGGAAACTAACACGACAAGTTGATGGGTTTTTCGCAAGCAGTTCTATTCATTCTACCTTATGCAATTTACAGTCAGCCATCTCGCTCCCGTCTCCTCGTTCTGTCACAGTGCCTATAGGTTAAGGGCTTATACTCCTGGATTATACTAGACGTGGCCATTCGTAGTAATCAAAGATCTGCCAGTACCAACTGGTCGATCCTGAAGATACGTATGATAGTTGTAGTCGTTGATCGTACGCAGCTCCACACGACTCTCTGTCCTCTTTTTATCTGCTGAAATCGCCCATGCTGATCGCTGTCCAGAACGAGTACCCCCACGCACAAATGACAGGAGCCCAGAAAATGTGCCTTGGGGTACCTTAGGCAGCGCGTCCGGGGCGGACTCATCGGAATTAGTTATCAACTCGCCGGGGGTGTCCGGAGCGGAGGACATATTAGATGATGCAGTTCCTCGTGTCAGGGCCCTGAGCCAGCCTCGTATGGAGACCCATGTCGACTCGAATTGGAGCCCGACTGACCTGAAAAGGACGAAGGTAGCCGGCAAGCAGCAGCACATGAGGCCGACGTTCAGCTCCGCAACCCTGAGGATGGTGTGTCAGTACATAGTAGCTAAGCGGAGAAGGAAGTTGTGGCGAGAACTCACGAGAAGGCCTGTACTGAGACTGACAACCACGTGTAATCCGGATTGACAGATAGGACGATCCTGAATCTAGCCACAGTTCCCGCAATAGAGAATATGCACGCACTCCACGAGGTTAGTTGACATGAATCAAGCCTGGGTCGCGCATGGGTCGCACCTGGGCATCCCGCTGCGCTACCACAGCCAACTGAAGGCAGAACTTACAGCAGTCCAGTCAGAAAAATACCAGCAACTGCGGTCTTCCTATGCGTGGTCATATTGAGCCTCAGAACCAGGACAAACGGTATCGCAAGGGTGTAGAAATCAGTCATCACACCGATGACGCCTTGGGTAGCGGCCAGGCGCAGCTGGGGCGGGCCGCAGCGAAGATCGATAGCGGCTTCGAGCCAGGTCTCACTGCCTCTCGGGAAGCAGGAGACAGCATCGACAACGAAGCAGACGATGTAGAAGATAGCAATGAACAGGATACCCACCCAAACCATCACTGCCGCGATTTTCGATATCCTGAAGAGTCTGAGGTAGAGGATCAGAAGAGAGACCTTCGTGAAGATGGCAGCAAGGTTGTAGATGCAAACAGTAAACAAAAGTGTCTAGATGATGAACTTAGCATTCGCTTTTGCAAGGCAAAACATTGAGTTTGGAAGAGGGCATGCCTGAATGTAAGTAAGGGTGTACGCGCTCACGGGGAATTCCCAATTGTGGCGTCCGTGAATATCATTGTGAACTATTAGTGGAACATTAGAGTCTGCTCTTTTGATGGATTTTTAGGCTTCTCAAAACAAAACAAAAACTCATCATTCGACCTCTGGACGCACATAGGGCTAAGGTCACTCCACAATATGCAACATTGCAGACCTCGTTATGTCTTCAGCCAAAAGTCCGATCATGATCGGTTCTGCGTAGTGTCATTCAGAACACAGTTGTTGGAACTTACTGCAGCAGCAGCGGCAACATCTATTTCCAAAGGACCTAATCAGCATTTGTATAGTGTGATTTACGGGTCAGCTTGGCGTCGGGATAAGATGAGGTTGCAAAGCATACAATCATCGGAACCAAGCAGGCGCGATCGCGCCCGGATGTATATTCGAGCAGCGAGAAATAGTATCATTGGCGGCACGGTCGCATACACAGAGGCTCTGCCGCCCCAGGCGGCTGAGGGTGGATCAACAAAGTTTGGAACCACACCGGATGGTGGCGCGGTCATTCCAACTTGGGAGGGGTCCACGCCGGGCGGTAGTAACTCAGAAGCCATGATGAATAGAAGCCCAGAGAGCCGGGACGAGGTAGAATAGCTATGTCAGGCACTAAATTGAAGATTTCAGGGCTGAGGGAGTAGAACGGAAAATAGAGAGAGGAGCGAGGAGAAGGAGGAGTACTATGTAAGCACGCTGGCTGGTGGTTTTAGCAGAGAGGTAGGCAAGTTTGACCGGCAAGTCTGGTAAAAGCGAAGGTCGCGGGTCCAGTTATATCCTGCTAGATATATTTGGCTTAATCTACACCCATGTCTATAGGACAATGGTGGGAAATGGCAGTTTATATATAGTAGTGGGTCGATGTGCTCGCCCAGACGGCTTGAGAAGGTGCAAAACCCCATCACCACTGACCAAGAAGTGATATAATCTAGTAGGGTACCTTTCCCTGTGGCCCCCAAGTCTGTCGGAATAAGTGACCCCTACGCATGCAATGTAGTTGATGTTTTACATAGGTGTATGCAGATTGTAATGCTGCTATGTAACGTGTGTTGCATATACGGGTTTCAATGTTCTCTCAGTTATAAAAACGACGTGATGCAAGCGTGGTTAGATGGCATTAAAGCTATTTACCATGTCGTGTCTTCGTGTCAACATCAGCTCCCCACCACTGCTACACTGTCTGTTCATATGATTGGTCATTGACATTCTGCACATAGTGGAAGGGATGAATTCGCATCTCATCACGGCCACAAGGCTTCTATATTGCTATATTTGGTATGCGCGTCGGTCTATTCATGTGGCCCCCACATGGCCCTAATATAGAAAGATGGGATGACCTTCCGCTGGCGACCCGGTATATTGTAGCTGACTCAATTTTCAGCTCTAGACGTTCTACAGGCCTGGAAGTCCCTCCTGGAAGTTCACTCACAAGCTGCCTCAGAGTTGATTTGAACGCGAGTATCATGTGTGCATATGCTCCCAAGGCTTTTCCTTGCCGGTTTCCCGGCCATTGGGTTTATCTCAGTGCCCAGATCCCACAGTATAGAAGACATGGTCTCATGTCTTGGAATGGATAGAGTTTACCATAGGGGTATAATCTCGCATGCAGGTACAGGAGAAAGTGATATCTACTGTCCAATCTAGGCGAGGTGAGTGTACGACGTGATGACCTTGTTTCATCTTAATAGCCTCTTTGCAGTGATTTATATACCTAAACAAAATTTGTCCATATTATAAAGCTTCTGGTGATTATAAGAGCAGGTGAGTGTTGGTCGCAAGCGAAGCTGTTCCATCTTTTCAATCACACACACCCGTGGACCATCGCCCCTCTTGCTCCTCCTCGCCTTCAAGAAGTAAAGCAATTCGTCCTTATGTGATTGTTTACCCAGACTATATTTGTACTTGTTGAGCTTTATGGTAGCATTTGACAGCTTTATACCACATTTCGAGGCAAGAAATATGCATAAGTAGTATCGCTTCCGTGCCAGAAAACGACCTAGGCAGGTATTTGGCCATTTACACGTTTTGATGATCAAACCCCTTGCGGTCAGTGATTACAAGTGAACCATTTTAATAATAGCAGCAAACAGACGACTTATAAAACAGAGGTGTTCTTCGAGTGAGAGAAATGCTATACCAAGTCCATCTTGCGGCTGTCACCTGATCTAGGTAGGTATGTACTTCCGCTGTTCATCCCTCGTTGCAACCATTTGTATATTTCTGATCATCATCAGCACCAAAGCCATCTTAACCTCTTATACTGAGACTAAAATCCTCTGCGAAGCATGATTGCCTGATCATTCCTTCACTGGTAGCCCATGTGGTGTATCTGGTAACCTCACGGCCCACTCGTTGAGTGAAGTCAGAGCAAAGGGAAACTTGATAACCTGAAATACTACAAGCACGGTCAGTAAGCTGATAGTGTCCATCGTAAAGAGCAGTGGGTGCTGGGGATGACAAACAGCCAGTGAACTCGAGTATTAGCCACAGCCAGTTCCAATCCTTCGTTCTAGCATAAGTGTTGCAATAGACTGCAGATAGCGACCTAAGCCCCGAAAATGTTTATTGCAAGGGATTTGGGGAGAAGCACAGAAGACTTGAAGATTTCAAGTTGCTTATAGACATTTCGGGCAGGTTATAGGTAATGCTGGTAACCAGATCTTGTCATCAGTGAAACTATTTAATCCGTCTATTCATGCCCTGAACAATGTCAAGGCTGAATAATTAATAATGAGCCAGAGAACTGGACTACGTATAATTCTATTCGAAAGCGAGCTCAGAGTGGGCTGACTCTGTGGTAGCCTTATCCCAAGCTTAGCAAGGTATTTCATTCACAGCCACCCATCGAGGTGCAGCTTTGTAGCATCGTATCAAATAAGAACGTTATATGTCAGATGACCCGCACCGCCTCTTACTAAATATACATCTCGCTCTATGCAGTGCAGCACACACTTCGCAGTTCCAATAAGTCATTGAACACTGTACTGGTGGACTTCCGTCAGGGCCTGGACTGTTGTGATCATTCATGTGTCTGTGAATCCTTCCAGAGACGAATCTTGCCACCTGAATGGGCTGTAGCTGAAGTTGCCTGGCTACTTGCGGCTGCCTGGTGACGCTCTATGCGTATAATGCTGCTTCTGACTAGCCACCAGCGTTGCTAACACTCCAACATATTTCTGCACATGTACACTTGGCTGCAATGACTGCTTCAAGGAACCCGGTCCATTTCTAGTGGTGTCTGTCGATGTGGAAGTTGGTCCAGCCCGGAATTCGTAGCTCGGGCTGTGTGCCGTAGAGACGTAGGCGTTGTAGAGCAATCGCTCTTGCTTGTCAAGCTGTTGGCCAAGATTTGGACACGTGCCTGCTCTACAGATCTCAAATATCTACATATCCGCCGTGAGCGCTGTGTGTTGGTCAGAGACTTTTGCCGGAACAGTTCTAGTAGTCGTTTGCCAGTCGTGCAATGATAGATCCAACTGTGCTTTATACTCACCTGACTTGGCCAGTACGTCCGTTGTATGTCATTTTCCACAAGCTCTATCCAGTCACTCAAGACCAAGAGTGACTCTCCTTCGTTGGCATTTTTTACCACGGAGGCACAACAAGGACCCATGCAGGTGCTGCCATTTCTTCCCTTGCGTGATGCTACCTGCGAGCAGCTTTGCCTAGAATTTGATCTACATGTTGTCCAACGCCCATCTGAAAGATCACATCGAACGCTTTGATGCACGACAGGATATATTTTGAGCCGTTCACCAGTACCCTGAAATGCTTGGAGTTGGACCCTCCTGTCAGCGTACGGCCATCGCTTGGGCCGTACCTTCCTTCGGGATGACGACTACTGACTACTTAGCCGTTTCCCCTCAGAGGGCTTAGCTACGAAATAGCTAACAAGAACAACAACAAATCAAACTGACTTAACCTACGATAATCGTACGTGCGATAGCCCTACCAACACCTCCTCTAGCATCAGCCGTCAGGCACAGTCAAGAGGTGGTAGCTTCAAATATCCTAGACCTATCTACCTTCATATTGATTACTGATTAAGCAAAGGATAATTTTTGATCAGGAAAATGCACGTTGGATCCCTTATTTCTAATGATATATGTATACTTGACCTCTCTTTACCAACTCCTACCTCCTTAACTCGCTACTTCAATACCCCAAACGCTCTATGAAATGTGCCTTATCTATGTTACATGAGTTCCTATCTGTATAGACACCCAATTTATTATACATCTCTCTAGTATTTCGGGTTGTAGCAAAGACCAACCTGGCCACTTCTATCAATCGATCCATCAGCCAGACCATGATGTGGAAATTGAGGTGAGACTGCTGGGCAATGAGGGTCAAATGGGAAGTGAAATTGTCGGAGTCGGACACACTAATGGAAATCTCAGCGGAGGATATAGCTGCCATCGAGACGACGGAGTAATCGCAGTCAATGACCAGGGTAGCTTGAACTAGTTCTATTGACATTTCGAATGACATAGCACTTGATGAGTGCATCACACATACTCCAGCGTAAGAATACATGTGCTCCACATTCAAAATGTCCCCGTGAACCGTGACTTTGTCAGGCAATTCTCCGGTATAAGCAATCTAGAAGTCATCCTTGATCTGGACCTGACTAGAACGAAGAGCCTTCTGGCGAGTAGGGCTTTGTCCCTCCGGGATATTTCACAATTGAGGTACCAATTATTCGTTAATTCTCAGTTTCACTTTCAATGGTGCAAAACGGTCGAATGAAGTAAGATTTCACTCACTCAAAATTGCTGGTACCTACTATGTATTGTCGTCTCAACCATAGTGTGAGACCAAAGTACAGCTCTTCCCATCTTCTGGGCCCCAGGCGGTTCTTCTATCAAGTCCAACCTTGCTCCATCTGGAAATGTTTTGCTTCGTGTAATAACGGAAAATATGATGTATGACATGAACACTCGCGATCTCCAGTCTTGGGTTAGCAAGACGCTGCAGGAGTCAAGGCTCTGACTGCGGAGGCATGTGGCACCTATAATGCTTCAAAAAAGATATTAGCTTACACAAACATGTTACAACAGACGCTTGCAGTGAAACAACATAATTCGGGAGGATCGCCTCGGATTAGATCGGACACCATAGTGAAGTCCCAACTGTCGTCTCGTGCGCTGACTGAAGCTGTAACTGTAATTAGATTTGAAGCTTCAGCGCTACACCAGTTGACGGCTCTCAAAGGTTTTATCATCTGCATACGTGATCAAAATGGCGATCAGAGGCCCATCGATATATGTTGATTCTCCAAAATAAAAAAGAAGAAAAGACTACATGTACAGTCTGGACCAACAGAGCAAGTAGAAGTCGATAAACAGCTCTAGACTCTTACATGAGGATCTGGGAATATAGGAATTAGCAAGTAGATAGAATTCTCAAACTATTGCTATTACATACTCTAGTCAAAGCAAAGGATATATCCTAGTACATATCTATATAAAGGCAACAGTATATATGTATGGCATAAATGTTTGAGTATTATCCTAGCTACTATGTAATATCTGCTGTAACTACCTATATACCGTCTATAGTGAAAGTGTAGGGAATGTATATATGGTGACTCCCTAGTATCCAGAATATATCCACCATATATTCGCCATGCATTCAACAGGTGTTCGCTATACGTCCACCAGGCGCGCTCGTTATGAAATCACGATGCTTTCACTATCCACATCGTTACCCTAACCTGTATAATGTGCAACATTCAAGCTGGGATCTACACTGAATTGAGTGGTAATCCATATAATTATTTCAGAACCTAGGAATTTAAATAGTGAAATCCGTGCCTGATATATATCGAATACTCGTTTTGGTGGTACAGGCTATAGTGCCTTCCAGGAGTTAAGTACCCTAGGGTACCTAGGTAGATGCTCATGCAGTGTATAAGCACCAGGGACACCCTTGTCTGCTCCGATCAACGGGGCCGGAGCCGGGGGCAAGTGCAGGGCCATGTGGGGAAAAACTCTGCCCCTCGCCCTGTAAGATAGTGCGAGTGATGTTATGGAGGGGCAATTAGGAAGCTTGATAGGTAACTTCTTGGGTACTGGGCTGATCGGGTGGGTGAGTCAAGGTCAACAACATTCGAGCTCAATTGCCTTTATATGACCCCATTTTCTGGTGACTCGACCCTCAATCTGCAATTCCTCATACTTCCCACTCTCCCAGATTCTGCCAATTGACCTTTTCTAGTCTAAAGGAACCACCCGATCAGATCATCACCATATAACCTCTGAACATGGCGCCCACCGTCCTCCACCTGCGCGCCGAGACCAAGCCCCTCGAGCACCGCTCCGCTCTGACGCCCACGACCACCAAGGCACTCATTGATGCCGGCTACGTGGTCCACGTCGAGAAGGGTTCCGGCCAGAAGTCGGGCACCACGCGCATTTTCGACGATGCCGAGTTCGAGAAGGTCGGCGCCAAGATCGTCGAGGAGGAGAGCTGGGTCGACGCGCCCACCGACCACATCATCGTCGGCCTGAAGGAGCTCCGCGAGGAGACCTTCCCCCTCAAGCACGTCCACGTCCAGTTCGCCCACTGCTACAAGGGCCAAGAGAACTGGGAGCAGGTCCTGGCACGCTTCCCCCGTGGCGGCGGCACGCTCCTTGACCTGGAGTTCCTGGCTGACCCTAAGACTGGCCGACGCGTTGCTGCTTTCGGGTAAGGGACTACACCCATGGATATTGGGCCTATGCGTTCGGGGGACATAGATGACTGACGTGGGATATGTAGATACCATGCCGGATTCGCCGGTGCCGCGCTCGCCCTGGAGAACTGGGCATGGCAGCTGACGCACCCTGCTTCCGAGCCCCTGGCCAGCGTTTCCTCATACCCTAACGAGGGCGAGCTGATCTCGGACGTCAAGAAGGTTCTGGCTGAGGGAGAGAAGAAGGTCGGCCGTCTGCCTCGGGTCATTGTCATTGGCGCCCTTGGTGAGTTGAACACATCTTTATTTTTACCATCGCACAAGGCGCCTACTAACGGTCCGTGTCAACAGGCCGATGTGGTACTGGAGCAGTCGACATGTGTCTCCGCGCAGGCATCCCCGAGGAGAACATCCTCAAGTGGGACATTGCCGAGACATCCAAGGGTGGTCCCTTCCCGGAGATCGCCGAGAGCGACATCTTCGTCAACTGCATCTACCTGGCCTCCAAGATCCCCCACTTCGTCAACGTGGAGTCTCTCAACGCCGCGGGCGCTAACCGCAAGCTGTCCGTTGTCTGCGATGTCTCCGCCGACACCACCAACCCCTTCAACCCGGTGCCCATCTACACCATCGCGACGACCTTCGACAAGCCAACCGTTCCCGTCGAGCTCGAGCAGGGCCCTCCGCTGTCGGTCATCAGCATCGACCACCTGCCGTCCCTGTTGCCGCGTGAGGCTTCCGAGGCCTTCAGCAATGACCTGCTGCCGCACCTGCTCAAGCTGGATGACCGTCGCAACAACCCAGTGTGGGCTGGCGCCGAGAAGCTGTTCTGGGAGAAGGTGGCGACGCTGCCTCCTTCTGCCCTCAAGGAGGAGTAAGGTGGTTGTTTTCGGGGGATATCTGGCATAGGGATGGGCGTTATCGGTTCTGAAAATGGAAGGACATGTGCGTTGGATTTACCGTCGAGGCATCTAGAAGTAGACGGCCTGCTCTCAGAGACATGCAAATGAAAGGTTGTAAAATTTGCCACGTATACCCAACACGCCTTCACTGGAACTCGGATTTCTATTTGGGCTCCTTTTGAGAACGTTGTCTTGTGCACACGAAGGGGTATCACATTCAAATTACCACAAGTAACCGCCTCTTCGCCAGGTCCACTTTAGGCTGACCCAGCCCCGAACGACCGCTCTATAGATTGGGGGATCTTTCAACATTGTTGGCCCCCATCGACTTGGGCTAGTCAGGCCTCGCCTGTCACCGCGAGAGGCGTCATCTAGCAAACATTGCCTCTGCCTTGCTAACGATCCGCCGGAGCGCGAGACACGCTACCTCCCACAGGTTTCCTCGAGATAGGTGTCACGGGCGAAACCGCACTGTCGAGAGTACCCACCGTCGCACTATCATGCGGTGACACTGGTGACACTGACCTGGTCTCGTCAGTAGGGGAAGTTGCTGACAGAAGCGCATATGAGGGCCTTGGGTCGTAATGGAACAGCCCGCTTGCCCTGCCGGGTTGGCCATCCGCACCATGTGGCCCCAACGGCTCCGCGGGTAGTTCGACGGCGGCGACGGCTGTGCTCGTAGCATCGAGTTCTGGCTGGTTGCTCGCTGCGAACAGCCCTTGGGTGTTGGGCTTGTGTGGATCTGTCGAGTCGCCGGCCAATTCGACCTTGTTATCCAGATACGCTTTTCCATCTTTCCCAATCCTTGTGCTCTCGGTCGCCGTGGCCCCTATTTTCCCGGGTGGCCGGATAGCGTCCCAGGTCTTCCACGTCCCCTGGCCCAGCCCCGGACCGTTCGGTGGTGGCGCCCACCTCCTATCTTCCTCACCCTTCTCCGCTTCCCTCTGAAGCTTCCTCTTCTTACTTTTCTTGTGCTTTCGGATTTTCCACCACAACAACAGAATAACAATAAGGACC
Organism: Cytospora paraplurivora; assembly: GCA_021272945.2. NCBI lineage: Eukaryota > Fungi > Ascomycota > Sordariomycetes > Diaporthales > Cytosporaceae > Cytospora > Cytospora paraplurivora. Next base: position 58,336 of record JAJSPL020000029.1, read on the forward strand.
ACGAGGATCACCGCGACTGCGATCCCCGCCTTCTCCCCCTTGGTCAATCCAGAGCTGCCACTGTCGGTCGAGTCATCCTCCTTGTTGGGCACGATGCTGAACTCCGGCGATGTCGACTCGGACCCAACATCATCGATATCATCGTAGGTGTCGGAATCGGTCCACAGGAGTTGTAGCGTGTATCCCGAGCCGAGGGGCACCTGTGTGCCATCGGAGTATACGCCTAGATTGCCACCGAAGTAGGCGCTTCCATTGTTGGCGTAGGCTGTGCAGGATGAGGAATCGGTGTCGTTATTCGGGCAGTTTGGTGCTGGTGAGAGACAATGTGAGTCCCAAGGGGCCTTCAGTACAAGGGCAGAGAAGGGTGATTGGGGGTTTGGATGAGATGAGACTCACCTAATATCCAGTTGTCGTCCGAGTCGTCCTGTGCCGCCGAGACCACTCGTATCCCGGCTATGTAGCCTTTCAGATTGTCCCAGTAGTACTCAGTCTCCGTGTCCTGGCCAAACTCGGAAGGAAATTTACTCTTGACGAAGTCATTGGAACAAGTTGCGCCGACAATGAGGGAGGCGATCAAGGCCCCCCATAAGGGCCTGAAGAACAGCATTCTGGGATTTGTAGCTTGTTCCTGTCAAACTTGGCACCAATATGCCAAGGCGCGGGAGACTGTACTACAGACAAGACTCAGGCATGTGTATCCCCTGACAATAAAGATTTGGGTTTGAGTGAAGCTTAATTCTCAAGACCGACTCGTCACGGAAGAATAAGGCCGTCTGGCGACCCATCCGAGTACTTGTACCACCAGGCCACCATCTACCCTTGCCGATACCTGTCACCCACAAGCAAGCCAGTCTGCCAACCTATACAACCAAGCCTCCTTTTCCCGCCGTAGTCCCCAGAGGCCGATAGGCGGGGGAGCGTTTCACTTGAATCCTTCTTACGAACCACTAGTCCGCTACTGGATCGGGGTGGGTGTGGGCTTTCCTGAAGAAAACAAGCATCTGAGGCGAGATGGAAACCCGCATGGCCCCCACCGCCGCGTTCAGTGCGAGAATTGGCTGACAAGACCAACGTGTCTGCGTGTAAAGGCTCAGCCACCGGGGTTGTGGGCCCTCGGGCGATCTGGCGCCGTGGTATTTATGCACATATCGGAAGAAGGCCGGGGATCAAAGCCAGGGGGCTGGTAGCATCTGGGGCTTTGCGTGACTGCGCGGTAGAGGGGCCCCCTTCATGCTTTGGGAAGGTCGAGAGCGGGAAAGTCCAGCTCAGCATTGAAGGCGGTGCTGAGTAATTCCCTGCCTTTCTGCCCGAGATGGCCCCGTATGCATATATGCAGGTCAATTGGCCGCTTCTAAGTGGTAGAGTGCCCGAGTTTGTGGACTTGGGTTTTCCGCAATCCTGGTCTACACCTAGGGAGACCAAAGCATTGAGATCTCATGTCTCTTCTGCTTCACCTGGTAGTGGAGTCTTCTCCGTTGATTTTCCTCATTGCCGTCTCCCGATCGTTCTGAGATCGATGCCAAAGTCTTGGCTTGAGGATCATTGGCCCGCCAAGCCCAGGCACCGCCACAACCTTAACTTGACCTCAAGCCAACCATCATAGTAACCTGCCGGTTTGAATGGCTATAATTAGAGGCTCGAGAAACCAGGAAGTCTGCGCTCAAAAGTAGACAGGGCCGAGATACAGGGTGGACCGGCACTGGAAGCTGGAAGATTGGCTAGGTGCAGTCTCTCAGTCAAGGGCTAGGCTGCCATGTTGTGCGATGCCAAGAACTAAAGACTGTGTTGCCAAGCCTCCGAATGTCACTATAAGACGGAGCTGTCGGATTTATCAGGCTGTTTGTTCATCATCGACGTAAATTGGAGCTAGACCTACCTGATCGATTGATATGCCAGATAAAGCTCGGTGTATCATCACATGGTTGCTTCATCTGCCCATAAACATCCCCCTTTTCGTTTTGTTTTTGGTTGTTGAGCAAACTTAGGCCCTGATCAAATGCATATAGGTATCAGAGACAAATTATATCGACCACCTGCGGCAGTCCATTATACCGTGTGTGTCGAGACACAGTAAGCTGTGCGCAGACGTACGGCGTCTCCAATCCAACCCGACTTCACTCATTTCCCGATACCCTCAGTGTAATGGTGTTGATGATCATCTCATTGTATTTGGTGTTGTTATCTAGTCTAGGTTTAACAGCTCGGAGAGCGAGGAAATCCGAGACCCTAAGGTGTAGAGGCTGAGGGCCGTAGACCAGTGCACAACGGTGGACACGGTTTACGCAATTTAACCCTGACCCTGAGCACCAAGACCATCGTCTCACGGCACGACGTTCCTTCGGGTGACGGGATGGTTGGAAGGGCGGAATAGACCATCATGTTCCCCGGACGGCACTTGGACCCTGAAAAGAGATGTGGGGCACATCTTTAATTTGAACATTGGACGACCCCAAATGTTCCCATGAGCGTCATTGACAATAGCACCTCGATGCTCTCAGCCTCGGAGCTGAACACTTTGGGCCCGAGATCGAGCTCCAGTAGCTAAGATCCCCATGGATCGGGCTGGTCCCTTCTAGTTTTCTGCGACAGAGCGATAGAGTGATTCCAGATGGGATTAGTGATGAGAAGCCCTGACGACATGGTGTTAGCTCGATAAGCACATGTGCCTACCTAAGTCATGCTTTGCCATCTGAGTTCTGAAAATCCCCCTCGGAGTTCGAGTAGCCTCGATTCTATGAGAACAAAAGAAAGGTCTAGGCTCGAGTGGGGATGTATTGTGATATGGTACACAGTATGTGATTGCACCGTAAGGCGGAATGGGGAAGGGACAGAGGGAACATCTGGAGCTTGATTGCGGATTTGGAGAGGCTTGGGGAATGTCCGACCCTTTGATCAGTCGATGAACAAAGGTGCCTTCCAAGCTTCCTGCCCTCCTCATCCCGTCATCCCGTCCATACCTCCCGTCCCGACCTCTGAGTCAGCAGCACGCGACCATCATGCTGTGTGACCATATCTGGCGGGGTAATAGTTATGCAAACGGGAATGATACTGTGTACCTGCGGTATCACAATGACGACCTCAGGCCCAGGAGTAGCCCCATCTACGGCAGGAGTTATACGCAGCCGACAGAGGGAGGACGGGATAGTAAGCAGGCAGCCCCGACGGAGTTAAAACCGCCCTTACCTTAGTATGCAGAACGTAGGGTTAGCCAGTGTATCTCTTATTTAGGTGCTCTCAATGGAACTGGTTGATATTGGATAGAACATCCGTCCAATTCCGAACAGATCGATATGATTAAAAGGAACCACATGCTATGTGATTGTTGAGTAAATGAATGTCAAAGGCCAAGGGTTTGGATGTGGTGAGGGGGCGCAACTGGATAAGGGCGGTTTCTAATTCCGTCGGCCTGCCAGCTCTACCCCATTATCCCATGTGAATGGAATCATTGCCCCCTTGAGACCAGGCCACATCCCTCCATCATGGTCGTCCCACTCTGAGGCTAGATGTAGCTGGCCGGCCATGGTCCCGTTGTGAGGTCATCAATATCTTCGCCATAGGGAACCTATACCCAAACCCGCCGCATTGGTTGATCTCCTTGAAGGAGAACTCAGTAGCAGTACTCGCCCTGATCATTGTACAAATACCCCGCCCCGAGTCGGTCCAGGTTACCTGTGACTCCTTCTTTCTTCTCTCATCACACTCTCACAGTGCTACCTACAAATACATATACCAACCTAACCAAGATCCGAAACAACCCTTCCGACATATTGCAGTAGACCAGAGTCACAGCCACAGACATGGACGCCCCCAAGGCTGATCGCTCCGACTCCATCTCCTCCACCGCGTCCAGCACGGCCCCCCTCTCCACCACCCAGTCTGGTGGTCGTCGTGCCTCTGGGCCCCTCTTCGCTTCCCTCCAGGAGCACAAGCGTCCCAACGACCCTGCCTCTGTCGCTCGTCGTCAGAGTCTGCATGAGCAGAGGCCCCCTACTGGCTTCATCGGCAAGATGTGGAACAAGTAAGACCACAGGACCCTCGTCGCAGCGAATCACCCAAGTATCATGCTGATAATCATGTAGCTGGGTCCGTGGACCACCGCCTCCTTCCTAGGTTTTGACCACGTGCATTCGATTGGGACAGGAATTCGATATGGGAAGGCATACTCGGATCCATGTTATACATGGGGCATCTCCGAAAGTGAAATCACTGGCGCATAACCGGGGACAGGCGTTTACTTACATCATTGGACTTTAAATTCAGAATTATATTCAATCATTCTATATTATCAATTGATCAGTATGAATCATGCCACTGGAGATATCGCAGCCCCAACGCGCTCGTAGGGAACTCGATCTAAGAACTCTAGGTTGAAAGTTATGTGATATTTGTGCTTGGTATAACCAGTTGACATACCCAATGTTTCGAATTTGCATGAATCAGTACGCGTTAGTTCCACCTAGGCATTTAATAGTGTCTTCAGCGATATCCAATCTTCTATCCATCCTCGAATGCTCGCAGCAATTGGAGGGATGGGATATCGCCAGACATCATGTAAAATGCCTAATGGATTAAACGGATACTAAATTTCCTGCAAGGTACTATAGGCGAGCTCAGAAAAAGTTCTCTAGTATGGCTCCTTGCAGATAATATAAACCATACTGTATAGCTGAAGGAGTCCGTCTTGCACTATAAATCAAGTATAATCTGCGTGCAACTACTAAGACATTCGTGTCTGCGAGAAGAATATTGGGGAGGGGGGGGGTAGTTTTCGAAGAATGGACCCCCCTTTGGCACACTTCCCTCTAGGGTAGTTCTAACACCAAACACTTGTCTGTATGTTCCTCTTGGCTATGCGCCTCGAGCGCCTGCGGGTCTTCAGCTCGGCATGCTACCTTGATACCAAGTCAACCAATTCAGCAGAAGCAATGTGCAAAAATCGAGGCGCATGTCATCGGCAAGCTTGGGGGCCAATGATAGAGCAAAGCCCAGGTCGACGCAGGAATGTCCGCCCCGCTGTTTCACGCAACCCGCAACTCGGGACACGTTCCACGGCCACTGCAAAGGCCAAACAAACCTCCATATGTTCCTATGATACACAAAGTCAGTCAAGGACACAGGGCGTTAGGTCGAACAAGGCAGCAAGCATGTGCTCGCTGGAAGGGGGTCAATAGCACAAATGAACCTCAGCTCGAGATCGTAGCCCAACATAGCAGCTGGACTAGCTCATGCGAAGAGCATTTGATGGGCACGAATACTGAAGATGGCAGTGCTGATGACAACGTCAGGGTGGATGGAATGATCAGTGCAGCTAGGGTATAGTGCTTTCGGGCCGCCGGTACGAGGACGTTTGTTATGTATCATGTACAATGCGGACGTGGATGTGGCAAAGAGAAGAAGTGCACGGGTGCTGAAGTGAAAAAAGAATGTGTCATTAGGAAGGCTTTCGTCATATCAGACTGCTGGAGCCTAGGTTTTGGAAAACCTTGAAGGCGCTCCAAGTGTGTCCGCAATTTTGGAAGACCGGCATAACTCCTTCCCCTCGTAACTACCAGTCTCGTACAGTCCGAATACTCCACGGAAACAATGCTTAAACCTGACTGTCAAGGCTCTCAAACAAGATTGCAAGTTGGGCTCGCATCAAGCAAGAAACGGATACTTCCTGCGCAGAGGCCCCTAGATACGGTGCTTTTCGCTCTCTGTTTCTAGAATTAGCCTCGTGCAAGCGCAGCAGGTCCATTGGAGCTCTCACCAAGTCTGGAGTACAGCATGTACAGTGCCATACGGTTGCACTCCTCCGTACCGGTAATGGTGACCAGACGTTCGTTACTGTTGTCCTGAGGCTCGTTGATCTTGATGACACTGCCACTGATCTGTCGGATCTCGTTGATCTTCTGGCCGCCCTTGCCGATGATCGCACCGACCATATCATTGGGAATGTAGATCTGCTGGGTGAGAGGTGCTCCAGGCATACCCGCACCATGCATAGGCTGCGCGTGAGGGGCGCCATGAGCTTGGGGGCCAACATGTGGGCCGTGGTGGGGCTGCAGGTGTGCCGCTGGTCCATATCCTGCCCCGGCCTGAGCACCATAATGCATGGGAATGGCAGGGTTTGGTTGGGCGGCTGGGTGCGGCTGGGCACCGTACGGAGGCATGTATGATTGCGGCATATGGTGAGCGCGGGGGTCCTGACGCGGGTTGTTTCTGCCATAATTCTCACCCCTACCGTAGTTTCCACCAGCAGGCTGAGGCATGTAGGGCACTACCTGCATGCCTCCAGGGATCGCTCCAGCTGGACCACCACTCCTCGTAGCGTATGCAGATGCTGCCGGGCCTCCGAAGCGCTCATTCAATTGCTCCAGCAGTGTGCTGGCAACGTAGTAAGTTGCGATGTGAACAGCGTCAGCGACACCCATGACAACCAAAGAGCGCTCTGTGGAAAGCGGCAGGACCGAGTCTGAAGCGTTGAGACGAGCACCAGAAGCCTCCTGTATCTCCTTGATACGAGCGCCGCCTTTTCCGATGATGGAACCAATCAGGATGGATGGGATAAGCAGGCGAAGGGGGTAGGTCTTTGACTGGGGGTTAGATGCTTCCGCCAGTGGCTCGTTGTTCAGTGTACGAATAATCAATCCGAACGCCTTGGCCACTGCATCAACACTACCGCTCACAGTAAGGATCCGCTCTATGGCGCCCTTCTGGTAGTCGCTAACGGTGCACTTCGCATTGGACATCTGCCTGATCTTGGAGACGTTCTCGCCCCCTTTGCCGATGATGGTAGCAGCCTCAGGACTGGTGATGACGGCTCTGACATGGATCCACGCAGTCTCGTCGTGGGTTGCTGCGGAGCTGGCCGGGGCGGAGTTTGTAATTCCGCTCTGAATGCTCACGATTGGCTTGGTCTCTGTGGTCGCATCAGGGGCAGCCGCATCGCCCTGACCGTCGTCTGCTTCAACCTTGTCTCCGTTGGTCTTGGTCTCGCCATTCGGGTTTGTCTCGGTAGCTGGAGTTTCGGCTGCTTCAGAATGGCCATTCTCGAAAGGAAGGTCTGTCTCCAATTTGACCTCCTCGTCATCTCCACGGATAACCTTATCAAGGGCAGGTCGCTTGGCATCAGGCTGATCGGTTCGTGATGGGGACGAGGTCTCCTCAAGGGGACGCTTCGTAGATTGGGTTGGGGGGGAGGCCGACATGTTGACTTCGCTAGCAGAACCAAGGGATTCCTCTTCAAGTAAATCGATTTGAATTGATCTTCAATATTGGTTTGCTCTTATCTACACCGATGGGGGCGATTTCGGAAAGAAAACGTGCAGGTGTAGTGGCGCGTCGGGAAAGGACGTAATTGGGCCGGACTTTTGATTTGGCTGGAGAAGGCCGATGAAGTGAAGTGTAGGCCGTGTAGGAGTATCGCAAAAGGCGATTGCTGGCGCTGAAGAAGAGGTGAAGTGCTGGGAAGACAACCTCCTCTGATAACTGGCTCAGACGGGTGGCAGGTGTATCTTGGTGTAATCTGGCCGGAAGTAGGGCGAGGCGATGGACGGGCGAGTATGCTGATGTTGAGGTCGGGCAGAGGCAGTCAAGGGAGGCGGAAGATGAAGACTGGTGGCAGCTGAAGCAAGCGCTCGAAGGAGTCAAAGAGGTGACGGGTACGGTGAGGCTTGATAGTGTAAGGTAGGCAAGATACCGAGAGAACCAGATCTCAAACCTTTTTTTCTTCTCCTTCACAAACAGCAGCAAGCAGCCGAAATCGCTATCCGTGTTGCTGGGCTGGCTGTGGGCTTGATCGGTGTCGTGGCGTTGCTTGCTCTGGTTGGGTTGCCTGTTCTGTCTGCGCCGCGTTAGATGCATATACCCCTATAGCCAATAAGCGATAAGGAGAGAAAAGGTTGTTCTGAGTGGACAACTTTCCGCGCGCAACCGTGATAGTAGGGGAATAACAAGTGCTGGGAGCCGACAAAACTCTGGAAGGGGAGGTCACTGCTAGAACAGGCCAGAGGGAAGGCTGCAATTTGCCTCAAGAACTGCACGTACCACTAACGAAATCTCTGTGGTACCACAGACAAGGGAAGTGGTTAGTAGTTGACGATGTGGACGAAGTGAAGGCGATGGCAATCAATCGTCAGAGGGTGGTCGAGGTAGCTTTGGGAATCCAGGCACGAGTACTGTAGGTAGACTAGCTGAATACCGGTGGAAGAGGCGGGGATCGCAGATAGTCCAGACGGTGGAGAAGGTGTTGCTCGAGTTGGAATACTGGAGCAAGCAGTCGTACTGCTTTGGGGAGAGAGGGGGCTTCGGTTTTCAGACTTCCACTCAAAGAAGCTTGCTTGATGGAGAGATGAAACTAGAGGGGAGAGAAGTGCCGTTGCGGCGGGCCTTCAAGCTAAGAACTCTGTGTCGTCTCCGCACGGGCCATATAAGTCCCCGGAGGGTTTAGCGCTGCGGCAGCTGCCCGGCGGAAAGCACGCACCTGGTCCGGCCGTTGCCATGCCGGCATCAACGATCACCCATGCCATTTTCTTCGTGCTCATTTCAGTCCCACAGGAATAGAGCAGTATCGTATTGGGAGGAAGGAAGCGTATGCCAGCACATGATAGTGGTCACATGGAACTCATCGGCACCTAGGTATCCATCTCCCATTTGGAACAGCAAACAGGGTCTCACTACGGACGATTGGTGGACTTGTACGGGGCACTTATATCCTGCTACCAAAACTACTAGGGTAGCCTCGGTTGCTCGGTGCATATGCTAAGGGCAAACTGGTATCTCCTTGAAACTCCGTTTTCAGCCCTGGCTGCTTCATCGACTTCAGGCCTGGTCCACTCAGAGATCATCCCTTGCTTCGAGGCCTCACCGCAGACTGCAGTCGTGGAACTTTCACGGGACGCGCACTCACGCGATACCCAGTCTTGTTGACATGGACGGCCCCATTGGACCCCTGACCAGCGGAGACCTGCACGCGACGTACCTGGAACGCTCGAGAAAAGAACTGCAGAAGAAGGTCGAACAGCTTAAGCGAGTACTACTAGAAGTCTGCCGTTGATCCTCAAGCGACCGCACAATACCTTGCGCTAACCTGTCTTCAGGAAAATGAGAAGCTTGCTGCTATTTCCAAAGGAGCTCATGATCGACTAGGCTCTGGTGGCACGGTCGGAGCAAAGAAGCACCTAGACGCAGTGGCTGCAGCCTATCGAGATGTTGCTGCGTCGAAACCGTTCTTGCCTTTCCCTGACTCTGTCGTTCCAGCGCTTGTAGCCCTGCGAACCACAAACTCGACAATCACGGAATCGAGAAATTTCCTCGCCTCACAGAAGCTTTCACTCCAAGAGGCTCAAGATAGGTTGGAGACCGAGAACTCTAACCTCGCTGATCAGAAAGCTCTGACCAAAGCACTGGAGAACCGCATCCAGTCGTTGCGCCATGGCATCGAGTCGAGGACGGCAATGAGCCCAAACCAGGTTTCTCGGGAACGCATCTTGGAGCTGAAAAGCAACGTAAAGGAAACCGATGCGAGCACAGCAAACTTGCTAAAGGCTCTCAAAAAATTTATCGACGGTCCCCTAACCTCAATGCTGGCAGCCGAGCAAAGCGGCGGCCCCGTTACTGGCGAGATGATGGACGTCGATCTAGAAGACCTGGAAGCTGGATTCAATGCCAGGGGCAAACGGAAGAAGCCCAAAGCAGATGCGGCCTCAGACAAGCGTCAACGAAGGATCGACGACATGTTCGGTGGCAATCAGGACGAAGAAAGGCAAGATGAGGATAAATCGGACAAGCAGGCGACGGCCAGGGAAGAGATGCAAAGGTTGACGGAGGAGTTGATGAATAGGCTTGTGAACTCGGAAGGTTCCACCTCAGATGCATATGTCGATGTTCCCGAGGAGTCGGCGGCCGTACGTTTCCTTGTCCGGTCCAAGGTCGCTGAGTTTCATCCGAAAGATTCCAAGCGCTTACGGCTCGTCGACTTTGGCCGAGAGATTGGCAACTAGACAATAACACGGAGTATATCTTCCCTAAACCGCTTTCCACCTGTTTCGTTTTTTTGTTGTCACTCTAGCTCGACCCTGTCTCAGCACAGGCACAGCAGAGGGCATGAACACAGGGCAATTTCATTGGGTACAGGTATTGCACACCACCAAGTCTCTGTTTCTGGAGGTAACTACACTTCCTCAGAAGCACGCTGTTCTGAAGCGGTTGTGGCATGAAATGCACCCTACTTCTTCGGGTTTCTCCAATGAAAACTACTATGCCTGAGCCAGGTTATTCGGGACTGTTTATACCGCTAACATTCTATTTGTTCACGAGATACCTAGATATCCGGAATAGCCTGACTTTGTGTGGGCAAGTGATTACGCCTCCGGGGTTGAAGACACACGCCGGAGAGGGGCAGAAGGAGACGGAGGCCCGGGGCATAGAAGGGGTGCAAGAACATGTGGTAGCTCCATTGCTCGCGGAAGTACCTAGGTACTTGTAAGCAGTCCGTATTGATCGGTCAATGTCCACTTGAAAGTGGATTCAATATTCTCAATTGGCCAATTATGTCACACTATTCAAAACGCGTCGAACGCGCCTTCTACAATTTAGATCCCTGTAGCTGCAAGCAGAAGCAAGTCAGCACCACGAAGGAAACCGCAAGCCAAAACTCCCCCACAGCAAATTGGCCAACTGATCCTTTGTACTTCTCGCTCACCCAATTCATTTTCTCTTCCCTCCAATACCAAACAACTCGCCGTAACATGACCACCGACAACAACACACCAAACTCTCCTCCAGCAAAACGCGTCAAGACAGACGGAGACGCCACCACCACTACTACCACCAACACAACAGCACAGGACAACGGCACCGCCGTCCCCGTTACCAACATGAGCCAGTCCCCCCGCCTCTTCATCAAGAAGCTCTCCGAGAAGGCCCGCCTGCCAACGCGCGGCAGTGCCTTCGCGGCCGGTTATGACATCTACGCGTCCAAGGCCACTGTCATTCCCGCACGAGGCAAGGCTCTCGTCGACACAGACATCAGCATGGCCGTACCTGCCGGTACCTGTAAGTCCCGCGCACGAATTCAGTTCCCATCTAGATATTCCAACAGCATTTCCATATATCCTCGCAGTCTTGCGCTTCCATGCTGACAAGCATGGCCTCAACGACAGACGGCCGTATCGCTCCCCGCTCCGGCCTGGCAGCCAAGCACTTCATCGACACGGGCGCAGGCGTGATCGACGCCGACTACCGCGGACAGGTCAAGGTCCTGCTGTTCAACCACTCCGATGCTGACTTCCAGGTCGCAGAGGGCGACCGCGTTGCGCAGCTTATACTCGAGCGTATCTACACGCCCGAGGTGCTGGAGGTTGATGAGCTGGAGGAGAGCGTGCGCGGTGCCGGTGGGTTCGGCTCCACCGGTGGCTTCGCTTCCCAGGTGGCACAGGCCGTCGTCGGCGCCGTGTCTGGTGGTGCAGCCGTAGATGGCCCCTCCGATGCCGCACCCGCCGCTGCGGCTGAGAAACCATCGGCTTAGGGGCTTGGTTGCGTACGAAGGGCTCCGTGGACATTGATATTTCCACGGGCGTGAGGAAGGCTAGGACGAAGAAGGATGTGCCGTGGCCGTGGAGCGAGAACACAATTGGCTTCTCAGAGACGTGCTGGGTCGGTAACGCCCTGTGAACGGGGCCAGCCCTTGAAGGCTTGGTAACGGTTGTGACGAAATTAGACCTGGGAGCAAGCGTTGGCATTGAAACCTTCTGACTGAGTTGTAGGATACTGAAACTGGAAGGGCAGCATTGGGCATTTGGAAAGGACGCCCTACATGTATCAACACATTCAACATTATAGGACGGGTTTGAAATTAGATGAAGGAGGCATGCCGGATGCCGTCTACCATGAGCAGTCTAGGTTATAGAAGACAAAAATACAGATCAATGTATCCGGACCAGACCTCCTTTTGATGCAAGTATGCTATCTATGTCTATCGGATGACCCCCCGCCTCCGTAACCAATTGCACCAAATGCAAGTCATTGCCTCCTTTGCTTTTTCCCCTACCGTTTCCCCCATCCTTTGACTTTATTTCGGACAGTTCACATTTGCTGTGCCTTGAAAGTTGCCTTGGGCCGTCGCAACGCACCCAGGTGCCGTACCAGCTTCAGCTCAGCAGCCTTTGACCTCGCCAGGTGCATCCTCTTGGCATCATCGGCACCAACCTCCGCCTGCGCTCTCTCCACTTCAACCTTCATGCTCTCGACCGTCGCGGCCAGCACCTCATGCATCGTAGCGAGCACGCTCTCCGCCGCCCTCGCGAGCGGCAGGTCCAGCGCGTCGATGCCGTCCGGGCTCAGCCACGACACCGTTTCCTGAAGCCCGGCGCCCGCCTCGTGCACGGCCTGCCTCATGCGCACCACCATGAGCGCGGCAAACATGTCGCCCGTACCTGAGAAGTAGGCGTCCAGGGCCGGGAAGCGGATTTTGAAGGCGCGGGGCCGGCGGTCGGACGTCATGCTGGATCCCACGACGGAGAGCGTCTTGCCGGCGTAGCTAGGGTCGTTGTTGTCGTCGAGGGACACCGAGGTCAAAACTATATGTGGAACGTGGAATTTCCGGTGAATCACCTCTATCGCGCGGGTCAGGGTCGTCATGTCTGTTATCTTGACGTCGGAGAGGATCCTGGGTAGGTTACATATCCTGTTAGCACTGCCTGGGAGGCTAGGTATTAGGAAAGGGAATTTGAAACATACTCCGCCTCGAACTGATTTGGTAATATAAGGTCCGCATTTGGGAGTAAGGACTTATACGCCGGCACGACGTCGTCCGCAACGTAGAGCTTGCCGTTATCGCCCATCACGGGGTCCAACACCCAGAAGAAACTCCCAGGCCTCGGTTGCGCCTTTGCCCTAAGGTCCTCCGCGATCCGGCCCACTGCCTGGACAGCCTCCGCGCCTGGTATGTAGCCCGAGAGCATCATATCGAAGTCGTCGAGATAAGACTGCTTCAGCCCATCGTAGAGGTCCGTGATCTCCTGCGCCGAAACCTTTGTGCCCTTGACCTGTCTGTAGCCGGTGTGATTACCTGTTCGTGGAGGTTTCGAGAGGTTAGGATGCCGGCAGAACCGAAGCAAGAGGGAAAGAGGGGGAGACTGACTGAACTGTACCGTATTCAGGGCGGCAACGTCGCACCCGAGCGACTGCATCGTGAAGACAGCGATCTTGTTGCCGACATATCTGGATCGGCCCGAGGCGGTCAGTCCAAACCCTCCGACCTCTGGCTCTCACAGGAGAAAAAAACGCGACTTACCCGGAGACAACCTTCGCATCATGTCAGTACCACTAGCGTGCTCAGGGGCTCATGGAAACAGGACGGGCGCATCTTCGTACATGACTGGCGACTGCGAGGACGCGAGTCTCTGGCACTGGCAAATCGTACGACATGCTCGGTGCGGTTTCGCTAACGCTGCCCATGGAATCAGCGGATGGCAAAAGACTCGCAATCGAGAGTCGGTAATCCCTTGGGCAGAAGGATACAATATAAATCGGAAGTGCGAGCAACTAACTACTCGAGCAAGTGATTATGTGGAATTAGTCACGGCTATCAATGTCGCGCCCGGCATCGGTGTAAGCGGCACTCAAGAGACTAGAAATTTTGTATGACACAACAGACATTCAGGTCAGATCGAAATACCCCACAGTGAAAATGCACATGTCAAATGGTGCACCGGCGCCCTGCAATCAGGAACCCCGTTGTGACGCTGCCCTATATGTATGTATCTGCATCATGTTCTGCCGGCAGCGATCTTCGCTGCAGCAGTATGGTATACTTTGTACATAGCAAACATCAGAGCCAGGGTACTATTTTCGAAGGTATCTTTGATGAGATGATGTTTTCATTATCGTTGGATATCAACATTCCCTGCCAAACAAGATGCTGTTGCCCTCCAGGCCCTCCTGGTGAGCATAGTAATGCAGTATACTGCAGCCCCCAAACAAATATTCGACGCCAATTTTCATTCCGCTCTTGACACCGATCTAAACCTTATCCAGTTTCTTCTTTTGTAAGAGCAGCCTTTTCCCCAGGGAAATGATTCAGTAGACTTGACCCGTGACCGTCTAGGCTAAGAAGCCCGTGATGTCTCCCAATGCTTATCTCTTGTCCATGCGCCGTGTAGCATTTTCGCCCAATTACTCCTCGTCGCCAATCTGTTGTATAATCGTTAGTATCGCGAGGACACGTTGATCCCTATACAAGAGAATGGAGAGAAGTCGCACCTTTGGCGCCAAATAGAACCGCAGGTAGCTCATGCCCTGTACGGTGTATTCGACTAGCAGAGGCACCTCGTTTGACAAGCAGATCTTGACCTGGTCCGAAAGCGCCGAGGCCTTGCAGAAGTTGACCAGGTACTTGAGTGAGAATGTCAGTGCCACGGGCTCGCTCAGCTCGATCTCGATGTTCTCCTTGGGCTTCTCGACGTTCTGGTGGCTACGCAGAGTCACGGAACCGTTACCAATGTCTCCAGTGCATGCGAATTTGACACCGTCCTTGGTCGCATCGATGGTAACTGTGGGGGTAGGGCTAATGTCAGCAAACCAAAACCTCCATGTGACTGTAAGATTCATCTCAGGGCTGTCTATCGTACCAGACTCGGACATGGCCAGCAGATCCGTGCAGATTCTCCGGAACTCGCCCGCGGGCATAGTGATCGTAGCAGCGTACTCGGTCTCGGGGATACCCAGGTGCTCCTGGTCGATGTCCATGAGCTTAAGGTCGTACTCGGAGATGCGGTCATTCTCGCTGCTCTCAAACACCAGGTTCAGGCTGTCGGGCGCGTCCTCGGCCTTGAGGGTCAGGATGTCCTCGTTCTGGGCGGCGCGCAGCACCTTGGTTAGGGAGGTAAGGTTAACGCCCAGCGCGATGTTGCGATCGCATCGGTAGGGGGAGAAGCTGTCTGCCTTGAGCATCATGGACACTAGAGCCACGTGCGAGTTGTCCATTGCCTGCAGGGCGATGCCGGAGTCATTGCAGTCGAAGTTGCAATCTTGAACGAGATCCTTGATGGCGTCGACCACCTGTAATGCGCGCGGCTTGTCAGAGAATCGCAGCTTCAAATGGCGTGATTGTCTTGTGAGTAAGCTTCCATACCTTCTTCAAGATGCTCGCCTGCTCCAATCGTGCCTCAAGCATGGCTGCACGGCTCTCAGTCAGTACTCGCGCCGAGGTGGGGGGTCCAGTTGTCGCGGGCTCAGGAAACTTACTGAATATCTGGACGCGTTAGACAAGAAATAGAGTATGGAAAGGCAAAGGAAGTTGTTGTTGAGGAGGCTTGGGGTATCGTCACTGTTTCGCGCAAAATAAAGAGTCGTCGTTGGATGTTGAGAGGAAAGAAAGGGAAGAAGAGAGTTCGCAACCTGGGAAGCTTGATCAATTTAGCACGACGCGCCTAAACGCGTCTTTGCCCCAGTAAATCTCGGCGCGGGGCGGGCAGGCGTCCGCCTATTCGACCAGACCCTGATCCTTGCAAAGCGGCCTACTAAGTAGTTTGGCCTCCAACATCGATTTGATTATAAGCATGCAAGCATTCTTCGCTCGTGAGGATCGTTCCAGGGTGGCAATGGTTGGATAATTAAATCGAAAGCTGTAGGCTAGTGACGGAGATTCGAGGACTTCATTAGTCTTGAGGAATGGCAAAGCTACGTCTCCATACCTATTAATTACTTAAGGAAATATTCTCTTGTATCTCTCCTTATGTCCTGTGTCTCTAGGAAATTCTCATACGTCCTCTCTCTTATTGCTACATTTTCCAATTCTTCGTTATTCCATTGTATTATATGCATTACCATACTGCCCACTCGTGTTGCTCTACTACAAGACCAGCAGATACTGGGGTCCGGGTTGATACCCGTAGCCATGGCCCATGGTCTTTTCCTCAGAAACTTGAACAGACTCGCCTCTTATCAGGCAATGTGCCCAGTCATTTACTGTAACATCTTGAATATTTGCTCTTCGTATAGTATATTCCCGTCAAATCTTCCTACTTTACAGTGCGGACCAAACATTACCAACTAATCTTCACACATGGCCCGGCGGCCTTTGGACAACCTGTTTGGTGTCTCGACTCTTGAGTCCCAGCCAATTCCCGGATCTATAATACGAGTTCCCAGCCTGCGGATACCGCCTCTATGTGCTTTTTGTTGGACCCAAGGAAAAGATGCGAAAGGCTCGAAACGGAAAAATGTAAAACTTGGTATGCCACCACCACCGCATAAAGACCAGCTGTAACGCCGCTTACCCCATAGATGCAAAACAGGATGCAAATGAAATGAAAATGACTAAATAACAAGAAAGAAAGAAAAACAACCAGAAAGAACATCAAAAGTAGACATCAGGTCATAAGGAGCGGCACGGGGTATCGTATCGTGAACCCTCACAGCGAAACAACGCGGTTCGAGCTCGGAGGCGGCAACGTCTGCCTGTTCTTGTTCGGCCTCAGGTTGATGACCATCTCGAGCTCCTTGAGCATACCGCGACTGGCATCGGACTTGACCCTCATGTCTGCCCTCCTCTCGCGATCTTCTCTCATCTTTGCTATCCTCTCTTCCCTGGTCAACATACTCCTGGGTCGGGGCGGTGGGCCCGCCACGGCTTCGAATATCTCCTCGCTCTCGCCAGCAGCGCTGCCCAGGTCAAAACCGTCCGATGCCTCTCCAGTGAGTGCCCGGAGTGCGTCTGAGACCCCTCCGCCATGTTCCTCTCCCACCGTGCTCAGGCCGCCCCATGAAATTGTTGGGGAGATCATTCCGCTGACAGACGAGAGGCGCTTCTCGTTGCGATCGATACCCGATGCGAGAGCAGCCCTGCCGTCTTCCCATGCTTGTTGGAGCATCTTCAAGTCCTGTCCTATGGACTCGTATTGGTCCATTAGGTTCGGTCCGAGCTCCGAGATGTCGCTAGCCTCATTCAGTGCACGGTCAGATTCCTCACGCAACAGTGTCATTTTTGCCTGCAGACCGCGGATTCCTGTCGTCAATGAGTTGAGCTTCCTAAGTTGTGAGCGCCACCTTTCTCGACCAGGTGAGAGCGGGCTTCTATCTCCATTTGGTGGTGGAACTGAGAAAGATTCTTCCCCAAGAATAGACCCCAATCGCTGGTAGGCCGAGGTCGTCGCTTCATTCAGCATGCGAAGAGATTCCACGACAGTGGTCCAGCGCAAGAAGTCAGTGTCATCTCCCTGCGCCTCCATCGAAAGGAGTGCACAAAGGAACATCTTCCGCAAGATGTGGAATCGAGATGCCGCGATCTTCAACGACCGTAGTGACTCCATGTCTTCAAATTCACTCTCGGAGTACCCCTGCAAGGCATCGGACATATCTAGGTCGCTGATATCGTAGATATCGTAATACCGCTCCAAGTCCAGTTGCTCGGAGAACCCCTTGGCCACCGACTGAGCCTGCTCAAATCTTGGAATGATGTCCCCAAAGCTCCTCCTCAGTGCCTTCCTGAGTCTGACACATCTCCGCGTCTGGCTGCGGTCTTCGATTCGACTGATGGGTGGCAGGGGTGCACTAAGTCGATATCCGCGGGAGACAAGTTCAACCTCCTGGACCAGGGCCACTGCGGCACTCGATGCACTATCGAAGTCCTGTGCTTTCGATATGAACGTGGTCATCTCCGCCAGCGTCTGCTCCCGAATATACTTGAGCCATTGTTGTCGGATGTATGCCTGTGATGAGAGTCCAGCAACGACGAGTACTACGACGAAGACCACAACTCTTTTTTTTGTCAAATGCGCATAGCCTCCTCCATACAGCCAGCTGATGATCCACGCGATGCTCAGGGCTCCTACAGCTGTAATGATCAACCCTGTTTGAGAAGGTATGGTTGGGTCATGATCGTTCCCAACAGGGAGCCTCGAGCTTTGCGCTGGCGGGTGCGGTCCCAATATCGAGTGGCCACTTAACAACTGCGATGCGACGATGGTATAGCGAAACTGCTCGAGGAATTTGGAATTGTCGGCGCGATCCAATGTCGTGGCTACCGCACTCTACGACAACGTTAACCAGCTGAAGTTGACGGGAGTCGCACAGGGATCAGCTTACAGCCCCATCTTGTAAAGAACTAAGGCGCTTCTTTGGGGTAGGAAGCTGGATGTTCAGCGCGTTGGGTATCTTATTTCGGAAGCGTGCCTTCACCAACGGCCGTCCGGTAGGGGCAAATGATGGACTTGGGGGACTCGGCGGCGGCGTGTCGATAATAACGTCGGGCTGCTGCAGCGCCCAGTCTCGCTGCTGTTCCTCGCCCTCGTCTATAGTGGTGAGAAAAGGGGTCAGCATGGGGGACGGCATGTTGACAATAGGATGGAGCAGAGAAGAGGATTGCCTGTGGGCAGTACAGCAAAGAACATGTTGGACTGACCCTTGAGGTACTCGGCGAGAGGCGTCTGGTCGTAAATTACAGTCTCCATGAAAAAGATGTCAGGTTCTGGGTTGTAGCACTCGTTGCACCGGCTGCCATCCGGTACGTGTGCACAAAGAGCGTAATGATCCGCGTCAAGTGACGGAGCGGGTAGGTCAAGTTAGCTATGTGATAGCTAATATGCTGAAAACACGAGGCAGAAGATGAAAACGAAACAGTAAAACGGAACAAAACGAAACGCAATGACTAGCGACAATCAGTGAGCGCTGAGATGAGACGTATGTATTCCGTACGGACGGTTGTACCAGTTGGTTGAGGCGTATGGGGGTACCTAATGTAGGGTTGGATGGACCAGAGTGATATCGGTGTGAGTTTGAGCGTCAAAGGTCGATGTCAGTCAGTAGCAGCAGTGTCAGCATAAGCGTCAGCGTCAATCAAGTTGTCAGCTTGTCAATCAGGGTCAGTGGCTTGGACATGCGGATCCCGTGTCGCATCGACAAGGACTGGCAAATGATCGCAATTGCCAATCACTCCCAACAAAGCCTCTAGAACAATTAGCTGTCGATCAAGAGTCTCGGAAGAGAAAAGGACACAGGACGGCCCTCTTACAAGAGCCCACCGCTTCCTCTCTCGCTGCCGGGGACACCAGGGGTGATCATTAAAGTTAAAATGAGGCGACGAGGACAGGAGTCAAGGGGTCCCTTCAACTGCCAACCTTCCAAGTCTGGGACCGACATTTAGATTGCAATCGTGCCAGCCAGTCGGCACTCCTGCACTAAAGTAGTGTCGATGTCGGTGATAGTATGGGCCCGCAGCCAGCCGACCAGCTGGGGGGGGGGGGCACCTTTTGGGAGCCCTGGTGATCATTGCTTGTTGTTTCATGAGTTCCTGCGGCCCAGTGCACTGTGCCAGATTTAGCACGCGAGAGACCCCTTGCAGGCAGCGCTTAGGGCACTGAGGGCCAGTGCCACAGGGCTCTCATCAAGCGCCACGGCAGGCACGCAGGCATGTTAGCCGCATCGTAACCCTCCCTAGGTCCCTCCAGCGCTCAGAGCTCGGAGACCAACAACAGGCAAGCTCCAAGGCCGACATCAGCAGCCTTGCATCGCAGCAAAGCTCCCCACAAGCCACCTGTCACTCCTTGAGCTTAAAGAATGCCCAAGCTTCACTTGTAGAGCCCGGACTTCCAACCAAAGCCAAAAATGTCCTTAGAAAAGGAGCAGCAGATCTCGCCCGTTGTGGCTGAGTCAGTTATGCACAACACCAAGGTCAGTCAGCAATCCGCCCTCCCCAACCCTCACCAGCAAGCTCCCTTCCCTGCCTATCTAACTAAGTACATGGCCGTCCGCCAGCACCCCAGCTAACCCAGCCCTCCAGGTCCTGGCCGACCTTCAGTCCCTAACCGCTTCCCTGTTCGGTGTCGCAGCAGGCATCCTCGGCCTCGAGTCCTACAACGGCTTCCTCTTCTACATCGCCTTCACCCTCCTGACGGCCCTCCTCTTCTATGCCATTCGCGTTGCCCCAGCCTCCTTGACCGCAGGCAAGCCCGCCTTCGATACGAGCCGGTACTTCCGTGGATCGCTAGAGCTGTGGACGAGTGGATTCTCTGGGGGACTGGCCGGGTTCATCCTAACGTGGACGTTATTCTTTGGGTTGGTGAGAGCATAGAAGGGTACGGCTCGACAACCAGAAAAGAAAGGGGAAGCATACGGAGCCGTTTTACGGAGACCCAGCGAATTACCACGCGTTTTCGAAACTGAGACGTTCAGAGGGCTGCCATGCAATGAAGTATGGATGTATGATAATGATGTACCTGGATCCGGCAAGCGTTAAGGGTCAGTGTCTTGGCTGGTGTAATCACACGAATGCAATGTTACTATCCATCAGATTTCAGCTCCTGGAGTGATGGATCGAGAAGTGATAGCCCAGTAAGACGTTGATGGGTGCTGGAGACGGGCAGATCCACCTTGGAAGAAGGACCATGTTTGCTTGGGAGAGCATCTCGCTGATTCTATTATCCATATAATAAGCTCTAGTTAACACCAATCGTCGATACAACGGCGGTGAGCACGCTTATGAGCCAGTGCTATTGCTCATTCCATAATCTCTATTACTTTCCCAACGAAACTTTCGAGCCCAGACTTAGCTCTACCCCCTCCCTCCAGTATCACGACCTGAGCGCCCATCTCAATCCATTCTCTCTGCGAGAGCAGTTCCAGCTGGACTTCATACACTAACCTTGCACTTTCCTGCTTCGCTGCCTCTTCCCTTTCCTGACTTATAACGAATATCTCTTCATCGTCCGCCTCTCTACTCACAACGCCATGGGCATCGGGGTAATGCCACGTTGGCGAGACCCTTGTGATCCTCGCCGAAGCGCGAACGCTGGCTATATATACCTTGACGATACTCCCCACGATCAATGACTCCGTCGATTCGTCCTCAAATACCCCAGTGATACCGCTGGCTGCTTGCAGCGACAAGCCCGTCTCCACCATGTGCTTGCTAGGCACAGCCAGCACCATCCCCTTGCGTATCTTAGGCTGCGGCCGCGGAGGACGCTCAAAGATGCTATCAGACAGGTCCTCATTGGGCATGTCGAAGATAATGCCGATTGTTCCTGTCTGGCCAGGTTCCAGCAAGCGGACTGGAAGACGCAAATTGCGGATCGTGGCGATGCGGGCATGATACCACTCGCCCATTGTGGAAGATGCTGGGACGGCATTCCGCATGGCGAGCCTGTTGAGCTCTGACGAGGACTGATGCGAGACAGACAGCCCCTCTCCACCTGGGGATTCCCGGCGCTCGGGGGTCATTGTCATTGAATCATCATCTGGAGGGAAAGGCCCAACTAATACCCGATCGCCCACGGCGAGGTGTCCAAAACGAATGTAGCCAGCGACGACGGTGCCGTATTCCGCTTCGTCATCCTTGATAGTGATTCCAGACAGCGCGGACAGGCTGAATTTGTCCTCGATATGGAAGACAGAGTCAGGTTGCTCCGGGTTGAGGGCTAGTCCAATGTAGTCGCGCGCCGTGGGGGTAGGTGGTATCGGTAGGTTCTGCAGTAAAGCATGGAGCAGGCCGATGCCTTCGCCTTTGACGGCACTTGTCGAGACGATGGAAACGTAGTCAAGAAGACTACCGCTCGCCTTCATGTCTGCGATGAGAGGCCGGATGTCGTCTTCATCTATTGCCGGTACCCGCGTTGGATCGGACTGTATCCTTTGTTTGATCAGTAGCTTTGGCACCCGTCCAGCGCTTTTGACGGCAGCCAAGACCTTTGTCAAGGTGCCACGAAGACTCATCGTAGTTGCAACATCGAGCTTCGTGATGACAATGACAAGTGGCATACGGAGTTTGAGACACAGATCGAGGTATGCCTTAGTCTGGTCCACCTCGGTGACAGGAGAGTTAGCTTCGTCCTGGGAAGGGGTGGGCGTTGACCTCCCCTTCATCTCGCTATCATTCGCGGCTAGACAGAGGATAGTCCAGTGAGGTGCCCATCCGATGAGGCCGCGCAAGATGGTTCGACGATAACGGAGGTGACCTGCAGAGTCAGACACGAAGACTAGCCTCCCTTCTCTCGATAAATCGTGGATGCCCTCCCAAGAATCTATGTTGCGATCTGAAAAGCTGTAGATGAGGTTCTCGTCATGACTGTTGTTCTTGTAGCCAATCAACAATTGAGAGACAGAAGTCGTCATACCTGACGCCAGCTCATGTCGGTGCCGTAGCAAGAAGGTACGGCTCCTTCCTGAGCCGTTATCGAAGATGCCTGTGGAAAGTGTGCCAAGGAGGGTTGATTTGCCACCATCTGTAGGGCCCGTAAGTGTAACCCGTAGTTGCTCTGTCGTCGATTTGGCTTCAACGTCCGTTGTCTGTACAGGAAGGCCAGATGTTGCGCGATCAGTCGCGTCCAATTCCTCGTTTTCAAAGCCAGGCCTGGGTTTGACGGATGCTTCGACAACATATAGTTTTCCCCGCCTAGTGGCAGGTTTTGAAACGGTATAGCCGTTTCCCGGCGCAGGTAACACATCCCATTCGCACTCCCCAACACACTGGCGACGCATCACACTAGCGACACACCCAAGACTGGCTGCCATCACTTTCAGAGTCAAAAGGCTCTCCTCCATCTCATCCTCGGGTAGTCCAACAAGGGTACCGTCGTCTGCGACACCGATCTCATACAGCGCACCCTTGGACTCCTCAAGCCCTTGCCACAGATTGCTGGGCCTTACAGCAGCTGCAAGATCAACACTGTCATCGGGAAGCTTAGGGATCAACGAATCTGTTGTCCCCAGAGGGTTGTATCTCATGGATTGTTGGAGTCTCCACAGCAGCTGTGTGGTAAGATGGTAAAGACGGAGCTTTCTGGATTCACTTGTCGTTGAGTAAAATCCTAGTGGAGGTTTCTGCTTTCCCCCATCCTCTGGTGCCGTGGCATTCTCAAGGCGGCCCAGATCGCTTCCTGCGGAGGACTCCGTGACCAACGTCAAGTCATCCCTACCCGAATGCTGCGAGTCAATCGCCGTGCCAGACTTGATCATTTTGTAGGGTCTTCTGGGCCGTAATAGTAGATGTAGCTTGTACTCAACGGCACCTTCCTGTGGCTCGGCCTCCAATCTCGTGATCACCTCCTCGGGTTCCTCGCGCACCCTCAGCCATGGAGACGATACCCTAGTAGGCTCGGTCTCAAAGGTGAAAACTGACATTGGTACAGACGTCTATGGTTATGACAGGAAGATGGAAACAAGTGAAGCCAGTGATAGCCGTTGGAGAATAAGGTGTGATGCTGGCCCGGTGTAGTGGTGTGAGGAGCAGCAACAACTGGTGGTTTTCGGGGACACGTCTCAATGCCACAATCCCGCAGCAAGCCCAGTCAACAAACCTCTCTGTAAAATATGTACCTTGCTGACCCAAATCGATATAGAAAGTCGACTATGCTGCTGTGCTGCTGAAATGGCTAGTAAGCCCAACTAGGCGAGTTATAGGGTTGATCAGGTCCTGGACGGACAATGTTGATGTTCGAAATATTGACAATGTATGAAACTCAGTATGATGAAGATTTTTATATTGTCCTTGACGTTAATCGGCACAAAGGACAGCTTCCCGATATTCGAGGTAACATTTTGTCTGTTGTTGGGCTGTTCTATGGACGATCGCAGTTTGCTCCCTCGGAGAGGCGAGAGCTATGCTTGCGACAGGTTCTTGAGAAGTCAAGACCAGCTGCACGGTGGCGGCTTAGCAAGACATCTTCGCAATCAAGTTTCGGCAATAGGAGAGAAGTTGAATCTGCTGGATAGGTCCTGTGTAGCTAAATGGTCTGTTTGAGGGAGTGCAGACAGACAAAGGTGAATTGTACGTTCAAAAGTGGCGTTAGTTGTTTGTCTGAGGTCCTAGAACTTTAGTCTAAGTACATTCGCTTTCAAATACCTGCCTGCCTGCCTGCCTTCCTGCTACCCACTTATGATCAAACCTGCGACGAAGAGTCACGCCGACTATCCTTTGCGATTTGGCGAGTCACCAGTGATTCAGCAATTGAGTGGAATACACCATACTGTTGGTATTCGATCTAACATAACGGAACATGCCGGCGTCAACCAAGTCGGTTCCCACTGCGGTGGATGCCTGGCCGCTGCCTTCGACCGAGGACGACCAAATCAACAAGGTTGGACCTGCAGCAGGGCAAAAGCTGGGGCGCCGGCGGGGAGCAATGGATTCCAGAACAGCGCTAAGCGAGAAGACAGTCGATCGGCAGGACACCAGCGACAGCGACCATGACCCTATTGCAGGCAAGGAGAAGGAGCTCGAGGTGCAGCCCAAGCCACAGCCGACCAGAGGTGAGCCTGTCAGGGATCCGCCGCCTGCAGCTGCGCCTTCAACTACTACAGTGCCCACAATTCGTGACACTGACAACGAGAAAAAGAGGAACAAGACGAAGGAAAAGAAGAAGAACCAAGATACAAATGCTAATGATGCAAATGCACATGACATTTCCGACTCATGCTTACCGTTCCGCCATCGTGGGGCCTGTCATGGACCCCGTAAGAGCGACAAGGGCGATAAGGGCGGCCACATTGGACTCTTTCAGAAGGTAAGACCGCCGAAGACGAGCAGTGCATATTTGATCAAGAAGGGGGCCCAATGCTACATAGCACAACAAGGTACTCTACGTTGTCCCTGCAGTGGCCCGATCCTGCTGGCCAGTGGCCGGCTTTGCCAAGCCTACCATAGGTATCAGGTTCCCCAAAGAGGCTGAGCATCAGGACACCGTTGTTTGTGGCAATCTTGCCAGGCTCTCCCGGGTAGCTGCGAGCTAATTGCAGTCCGGGCGGCTCGCACTCTAGATGCTACGAATCCGGCCCACCCGATGTGCCTGACAACTGTTTTAGCATCTCGGGTTTGGGGCATTTGAACCATCTCATCTCTCCACATAAGGCGCTGCAATCCCCACCGTTACCTTATTCATCCCCTGTCAAGACCGCTCGAAACACGCCCCAGTCTCGTCTTCCATTTCGTCTCCTTTCCCGGACATCCAAACATCAAAAACCACTGGGCTGTCCTCCTCGTCACATCTATCTACTATTCGTTTTCCTTTCCGCCTGTTGCCTCTTCAAGGTGTCATAATTGCCGTTGCTCAAGTGTACAGCCAATATATATTATACTTACCGCCGTCACAGCTCAAAATGGGTCTTTTCTCCAGGAAGAAGAACAAAAGCCCCGAGCAGGCAAACCCCTACGCGGCCCCAATCACCCCTTACCAACAGGCTCGGGCCCAGCTTGCCCAAGGTCCTGGTCCTGGTCCCGTGGACTCCGGTTTCTCGAACTCTCACGTGGGATCGTTCCCTCCCAGCAATCCGCCGCCACCGTACAACCAGAGCCCGTCGGTGGCAAGCAGCAGCAGCCGCTTCGGAGACGAGAAGTATGGAAACCAGAAAGGTTACGGGTCAACTCCATACGACAACAACAACGCTTCAGCTTTCAAGGCCAACGGTCGAGGCCCCGGTGGATATGGCGGGCTCGAGGAGGATGCTGGGAAGAACGACTTGTTTGGCAATGCAGCCGGTCGTTACGCAGGGCAGCAGGACAGCGCGAACGGTCCGTCCTCAAGCAAGCCTTCGCTCAATGGATTCGACAAGGATCCAGCGAAGGCGGCTTTGTTGGGACATGCGCAAGATAGATACAACCAGCCGTCGCAGCCAGGAGCTGCAGCCGATGAGTTCGATGGCTACGGAGCGCCAAGGGCGTTGACAGGTTTGAATTACCAACTCCTGTGCAGCTGTTTATATCCATATCTAACACATCATAGAGGAGGAGCAGGAGGAGCTGGAAGTCCAGGCGATGAAGGACGAAACCAGCGCTCTACGGAAGGAAGGAGTTGCCTCGACAAACAGAACGCTGGCCATGTCTAAACAAGCTATTGAAACAGCCCGAGGCACCCTTGCTCGCCTGGGAGCCCAAGGCGACCGGCTGCACCACACGTATGTTATCTCATCGCTCCCTCCGGGTGTTGAGTGGTACAGAGGCGTGTGCAGCAGTGGCTAACACTTCTCGTGTAGTGAGACCAACTTGGACGCTGCAGCTGCCAAGAGTCGTATCGCGGAAGACAGAACGAGGTGAGTCTATCCCCATGTGAAACCTCGCGTTATTCCTACTCAGAGGTGGAGTACCGGGGGGCGGGGGGCGTGAACTTGTGCATGGTTCGTGAAGTACGAGCAGATTCTAAAGATAAATGTAGGGAGCTCAAGACTCTGAATGGCAGCATGTTCGCCGTCCACGTCGGCAATCCTTTCACTGCGAAGAGGAGGCAGCAAGAGGCAGATGATGCGGTGCTTGAGCGACATCGTATGGAGCGTGAGACCCGACAGGCAACACGCAAAGATGCCTATGCCGCCCAACAAGGATTGGAACAAACTTTCATGGAATTCGAGCGGAAGAAGCGCACGAAGAACATTGGCTCGAATCGTGCTGAGAGAAGCAAGTTCATATTTGACGATGATGATGGAGAGGCCGAGGCCGATGAAGACGCGATCGACGAAAATACTGAGGAGATCGCGGATGATGTCTCAGATCTGAAGGTTCTCGCCACCAGGATGGGCGAAGAAATCTCAAGTCAGAACAAACTCATTGATAGGATTGCCGACAAGGTCAGTTATCAGCGACATGTGTACTTCTTCGAATTCATTCCGCTAATATATGAATGCAGAGCGATCTCGTGGACGATCATGTGAGTAGCCATCTCAATACACAGTTGTTCCCAGTCACCACCCTTGCACTTGGAGCCATGTTCTGTCTCTTTAGACAGCCTATACATTTGGCCAGGATAGATGATACCCATGACCCGCATAGCGTTTGGCCATCTCGAACTCTTGATATAGATTTGCTGACATATTGCTACAGGTCCGGATGAACAGAGAGAAATTGAGCCGCATTCGTTAAGGGCAGAAGTCACTGAGTCTCGAATAGGATGGGGTTTCATACTTTATATTGTATGTCAAAACATACGCCTACTGTCCATCAGCCTGATCTACGGTGCAACACAAGAGTCTTGTCAAGGCGGTGCTGATATCGGTATATCGGCCGCTGATTTTGGGTGTTCGGGATACGCAGGAGCACGTGGAGAAGGCATGGGAAGGGATTGCATACAGGAGGGAACAGACTACAACTGTTGTCAACATCAGAATGTGTCGTTGTAATCACGATTTGTCGTTTAGGTATGCTCAACAGGATTACGATTGCTCTGGATGCGTCGTAACATCCTTTATGCCCTGCGCGCAAGCATGGCCACATTCTCGGGAGTTTTTGCTGGAACTGGCATGCGAAAGTTCGGATTCAGTCGCAATGTTTAGCAACTCAAAATGTCAACGGATCTCTGTACTAAGTATTGAACCAATCTGTACAACCCCCGGCGTGGTATGGGATCTACAGGGTTAGGGCACCTGCGTACGGCGCTTGCGCCTGGATTTTCGCATTCGATTCACCCCTGCCCAGTGACCCACATTTATCATTCTCGATATTTCTTCCTTCCTCAACTCTTCAACTTTTCAGACTTGACCCTGGCTGGTGCAGCCATACCATATATCATTTGGACTGCCTCTCTGTAAATTTAGGACGCTTTCCAGCCGGTTTCACCCTTATCGACGATTCCGGGACCAGCGTTTACCATCTCGCATCTTGCTCGTGCTCTCCAGTTACACGCCTAATTCTCCTTCATATTGGGCCGTCATTAACCTTCGAAACTACTGCGGGCAGTGCTACTGCGATCCTGTTACTCACAGTCAGCAATACCTTCTGTATTATTAGCCATCGGACTTCACTATGGTTAAAAGATGGAAGACTTCGGAATCTGGCAATTTTGTCAAGATCGGTGACAAGGTCATATCGTTAGAGGGTTACCTTGGCCCCAACAAACCAAAGGAGACCAGCTCTGATGGTTCCGGTTTTACTGCTCAGGATGAAAAAGCTCTTGGGTTTCCCACAGATAGCCAGCGCGGAACTGCGAGGCGTCCCAAAGTTTCTTTGGGCCTCACAGCCCAGTCGCAACGGAGTGAAAAAGGGGACGAGGACTTGCTCCGCGTACGGGAGAAGTTGCCAATCTGGAAGCATCGGGACGAGATTCGAGACCTCTTGAAGAAGAATGATGTGCTCATAGTCGCGGCCGAAACGGGTTCAGGAAAAAGTACGCAAGTACCGCAATTTCTCTTCACAGAAGATTGGTGCCGTAAAAAGGCGGTCAAAGTACGCAAGGATGGCCGCACAGTCGACGCCTCTGTTGGTGGAGTCATTGCCATAACGCAACCACGGCGTGTAGCTGCTACTACACTTGCGCACAGAGTGTCAAAGGAAGCAGGTACGCCGCTCCGCCAGGCAGGTGGAACGCATGAGGGCTTGGTTGGGTATTCAGTACGGTTTGATCACAACGTACCGCGTGGAACGAAGATCAAATTCCTCACCGAGGGTATGCTCCTGCAAGAACTTCTTCGTGACCCTCACCTCCGACAGTACAGCGCTGTCATCGTGGACGAAATCCATGAAAGAAGCGTCGACGTGGACATGTTGTCCGGCTTTCTCAAGCAGATTGTTTCAGGAGACAAGACTGGCCGCGGGGGTATCCCACTGAAAGTTGTGGTGATGAGTGCTACCGCAAACGTCGAAAAAATCCAGTCATTTTTCACTGTCGAGAAGGCTACCGGTACACAGGAACCGGCTGCTCTTAATATTCCAGGACGCCTGTATCCCGTCGACCTGATCTACGCGCCTAAAGCAGTCCCTGACATCCAAGATGCACTGATAAGGACTATCATCAAGATTCATACCGAGCAGCCATGTCCCGGGATATTCTTGCCTTCCTCACGGGTCAAGAAGAAATTGAGACTGCGCAAAAAATTATCGAGGACTACACCAAAACGCTGGACCCAAAGGTACCCAAACTTGTACCAATACCGCTTTTCGGGCAAATGTCCATTGAGGCGCAGCAAAAGGCTTTTCAGCCTGCTAAGGGCAGGATTGCTCGGAAATTAGTACTCGCAACCAATATTGCTGAGACATCAGTTACTGTCCCCGGCGTTCGATACGTTATTGACACCGGCAAAGCCAAGATCAAGCAATTCCGCGCCCGGCTGGGAATGGAATCGCTTTTAGCCAAACCAATCTCGAAGTCTTCTGCCATTCAACGTGCCGGAAGAGCTGGAAGAGAAGCTGCAGGACGTTGCTACAGGCTGTACACCGAACACGGCTTTCAGGCTCTCCAAGACGCGGATCTGCCAGAGATCCTAAGAATTGATACATTAGGCGCCGTCCTTACAATGAAAGCGCGAGGAATCGATGACATATTTTCCTTTCCTCTGATGGATACTCCGGATGACGAGTCCTTCGAGAAGGCACTACTGCATCTTCACGTTCTCGGCGCTGTGGGTGATGACGGATCGATCACAGAGATGGGGAGAAAGATGGCCTCTTTCCCTATCACAGCCCCCTACGGAAGAGTATTGCTTGCAGCGGCAGATCCCAAAAACGATTGCCTTCTGGAAGCTATCGACGTCATATCATGTTTGACAGCAGGCGACGATATCTTCCATCAGCTTCGCTCTGAGGAGGATAGAGAGAGAGTGGAGGATTATCGAAAGGAACTTCATCGCAGGGAAGGCGACCTCCTTACCTACCTCACAACCATACAACAGTACACAGCGGAAAACACGGATCGAGTTGAATGGTGCAAGCTCAGAGAGATCAACATGAGGGTCATGCGGCAAGCCTTGAACATCCGCAAGCAACTCAGAGGACTATGCCTGAAGGAAAAGATGCTGTCAGAAGCAGCTCCACCCGACCCTCAGCCGTTCACTCCGATATCACCAGACTCCGCCGAGGTGCTTTTAAAATGCTTTTTGACGGGATTCGCGATGAAGACGGCTCTGCTAGCGCCGGATGCTAGCTATGTCACTTGCCAGGGCAAACATGTTGTGGCAATCCATCCATCTAGCGTCCTGCACGGACAGAAGAAGGAGGCTATCATGTTTCTAGAGCATGTGTTCACGACCAAGAATTATGCCAAGAAAGTCAGCGTCGTCCAGGCAAATTGGATCGTTGAAGCGATAGAGCTGTAGGTTTGAGTCATACGAATGGGATTCTGGGCAATGGGGCAGATGGAGACGGGCCTAATATAGTAGAGTGTCGGAGAGACGAGGATACAAGGACGGTAGCGCATGGTGACATGCCATTGGTGGGAGTACAGGCAGGCTATATCTTGGAGTCATGTGGTGTAAAATGGGCTATGGTCTGCGATGAGACAACATCGAATCCACCGCTGTGAACACATCTGTTTAGACCTGTACGGCTGGTTCTCTCGTGAATGGCTTCATTGTTTCACAAAGGGTGGCGCAGGATACCTGCGTCCCTACAACCTGTTTGTGGTGTGCCGATAGGCAAAAGAATTCTGATGCAGATAGAGTATATGGAGTACATTTATGGATCTATGTTATGAATCGCGACTTCTTCAGTAAACCCGGCTTTCAATGGACGCAGACTCGGCCTGCTGGATCTCGCTGCCATTCAAGAGCAGTGGTTGCAGAACTGGCGGCACGATCGATTCCAGAGTCTGGGTTTGAGTAGTCACCGCTTCATCGACTAGCTCAAACCTACCTACGCGTCCTTCGTTGCTCTTGAAATATTCCTGAACAACACGGACTTCAGTTCCCTCCGCGGTCAGAAGAGGCTCAATGGGCGTAGGTTCCCATTCAGCAAGCCACGGGGGCATCCGATGGTCCCCCTCAAGCGCCACCTTCGAAGTGTAAAGAACGGTCCGGATGGCTTTCAGACGCAAGAAAAGAGGCATCGACGCCAGCACCTCTTGAGATTGTCGTAATTGAAGAGCCGTGACACGTGTCTGCTGATGTTCAGCCCCATATACTGCTTTGTATTTACCGAGGCAGTCCCTGCAGTACATGATGCCCATTTCAAAGAAACCCGCCGCAGCGTATGTGTAGGAGAGTCGAAGCTGGCACATCAGCGTCCTGGGATGATCCGGTCCAAGCCTCGTCCGGTAGCGCTGTAGAACCACAGTCTGAATTCCCATCGCTTCAATGGGCCGATCCTGAGCGTTGAGGTTCTCTGCCAGCTGGAGCCATGCTTGCATTGTCTCGCTGGCTATGCCCCCGTGTGTTTTCTGGTACCAGCGGAAGATATACTCAAAATGACCCTCGGCATCCCTAAGCAAGCCCTCCTTTTCCAGCCTTTCGGCCAGTATCCTCCGCCTCTTGATGGTCTCTCGATCATCCGGTCCCCACATCTCCTCTGCTTTCAGATGATTCTCTCGTGCCTCTTGTACGGTAATTTGCTTTGCTTTCTGGCCTGATATACGTCTCGCTAGGTCCCGGGCCCGGAGAACAAATTTGTCTTCGTCGTCCCCTGGGGATCTGGCACGCCGCCGGTCCCATTCAAGGATGTCTTCGATTTGCCTCCTGGCGTCGTCCCAACGGCTCTGATTGACGTACAATGCCGTCAGTGAAACTTTGTCATCTCTGAGCTTAGGTTCGTCGAGAGCTTCTCCGTTGTAATCTTCATTAATAGTGTCCCGGGGAGTTCTGCTTGAGCCTTGCCTCGACTTCTTGTGAGCTATTCGCCATCTCTCTTCGTCGTACTTTATGATGCGCCTATCAATGACCTCCAGCCACGACTGTTCTGCTTTCTTCTCGTAGCCATGGCGTTTGGAGAACTTTGCTAGTGCAGATATAATGTCTAGAACGTCTTCCTCGAGGACACCAAACGCTCTGCTTGCATAGACAACTGCCTTCAGGTGTGCCTGCGAAGCCTTCTGAATTCGGTCCGCATCTTCGTATGTCTTTGCAATCCTAGTTTGATACTCGGCCTCGAGCCCGAGGTCGTCGTCGTAACCTCCAACGTATTTCAGACACGTGTCGAGGTGCGGAACCAAATTGCGACGGTGGATGATCAGCTCCCGGGTATCATTGGCATCCAATGAATCCATCAAGATGCATCGGGCAGCCGATCCCCACTCATACCTTTGTTGCTTCGCCATTCGTGTTCGTGCCCAGTCATGTACTAAAACGTGCATGTTGCTGTACATGCTGTCGTGATCATAGCTTATCAATGAGAACTCTTCTAGAAACCCCATGCCGAGCCGGAAGCTCTGCGGTTTCCACTCGTAGCTCTCGTCTGTTGGGTCAAGTGAGAGTGTAACGAATTGATCCAGTGACGTGTCCTCTGCTTTCAGTGGAAACC
Organism: Cytospora paraplurivora; assembly: GCA_021272945.2. Lineage (NCBI taxonomy): Eukaryota > Fungi > Ascomycota > Sordariomycetes > Diaporthales > Cytosporaceae > Cytospora > Cytospora paraplurivora. Next base: position 90,461 of record JAJSPL020000029.1, read on the forward strand.
ACGAGGCTCTGTCACACAGAAATCGTGTGACTGCTGCACAATTGAACATGTTGGCAAGGCAGCCTTCGTTGTGATAGAAACACACCAGGTTCAGAAGCTGAAGAGCGTACGTGGCCTTCAAAGCTCGATGGGGGTCACTTCTTTTGTTGGCGAATGTCTGGATGGCCTCGTGAGAGATATCAAAAGTTGTGTAAATTGGCAGGTTGCGAGAATTGTCCTCTCCTCTGAATTCTGGGTCGCTGAGAAGTTTTTCCTTCTGCTTCTTGAACTTGTCCATGAAATCCCCAATGGGACATGGCACCATGTAAATAACTATAGACTTCGTGGTCAGTAGCTGTGCCTTGGCGAACCATCAAGGGACTTAACGCGAACATTTCTCAATTCCGCGACGTAGAGCACGAGAATCCGGAGACTGACGTACAGGCACCTGCTTGGTCAAGAGCCAGGGGCAGGTATCCAAGCTCTTTAGCAATGGGCCTGGCGGTGTCCCTATTGGCATCATTGTCGTCATCCAATCTTGCTGATCTGAGCAGAAGCGTCACCGCTTCCTCGACTTCCATTTCGTTAACATTGACATCACAGCCTGGCGGCATCCGTCTCTCCAAATGCTTGTGGCGGCTGGTATAGAAGATGTTACCCCTGTTTCCATCCGGTATAAAATGAGCCAGTCCTCGGTCAGGAGCATTGTCAAACACCAGCAACCAGCTGTCACTCGTCTCTAGCATTGCCAAAATTCTCTGGATCGCGCCGGAGCCTTGCTGATCGGCTGGCAATACCCTCTGTGCGATACGGTGATAGCTCTGTTCAATCGTCACTGAGTCCGTTGCGTCGATCCAGTGGATTTGGTAGCTAAACTTGTCAGCTTCAAGGAAGCCGGTAGGAGCCATCACCGAAACAATCCAGACACACCTTTGTTGCTCAAACTCCTCTGCAAATTTGAGGGCAATCTGGGTTTTGCCAACTCCGCCCATCCCCCATAAATGAAACTCTCTTCGAGCGATGTCGCCATATTCATGACGACTAAAAGTTCTCCTTATCTTTACCAGGATGGCTTCTCGGCCCGTGAAGATGGTGCTAGCCCTGCCTCGAGGTTTGACTACCTGCGTGTCCCTAACAATCGCATCTTTTTCGAGGCTTCCTGTGGATGGTTTAGTATGCAGATTCATAAGTATGACTTCCGCAACAGCCTACCTAGATGTGAGAGCCTCAGCCCGTGCGGATTTCCTCTAAGAAGAGTCTCTGCCACCTTGTCGATATCTGCTGACACATCTTGTCTTTGTAGATATGCCCGGGTTCTATCCTTCAGCTTGTCTATCTTTTTCCACTCGTTGAGGCTAATTCCTTCTGCCCCTCTTCATCATGACTGTCAATGGAGGCTACCACTTCATGATTCAAGGTGGGGTAGGAGGGGAGGCGGGGGTGACAAGAAGATAACAGTACACACGTACCCCTTGACATCGAAGCGAAAATAAATACCTGGAAAGTTTTTGAACTTCAGTACCATCTGTGAATGGTCCCTCTGTGTGTCTGTGGTAGACTCCTTCATCACCTTCAACAGGCTCAGAAACTGTTTGCCCGTCTCCCTTCTGGCCCTGGCCTGCATGAGCTCTGCCCTACGGGAACCTGTCCCCAAACTCACCATGCAGCCCAGCCGACGCTGCGTGCCGAAGAGCTTTATAGCTTCCTCTGTCAGGACGGTTATGGGGTTGTTACGGCCAAGAGCTGCGTCCACAAACTCCCCCTCGTTCCCTCGATCGTCTTTGAGGGTCATTGGTTTGAAATAGGTCGAGGCCGCAGTGGTCGCCCTGGCGGCTTCATAGATCTTACAATCTGGAAACCTGTCGCCTTCCACTTCATACGTCCGCAGCCTCACTGTTGTGTTGCGGTCTTGCAGAGGCATGGTACAAACAAAAGCCCGGCCTTTTGCATGTTTCGGCCGCGAATCCCGCATCTGGACACCTTTCCCCTGATCCTCGACCAGCTGTTTGACGGTCAGTTCGAGGGCCTCAGCCCCATATCTTTCCGTAATATTCAGAGTGTTCTTGTTATTCTTGGAAAATATCTTGCTTGCGAAGTTGTCGTACGCTGAGAGGGCTTCTGTTGTGCTCATCTCCAGCCGGCCGAGCATGATAGCAACGAGACTACATTCCAAATGTGTCAGAATCATGCACATTACATCGTAGGGGAAGCCAGAATTGTCCATTCCCACAGAACTTGGAATGTTTTGGACGAAGTACTGACCCTCCAGTGCTCGTCCCTCCGATGAGATGGAACCAGTCGCATGGCTTCGGGAGTTCTATGAAATCGCCCTTCTGCTGGAGCCTTTTCATCAACTCGTCAAGTATAACGAGCTCTGAAACCCCTCGGATGCCACCACCATCTGCCTGATGTCAGTACGTGGCCCACGTTGCTCTTGTCATGGAACCATAGACAACGCACCACATGCCAAGAGATTGACAGGCTTATTCTCGCTCAGAAAGGGCATCGTAGATAAAGCCAAAAGATAAGTATGGAGCAGATACTCAAAGAGCACAACCTGAAGCAACAGAACGAACTTTACACATGACATAAAATCACCACAAAAGAGCGACGCAGTCAAGGAAGGGAATAGAGGGTGCCCGAGACGCTTACATACTCCGGGCCTATCTCAGGAGTTCCCGCTAGGTGCCTGCGATGATGTCCCACCAACATACCATCATGCGGGTACCATTGGGTGGATATAGACCTGCGTTTCGACCTGTCTCGAGAGCCTATCGCATGCAGGATCCCATGCCTGTTGGCTGCGGTCCGCTGCGGCGCAGCTGGACTACAAAAACCCCTGCGGCCAGGCGCCGAACATCGAAGGAGTTTGTATGATGGATGGGGTGGCTCTGCCACACAGGAAATCGTAACACGGGCAGCTTTGCCCCTGTACCTGGTTGGACTGGTGTAAAAAGTCGGTTGAATGATAGGTGTCGGGCCATAGGTTACACTAGACCAGGGATATCACACGCAGCCTCGTCCAGAAGTGCAGGTTTGCAGTAACCGCACTAAGGCTCTTACGCGCTCGCTTGCAAACATCTGACCCTTCCAAATTGCAAAGTGATGTGGTGAGATTATCAGTTCCTCGTGTCTATACCTCCTCTTGTGTCAGTCGCTGGGTACGCAGATTGAAGGTACACCCTGGCTCAAAGACCCCCCCACAACGGTAGTCATGTGAAACGGTCCCCCTAATCGGCCGCGGAAACGGAATCAGAAAGAACGCTCACAATCTACGTTTCGCAAATACCAGTACCCAGTCGGTGATAACTTCCAAGGTTCATTCAAGTCGCTCTTTCTCATCAGGACCCACAAGCAGATACATGTTTCAATGAACTGATCTGAGTGGACCTGAACTCTGTTGAAAGCCCGAGAAATCTTGTCGTCAACCTTGAACAAAGCGCAAGAATTATGAGGGCCTCAAGACGCCTCCTCGCAACCGCCACATCCGCCCGCCCGGGCGGCGGCTTCAGACCCGAGCCCATGGCCCTGCTGCCACCAATACCGCTCTACCGGCGGCTACTTCGCGCCCACCGCAAACACCTCCCGCACCAGATGCGGCTGCTGGGGGACGAATATGTCAAGGCCGAGTTCAGGGCGCATCGCAAGGTCGACAACCCAGCACACCTGGTGAGTATATCCAATTCCCGAGCGGAGCCGGCATTTGCCTCATAAGAGCGTGGTCCAGCTAATCAGGGAACACGTTTGGTCAGATCGGTTTCTTGACCGAGTGGCAACTGTATGCCCAGAAGATAGAGGGCGACACCTGGGTGGGTGAGAAGTTAGACGAGGAGAAGATTGCGAAGATGAGCGGTATGTTGTCATTGTTGTCGCCAAAGGCCCTATGGGAATGGATCTATGAATTGTTGTCACTGACGGACCCTTGTTGTCGCAGATCAACAGATAGGACAGCTCTACGAGCTCTTGCAGGCCATAAAAAAAGGGGAGTCGGGAGACTCGTCTTTATGACATGTATGAACAGTGAAAAAATGGTACTCCTCCGTATCGTATGTATGCACATTTTGAGGCATATGATCCCAATTTGGGTTTATTCGAGGGATGATGCAAGAATCTTATTGGCCTCCAAACCCGGAGCCTAAAGCATACCGTTCTCAACGATGCAGGTCATGAAGACACAATGCACTCACATATATGCTCAACGCCTCCATCAAAGACACCGCCCTGAAACACGTAAGAATGAAGAAAGAGCCCGGTCATCATCATCATCAGTCTTGGCACACAACAGCCTTCTCAAACGACAGCGGACTCGCCAAGGTACCAGGTCGAATCAAAGGCAGGGTCCAACTCCCTGACTGAGAAACCGTTACCCAAGTACGCGAATCGATTCTGCTTCACCTTGCCCGTCTCGTCCTCGGCGCCGTCGTATACGTACTCGAAATCCTCACCCCTGAACTGCTCCAACATGTGGAAGAAGTGCACCCGGCTGCCCGGGTGTAGTGCGACCACAGGGCCGTCCTCTTTTCCCGCTTTGAACCATGACCTGCCGGGAGCGGCCCATGCCGTCCGCGGCATGAAGTGGGTTATGTGCTCATTGTAGTCATCGACAGCGTCCTGCGTGGGTGCCAGCGCGCGTATATGCTCTGTTTGGCACTTCTTCAAAACACGCACAATGTATCTGGCAATGTGCTCGCTGAGGGTGAACACGGACCCGTGCCCGATAGGAGCGTTGGGGCCGAGGAATGCTGTGGGAGGGAGGTAACTGTTAGTGTTTTGGTCTAATGTGCGAATCGGACATGTTATTAGCGAGACGCTCCTGGGTGATACTCACTGAAATAGTTTGGCATCCCAGCCACGGCGCAGGACATATATGCCCTGGGCGTCTCATCGCTCCACGCATCCCGGAGGTCGCCTTCACGGCCGATCAGCGGGAACCGCGGGCAGAATGATAGGTCGAACCCCGTGGCGCAAATGATGACGTCTACCTTCAACTCTTCTCCGGACTCCATCTGGATGCCGTCTGTCACGAATCTCTTTATGTTGCCGGTAACGACCTCGACGTTGTCCCTCCGCAGTGCTTCTAGATACCCAGGCGCAGGCGTCATCCTTCTTGTTCCGATGGGAAAGTCTGGTATCAATGCCTTGCATAGTCTCTCATCGCCACCCAACAGCATTGTCATATACTCCCTAGTCTTGGCACTGGCCATCCCTTGTATAGGCCCGTCTTTGACGACCTAAATGCAAAGTGAGAGGGTCAGCACTGTTTAGAGCTTGTGAAGGGTAACCGTCTGACCATACCACGCGGAAGTTCCCACTGGTATCCTTCTCGATGCCTTTCACGAATCGAGTATAGAACTCAATGTCGTCTTTGAATCTCTGGATCTGTTCCGGTGTGAAGTTTTCTTCTCCGTCGAGGCTGATCTCCTTCAACATCTGACCGCCGCCAGTCATCAGTTGTGCCTGTCGCCATGGTGGTGGAATCCACGTCGGCGTGCGGACTACATGGTACAGCTTCTTGACCTCTGTGGCTTGATGTTAGACGTGGGTTGCCATGGTGTGACCAACGCGTCAACTGGAATCTCACTTGATCCAACTCACCTCGTTGAATCGCTGGTAGTAATTGAATACCAGATGCGCCATTGCCTATTACGACCACGTTCTTGCCGGTGAGGTCGAGGTCCTTGGGCCAAGCAGCAGTGTGCACCAGGTTTCCTGTGAAGTCATGGAGGCCGTCCACCTCGGGCCATTTCCAGTTGCTGTTCGAAGTGTCAACATTTGCAGACATTTAGATAGTTGGCAGAGGTTGCTACGCACTTCAAGATGCCACATGCATTGATGAGGAAGTTTGCCTCGTCGTCAAACTCCACTCCGGTCCGTAGATCCAGGACCTTCATACCCCACACAGCCCTAGACTCGTCCCACCATGCCGCCGTGACTTGATGCCGTAACCTGATCGATTCCATTATGTTCTCTTCTTCGCACACTTGTTGTAAATAGTCACCGATCTCCTGGGCTGGTGCGAAGAGATTGCTCCAGTCCTTATTGGGCCGCCATGAGTACTGGTAGCAGTGACTGGGAATGTCACATCTGCAGCCAGGATAGCGATTCTCGAACCAAGTGCCGCCCACCTTTTCGTTCTTTTCATATACCTCAATCTCGTACTCGGTCAGGTTGAGTCGAAGTGTCCGAACAAGATTGATGCCGCTGACGCCAGCACCAATGCAGACGATACGTATTGGCTTGGGTGTGCCAAGCGGTTGATCTCTAACAATGTAAATGGGGCGTGTTCCGTTTCCGTTCATGTGTGATGCGTGACCGTTCATGTTCGGTATTTCGAAGTGATTCGATATCTGGTGGAGACGCGCAGCAGCCATTCCTCAAGCGTGAGAACGAGAAGAAGTGAAGAGGGATGTTGAACCCGTTCTGATATCGATCTCCAAGTGGGACAATGGCAACTATTTATGGAAGTGACAAACATGCAACAATGAAAACGCAGGTGAATCCGGCTTGATCGAGACATTGCACTAGCATTGACCGACACCGATCCTATCCTCGTTTGCACTGTGACCTTCGTTGGTGGTTGAAACCATCCCCTCGAGCACGGCCACCAATTACACGATGGGATGATCAAGACATTGGGTAAAATACACAGCCATGAAGGACTAAATATATGCAGAAGTGGAGAAGTCCTAAGCTCTAGAGCTTCTCACTCGTCTGATTGACGATAATCCTCGCTCTCTTGGTAGCTCGACATGCAGATAGACGCAGAGCCCTTGACGGTTCCCAGATAGGGAAGCATGGCCTTCCAGGTAGGGATCGGTGCCAGCTTAAAGGCAGCTGATGGAACGTAAGAAAGGGAAAGGCTAAGCTTCGTTGGCTGGTTTACGGCAAGCACTACTTGATCATGTTGCCATGGGTTGGAAGTCACCGCCGAGCCGGCTTGCTCTCCTCCTGATCAATCAATGCTGGGATTCCGGGTGCTTCCCGCCGGGGCTCTGCAGCCAGGCCAACGGCATCAACCAAGGAACTCTCGGGCATTACGGAGGTTCAACTTGTGAAAAGAGCTCGTGATTCACCAGCAGAAGCAAGCCATCTCCCAAAGCTAGTCTAGGAAGGAAAGAGGAGGAGGAGGAGGAGGAGGAGGAGGAGGGAGGGAGACCACAGAGATAAAATGAGATGCGATGGAGACGGTGTTGGCCCGATGGTAGAAAAGATGGGAATATAGTACAGGTGGTGTACATGTTGCAGTCGAGATCCACAGATGTACTATGATGAACCACGATGTGAGCATGTAGTGTATGTATAGTGAGGTGGAGAGTTCCACTGAGCGGAAAGTCTGGGACGTCAAAGGTCACATCGTAAATGGTCCTATCAAAAGGCTCTGCCTCTCCCGAATTGTCAATGACGGCGGTGTACAGCGAATGGGGACGCTCGGGAGAAGAGGACAGGAGACCGGGATGGTGGTAGCAGAGCTTCCTATCATAGTATAGACCCCACTAGGCCCGGCTTCTGGCTTGTAGCTTGCGTCTTTGGTGCTTCGATTAGGAAGATGAGGCTTTTGAAGGGCTTTGGTGACCTCTCTTGTGCCGGCTAGGAGAGTCCATGGATGGTTGATGTGGTGGACTTTGAGTGAGGAGGGTGTAGGGCCCGCCGCAATGTCTTGGTCGTGCAGCCACATGACAACCAGACTTATGTCGTCAATATCGGAAATCTTCCCTGGCTGGACTTTTTCAGCTGCCCACTGCCCGGATATTGCATGTTGGGCCGTCTATTATATGCTGCTTACGGGTGTCATCGGGCCCCCTCGCATCAAAAAAGACCGGGCCGGCCAATTGAGCCCCAGTGGCCCCCTGTCTTTTGATCGCGGCTGTTATGCGTACCACCACAGCGGGACGGGGTCGCCTAGATCTAACGGACCGGGCCCCGCTGCGGGAGCCGGGCGCTGTTAATGTTCTTTAGCTTGCAAGAAACGGTAAGGGTTTTCAGTCAGCCGTTGCAAGTCGAGGTTACATAAGACCTCAACACTCATCTGATCAGTGTCAGCTCCTGGTCACATCCCCGATTACGAAACCTAATCATGTCGTTCTCTTTTTCTTTCGCTGGCGATGACATAGAAGATGACACCTCCACGCCGCAGGGCGCACCTTCAGCGTCATCGCCCACGGCCTCGGCCTCGGCCTCCAGTGCCTTTCCGGTTCAAGGAAAGCCTCTGCTGCCTCCAGTCCATCACGACCTGGGCCAGATGCTCTCAAGCTTGCCTTCCAAGATAGCGTATAGCCTTCTTGATGTTGATTTGGATGGGAAGGCGTCAATCCAGATCCCACGCCGAGAGCTTTGGGATGTTAGGGTTCAATTAATGGCAGAGGAGGACGGCGAGGAGGACGGCGAAGGGGCCGCGCCAGGCCTAGGCAGCCATGATGTAAAGACTGGCATCTACGAGGGAGGCTTCAAGAGCTGGGAGAGCAGCGTAGATCTGGTCAAGGTCCTTGCAGCCGAAGACTTTCCCAGTGCCCTGACTGGAGGATCCTTCCGCATAGTCGAGGTGAGTGGACAGAATTACGGTGCCATTGGAAGCTGTACATACTCGTACCGCAAGCCAATCCGGAGCTTCACTAACTTTTCGTCTCCAATAGTTGGGATGCGGCACTGCACTACCTTCGCTCGCACTTTTCCAGTGGGCACTCGTGCAGAAGGATCTGGAGCATGACCGGATCCCCCTGTGCCTCACTCTTGCCGATTACAACCCCAGTGTCCTTCAGCTCGTTACGTTGCCAAACTTCCTGCTGGCATGGGCTCTGCACCAGCAACAGCACGATGAATTTCTCAAGGAGGCGTTTTCGTCGACTGAAGGCGAGCTAGAAATCACCGAACACGTGGTTGACTCGTTCAAGGCCTTTCTCAGTTCGTCCGAGATTGCACTTCACTTCATCTCCGGAGGTTGGTCTCCGGACTTCGTCGGTTTAGTCAACAGCAGCTCTGCGGCACCATCCAGCCATGCGGCTGCAGAAGTCAATTCTCAAAAGACCCTGATCATGGGCGCGGAGACCATCTATTCGCCTTTTGCCCTAAGCTCGTTCACCGATACTCTGCTTTCCATCCTAAGCCAGGAGCGCAACGCCCGACCGAGTCGTGAGGCTGTGGCCATTGTTGCTGCCAAGAGGCTCTACTTCGGGGTTGGCGGGTCCTTGGACGACTTTGTGGACAAGATCCGCAACCTCGGGGCTGCTGTCAGCCTGGTAAGAGAAGAAACAGAGGGCGTGAGGCGTGGTGTTGTCAGGTGCACGTTGCCATGAAGACCTTTCGGTGATGTTACGACAGCCTTCGGAGCGACTATACCACAACAGCAAAACCCGGATAGCTGATGGAGGCCCCATCGGCAGGATTATTCTTCCAGCCACGCTCAATAAGCACGCTAGATGGGTGAAGGTGAAGCTTGGTTCAGAGCGTCCGCAGAACGTTATACCCAGAGCCTTCATCAGAGCCTCCTGACGCATGCCTCTGACCATCTTGCAAAGCCCGCTGAGCAGCGGTTGCACGTTGCGGGTCCGCAGTGATCAATCTGGGGTTTATCCTCCGCCGCGCCCGATTTACCCGTACCAAGGCGTCGTACCTGCGACACGGAACACCAAAAAATGCAAACTCATTTGCTTTTGCTGAACGAGGCTTTCTCCGACACTTGGGGAGGCCAACTGTACCTTGTCAGGCGCGTCATGACGCGTGTGTTGTATGATTTGGGACGAAGCAATGTCTGGCGCACGGCACTGAGGCCTACCGATGATGTTTTGGAGCCCCAGGTTTGGACCGTCTTAAGATCAGCCGTGTAAGGCAAACAATAGCTGGACTTTAGGCCATGAGGCAAACTTCGCCACGCGTGTTACGTTACAGCGTTTGTACAGTGACAGCGTCCACGGAACACCCGAATCGTCAGTTGTGATCAATTAATTTAGATTCGAGATCTTCCAGGGATGGATTGCAGCCGAGGTCGGATGAAAATAAGCTGCTGACTGGTGGCCTCTATAGTATGCCGATGCCGAGGGGTCTTGCCCAATCTCGTTGTCACAGGACATCAATACATGGTGGTATGATGCAGGTACATTGAGGTAATGCAGGTACAGAGGATCCATTCCTCATAGGGCAATAGAATTCTGGGTCCCGGAAAGCCCCCATTCCGGGCGACGACCGGATCTGGCAAAGCTCGCTGTCTAGGTGCTGACTCCGGAAGAACCCTTATGATAAGCTCACCGCCTTTGAATTATGTCAGATATGTCCTAGATGGTGACTATGGAATTAGGCATGGATATGACAGGAAAAACTCTCAATTCGTGAGTGATGAAGACACACCTAATCAGGTGCGTAGGACATGACTGTGCGTCAACTCGGAGAAGGGCGTGACCCACAAAGTGCCCGCGGGTCTAGCGGGTGTACCACCGTCATCTCGACAATCGATGGTTGCTGCAGATCCCCTGATCACCACGATGGCACGACAGGCACGAGTACGGTACGGTACTGTAGTGTACATACCTCGCCGCCGAATTGCCACTGGTTCCTCGGCCAGCGCTCGGCCTGTCAGTGCGAGATTCAGCCGGTCTGAGCTTTAGCAGCCCAACAACCGTGCAACCGTGGAAACTCGAGGATTGCATGTTGGACTGCAAGCTGCACGACTGACAAGCAGGTCGAGTATGACGGGGGCAGTTGTGACGGTAACCGACTGGGTAACCGACTGCACTGCTGCATTCCTCCGAGTATCGCGCGGGTCGCGACATGCTAGGCCAACTCGCATCATGACATGATCAACCGCAACCATACCTACAGCGTTCTCTCCGCCCGGACGGGGCCCGCGACGCCCGGACGTCGAGACTTGGGCATCGCGGAGTTATGTTGCGCACATTAAAAGTCTACCAGCTACCATCATACTAACGTATATACACAGAAGACCGCAGAATTCTCCGTATGATCATCACGGGGGCAGAAAACGCAAGCTAACCTTGGAAGTAATTGGCCTGGGGAACCTAATCAGGGCCGAAGTCACATCCAAATCTCAACCCTGTAGATTCCCCCTTCCCGCCTGGCCCGCCTGGCCCGCCTCCTGCCCTCGTGCTCAGCCCCTGAACGCCTAAACACTAAGAACGTTGGAAGTTGGTACAATACTATTACCCTGGCACGCCTGGTCACCGTAGCTTGGACGATGTCCAGGATGGTTATCCTTGTAACCCCAGAGATTGCTGGTGTCATGCGGCCGCCTTCGCTCTGGTTATCATCTCGGTTAAATTAAGCTAATATTCACCAACAGCCTCCAATCGGCATGATTGGGTGGGCAGCTAGTGGTTCCAATATGGCTCAACTCGACCACTGGAGTCTGTGGCAGTAAATGGTCCCGCCTAGGCCTTCAGATGGTTCATCTAGTCGTGAAGCCGTTGATTGATGCTCAATGATTGCGGATACCAGATTCGAGTGAAATACCTGCTCGCAACCTCCTCCTCCTTGCCGTTCCCGTTCGAGCCTTCTCCCCTCTCCTCCTCACCCACCCTGTCTCTACTTGGTTTGCCGGCTTGTTGTCACTCCTTCCAACACAACTGCTCAAGTTAGTTACTTTAATTATTTAATCCGTGGACTTAATACTCGTCACTGTAAGTCGTCATCCCCGGTGCCCGTCGCCCCGTCACCCCGCTCTAGTTCCACTTAGCATCCATTCCTCGGACGATCGTGTGATTCAGTCTCACTTCTGAGTTGGATCTCCTTGAGACAAAACAAAAAGTGCGCGGTCGCGACTATTCTCGACGCAAACAGCCTTTCCTTAGGTCTTGCCTTTTAATAAGAGCCATCAGAAGAACATCAGAGCAATCAAAGGCTGATATTGATTTTTTTTTTCAAAAGCTTTCTCAATCATCTTCCAAAATCTTTGATTAATTATCAAACCACCACAAGCCAATAATTCAAGATGAAGTTCACCACCTCCGGTCTCCTCGCCATTGCGGCTGCTTTCCCTTCGGTCCTGGCCGTCGAGTTCACCAACACCGACTGTTAGTATAGATCTATTTCTTGAGTCGACCTCATCTCCGTCCCGAAGAAGTGCCTTCCAAAGCCTGCTTCTCGGACAAACTACATACCGGACATCCATCCCATGCATCCACAGAAACTGCAAGTGGGCAAGCACCGATGATCGATTACGCAGAGGGAGCCATCTACTTGCAGTGTGGGCATTGGGTACAGCCGGCTATGGAAGTTCGCGGGTGTCCAGATGATGTTGCTCGAAGCGTTGCTGACAGAATCAATGCTGACCTGATTTACAGTTGATGTCGTTGCCGGCCAGGCCTTCACCCTGACCTGGGCGGACGCCAGTGGGGACGTCACCATCACCCTGAAGGATGGCGCTTCCACCGACTTGAAGACCGTTTCGGTCCTTGCCTCCGGCCTGACTGGCACATCCTACACATGGACCCCGTCCGCGTCCCTGGCCAGCGACACGTACGCCTTCGAGATTGAGGACGACACCGGCGTCCCCAACTACAGCTCCCAATTCAAGTTCGAGGGAAGCGCCAGCGCAACCAGCGCAGTCGCCAGCAGCACTGCCGCCGCCAGCACCAGCGCCGCCTCAAGCGCTGCTAGCAAGCCCGTCTCGAGCGCTGCCTCAAGCGCTGCCTCCAGCGCTGCCTCCAGCGTCGCCTCCAGCGCCGCCTCGTCTCACGCCGTCACCTCGTCCGTCGCTTCTGCTTCGAGCTCCGCCGTCGTCACCTCCAGCCAGACCACCATCGTGAGGGGTTCGGGCGGCAACTCTACCAGCACCGCCACTTCCCTGAAGACCTCTACCACCGGCAAGCTCTCCTCGCCCACGGGTTCCGCCTCCAACTCCACGACCACCACCCCTGTCAGCACCAACGACGGCAAGATGCTGGGCTCTCCCCTTGCCCTGGTCCTGGGTTCCCTCATCTCCCTGTTCGTCTTCAACTAGGCTATAAACCACCGGGGAATGGGTCGAGAGGCCTGTCTTTAATTTTGCTTTGCAGCACGGCATCAGTACATACCAGGGTTGTCGGGAAAACACTCACAGGTTAATACGTGTTCACATTTCATTACGATATCTCCCTTCACGTCGATGATATTGATACCCAAGCGGGGGGGTTTGAGCGTTATGGAAGATGGAAAGCGTGGGTGGCTCCCGAGACAAAATGATACTGTTCTATGCTAGTGTCAGTTGAAGATAATAATTACCCAAAGGGAGAACTCAAATCATCGTCCAATTTTGCCTTTTGCCGGATGTTGACGCCCGTTTGTGACATGAGCGGTGTCTGCCAGACCACTCGCCGGTCCGTACAAAGCACCTGACAAGCCTCGCGCCCCAGGACTTACCAAGTGTCATTTATTAGCTTGCACGCGTTATGGTTTCACATAAGATACAATATCTGGAACATATCTGCCGGCGCATCCCGTGGCCGCTTAAAAATTTCACCGTCTCCCGGAAATCCCGCATGATCCCTCGAGACTGACGTCGGTTTCACGGGTGGCTGCATAAACGGCCACTAAAGGCGTCCTCGAAGGGGGTAATGCTTTTCGACTCTGCTGTGATATAATGGCCCTGATCACTACTGTATGCACGCAAGAAGAACAAAAAAAAGGGTGCAGAGGATCGACAGCCGGTAGCCGCAGCCTTCGAACGAACGGGATCCACTCCGATCACCGTTTTTGGCCCCCACTGCCCCGTAACCCAGATGTCGTCGCTTGCCTGTTATTCCCGACAGCCCGAGAGCGAAAATCGCGCCGAATGCTGTAAAGGGTGTGCTCGTGAATCGTCACGTTTGAGATCGACGCTTGCAGTGAGACTCAGGCGGGCTGAGGGGGTGAACGGAGGCCTTGTCCCGCTGTGGGAGGGTGGAAGCCGGAACAGACATTGATTAATTGACCGAGACAAAATGGTCACAGCCTCATCTGTTGGGAAAGATTCAAAAGCCCCCGCCGCATTGTTATGACCGCAAGATTTTATTTAGCACATGGGCATCTGTATCTATGCATGTGGTGTGGTGTGGGCTGCTGTGATTTGAAACCATCACTCGGCATCCACACCTGGGCACAGCGGTGGATTTCGGTTTGTGCTCTTGAGTCAAGCTCACGGCCCGTGGCGCTTCTGATCTTAGCGGTGCAGGAGGGGAACATTACCTAGGTAGACACTACCTAGGTACATATGTATGTATGTGGGCCGGTAGACCCCTAAAATCGCGGCGGGCCTGTGCCCAGGATCGAGACTCACTTCATCGGGCGGTGAAACCGCCCAGGCGCCGATGGTTGCTTAATACAACATTTACCTACATATTTAATTACTGTGGTTAGTCTTCGGATTCCATCTCGTGGGGTTTCATATTACTTACAGCCTGCACGATGCCTCCCATCATATAATCTGTATACACACTACGACCATATGACCAATCTGCAATCTGTATAATTATCACGTATGTACGGTAAGGGCATAGTGATGGAATCGATCTCTACCGGCAGTGTGTCCTATACCCACCAGGGCGCCAATAACCCCAGGCGATGCTCCGGACTCCCTGGGCGATTCGGTTTGTGCCACACTGCCACACTGCGACCCCTGCCCCCCTTCAGCTGCGTGATCCTCGTGCAGCCCATCCAGTCACCCGCCTCGGCAGCCTGGGGAGCCTAGCCGCGACCCGGTGAGGAAAAGGTAGGCGCCGTGGTGGTGATGGACAAGTGCAGCTGTGCGGCGTAATACTTAAAGTAAATATCAGCGCGGCTGCAGGCTGCTGCGGGGCCATTGACCAATGTTTCTCTATTCCATCGGGTCATCTTCCTTCCCTTTCCTGAGAAAGGAGGCATACTTTATTTGATCTTGAGCATCTTACTCTGTCGTGCCTTCGAATTCGTTTACCATGGAGTTTCCGGCGAGCCCAGCGACTCCGACGACTGCGGCTAATAAGCCGTCTTACCCTGAGCCGGTCCCGGCTTACGAGATCCGGTCTGGGCTATACGACCAGTTCTATGACTTCGATGACCAGACAAACTATGCAAAGTACTTGGTGGAGAGCATGCAAGAGAAGACCGCCAACTTCGCTGTTCGCTTTGGGGCTGCAAAGGCTAAGATTGCAACGAATCTTAAGGAACAAGATGTTGAGACACTGCTTAACCTCCCGCTGCAAAGGAGGGAACAGGAGGACCTACCTGTGACTTGGATGTGAGCCCGCCAACTGCCCTCACACCTTCATGTATACATCTCATCTGATACGCTGTTCATCAGCAACATATGGTCAGCAGCGCAGAATGGGAAAATAATCTCCAAGATTGCCGACCAGTACAAGTTCTCAACAAGACTGAAGGGTTCAATCCTGGCCTGGGACAAGGCGAGAAGGGAGATCGCCCACTACTCCAGTCAGAAAACTGCGAAGACAGAGGGCCACCCGAGGCTGAAGCTGAGGCGCACGTTCCACAGAGGAGACCTGGAGCAAGGTCCTTCGAGCAGTGGACGGGCAGACAGGCCTGCCACATCACAGGGGCCGGACCCTTTCAGTGATCCTTTCGATTCCGAGGACCTCAAGATGTATGGGCTGCTCCAGAAGACATACAACTACACGACCATCGATCAGGGGACGGATTGTGAGTTGGTCACGACTGTTCTGTCAAGATGCCAAGCTAATGCATATCAGTCCTCTGCATTGGAGCCAACTGGCTGCACGAACGACCATCTTCAGGTGACCCAGGAGAGCCCGATCATCAGGCAGACGACGGCTCTGCCGAGTTAGTACCTCCGAAGCATTGGGCGTGGCACATTCTGACCAGTGATTGTGAGTACGGACATGAAGCAATGTCTCGGAGAGTTTGGTATTTGGTGGAAGTAATCATACTTACCTGTCCCCAGGCACTGTGATCTCCATTCACGAGGCTCCCAACTACGGAAGCCCAAAAGGAGGTGATGGCGAGGCTTATAGGAGAACCGAGTTGAGAAATATGCGGAAAAACACACACGACTTGCTCTCTCAGCTCTCAAAATATGGGATCGAGAAGTACAGATTCAGGGTCGCATCTCAAAAGGGCGTACGCTCAGACATGGGACCGAAGATGACTGGCCATAACGCAGCCTCGAGAACCAGGACGACCGTGGTTGAGTCCTCCGAGCCAGTGGACGCCTCTGCAAACCTGTTCTATTACCTGTTCGAAGACTACACAGCACCAACCTCCTTTCTGGCGAGTTCCAGCATCACCTTGAGCAAATTAGTAAGAAGATTACTCAAGCCCCAGCCTGTTCATCTTATCTAGATAGTACTGACATTGGTTGATAGACCGACGAAGTCCTTCATATAACCGTGAGTTTCTTCTGTGAAACACACAGCCCCTGTGTACCCACTGACACATGCCACAGGATAGGCGAAACAAGGACAAGGACACATCCAGCATCATTAAAACCCTCTATGCGCGGAGCAGGGACCTGCGCCAGCTCAAGCACCTCTTCCAGAGCTACGAGAAGCTCATCAAGGACATCATAGAGCTGCCAGTGGACCGCAACGACAGGGAGGAGAGCATGGCGGGCTCCAACCCAAACCTGCTCATGAGCGCCTTCAGGGGTGTCAGGCTCTCCCGGAAGGCCAACGACCGCTTCTGCCGCCTCAATGACCGCCTCAGGCTGCTCATGCTGGACACCATCGACGAATACCTCGTGGAGAAATCGTCGCTTTCGGACACGTACTTCAACCTCCTGGCGCAGAAGGACTCCCAGGCGACTTCGGCGCTCAACCGATCCGCCTCACTGCTCGCCAAGCTGTCCGTCTTTTTCCTGCCCATCAGCTTTATGACGTCCTACTTCTCCGTACAAATCCCTGACCTGGTAAGAACTTCCCCCAACTCTCTCTCTCTCTCCCCCGTGGTGCTTGAAGGCGGCTTGCGATACCTGCCACGAGATCGTTCATTCTTTAGGGGCCCATGACAGGATGATGTGACACTGACTCCCTATGACCACAACCAGACGAACAACTACACGGGCACGACGTACTGGGTGACCTTCGCCGTGATCGCCACCCTGTCGTTCATGAGCCTATTCTTCTTCAGCCGCTTGCTGATGGTCGTCTCCGACTTGCTTGACGAGAAGGTGCACCAGATACAGAAGTCGAGCTGGAGGACGATCAAGCACGGGCTCAGCGGGAGGCGCAAGAAGGGCAAGAATGAGGAGACTGAGGTCCATGCTGAGAAGGAACAGGATATTGAATGAGTGTGGTTATGGTAAGAGAGAGGCCCTGTCGGCTGGGATCTGGTCAGAGCAAATTGGAACGACTAGTGATACGGGTCGAGGGCAACTGTGTAGGTGCACCACGGGGGTATCATGTTGCTTTTACTACCTATGTAGAGATTTGGAGCGAGCTGGCATCATTGCGGCAACGGCGTTCTGGAGGGGCATGTGGGTTTGTTTGTAATACCCAGCTTTCAAGTCATGGCTTGCAAGCGACTTCGATCTGATAGGGATTACCGGTCATCCAGACCATACAATAGTTACACCTTTCCAATAATTTATACCTAGAATGTCCCTTTTTTGTCCTGGTCAATCATACCTGGAAACCGGCCAGAATACCATCTGCCGTCCTATGTCCAACCCGCCTTCTCGGATCGCTGCGTCCCATCAAAAAACGAACCTCTTGTACATTGAGGCATGAAGAAGAGTATCCAAAAAGTCATACTTCTCTCGTCATCATGGACATGTGTCTGCCCTTGCACACAAGTCCATCCGTGTAGAGTCTTGTTAGCATCCAAAGCCCATCATTATCATTCATTCATCATAGACTCATCAAGGCATCCCCATCACACCAAGCCCGACACCAACAGCGATGCCAGCCACGAGACCCATACATGGCATGTTCGTCGGCGCCGCGTTCGCAGTGCCCACCGTAAAACCAGCAGTTGATCCAGCCGTGCAATACGAGTTTTCTATTGTATGGCACGCGACGCTGCTCAGGCTGTGGCAGATACTCGTCGCGCTCGATGTGGGGAAGGTAGTCCCCGCGCTGGCCCCGATGGTAGTCGAGCCTCCGTTGCCAGCAGGCACGACGATGGTGACCGCGCCCCCGCCCGCGCCCTCGAGGTCCGCCGTGCACGCCGCATAGTTGGCGGTACACTGCGAGGCGGCCTTTGAGCAGGCCGCCGCGTTGGAGAAGGACGTCGCGATGTAGGGGAAGCTGAAGTAGGCGTTGGCCACGTAGCTCACGGCAGTTGACGACGGGGCGCTATAGCTGGAAGGTGCCGTTCCGGTGCATACTGCACCTGAGGGACAACATGCCGGTGAGTTGTCCGCGTCGAGTGCGCAGGTTTGACCAGTTGCACAGCAGACGCCGCTGAAGGCAGAACCTTCGCTTGCGCAACTGAATGTGCCTGATATACAGCCGCTGGTCTGGCGGGCGAAGAGCGCATGAACTGGAGTAGCGGCTCGAAGGCGGCCGAGAGTGGGGGTGGCCGTCTTAGCTGGCCGGAGGTCTCGTTGGATCGCAAGCACTGAGGGGAGGTATGTGATGAGGAGGGTAAGGGTGAGGATATCAATCGGCAGAAGATATCTGCGACTCATGATGGCTGCTTGATTGTGGGGAAGAAGCCCAGGTTTAGGCTCTGGAGATCGACTGGAGCCGGCTGGTCTAATCAGTGGTTGTTTCGGACGCCTTCAAGGAACCGTGGCAGATCAATAGATGCTGAGATGAGTAATGGTCACCGAATCACTCCGAAAGATATCATGGAAGGTCCGCAAAATCTAGAATTTGAAAGTTGAGAATCATGGAAGCATGCGGCTGGCTGGGTCAAAGCCGAATGAGGTGGCTGGTGAGTGACTGGGCTGGGCGGCGATGCCCTTCTCGGCCCAAGGCCGTCCTGCCTGAATGATTCGTCGATGCATCAATCTGTAATCTGGGGCTCCAATGCATATGTGAACGCCCAAGATGCACCCGTAGTGGGCAAGTGCAGACAGGCTGTATTGAGCTCCAATGGCTCTGAGTTCCGAATGGCCTCACAGGCAAAGCGGAGCTAGGTATCCGGAGCTGTTCAAGGGCAGGTTCCTTGTTCAAGTCCTGCCAGTACTTCACTACCTAGGTAGGTACCTGTATACGTACGTACCTAGCAGAGCTATTAGCGGTAGTGTGTTGGTATGATGTCATCAGTCGGCACAGCAACAACCAGCTCCGGTTCAACCAAAAGTCAACCTTGTCAACCTCGTCAACCCCGCACTCACTTCCGTTTCGGCCTAAATCTTTGGCGGGGCTCCTAACGGACAAGGGTGGGTCCGTCCCGTGATGGCGGCTGGACCATGAGATTGTTACATCTCCGGAAGTGCCCTTGAGACAGAGACAGAAACATAGCGGAAACCGTGTTGATGGCACATCAAGGGTGGTGACATTAATATCCTGCTCCGGTGCGGCATTGTGTGACAAGTATATATGCTACAGTCTGGAAACTTTCAAGCACTTTGGCTTTTGCGACTGATGAACCCCAACTCGCGGCCGTCCGGTCTACAATCGGGCTCGCACGTGTGTGAGAATCGATCGAAGCTGTTGAACCGCTGGTGCAGGCGTTGGCTGAAAGTAGTTGCCTTGTCTCACCTGTTCGATCTCTGTTTGAGCCCTCTTGACAATATCACCCAGATCACCCCAAACCTCATCCGTGTAGCTTGTGAGTACTCTATTCCACTGCTCAAGCCACAGGCTACCAGCTTCGGCCGGCTCGGCGACCCCTAGGTGCAAGTACCTATCCGCAGATGCATCCGGTCCCTTGCTACCGGCACCGCCATCACGGAGGAACTCCGGGACGAAGTTTAAAGCGTTGTCCCAATCGTTAGCCGACAGCTGAGCTGGAGATCCGTCTCCGAACAGGGCCTGGCGTAGAATTCTCAACTCTGTCTCGGAAACCACAATTTCTCCTTCGTAGTTGGGCACCCCTTCCTCTATCCGCGACAGTAAGTGAACGACGTCAAGACCATCCCGCTCTTGTTGTTCGGGTACCGAGGAAGCAACCACAGCCCTCATATTTCTGTGTATACTGGGACCGGGACTGCCACGGGTAGCTTCCTGCGATACAGGTTCCAGTTCAGCTGGTTCCGCCGGGACAGAAGTTGAGGTGCCGTCCAAGAAGTCAAGGAAACTTTGTTCGCCCGCAGCTGTGTGAGCTTCCGTCTGTCCAGATCGAATTCCACTGGTTGGGGGAGCCGCAGACGAGCTTCCATCTGGGGCAACATGTATGTTGCTGGATGGGGATCCTGACTTCCCGGAGGCTACAACATTCGCCAGATCACGAGTCGTTGGTGCGGGTCTGATGATACTCCTCGAAAGGTCAGCAGCGGATTTGCCAATACGGGATACAATCGAGTCTCCAGCATCTGGCTGCCTTGCGTCTGTAGCTGCTTCTTTGCCTTTTCCCTTGCCTCTGTTTTGTTGTGTAGTAGAGACATCAGACATGCTCGGAAGCTCAGACTCCATGGAGTCCTCTGTATGGCCGATGGCTCGATACCGCTCCATACTGGAGGATGGTGTGCCTCAGATAGGTGTGCCTCAGGATAGGGGCTGACCACGCCTTCCTAGATGGTGGTATCATAGATATCGTAGTGCTTAAGAACACTCAAGTTGGCATAATCCAGGGAAACAGGTGAGTCTTCCGGAACGAGATGATCGGCCTTCTGTGAAAGATAAAGCAGAGACATACCATAGACCTTGGCTTTGGGCCTGAGAAGGGGTTCATGTACCATGTGGCCTTCAAAGGTCAGGAGACATGATAGCATCTTTTAGTTCAGCTTCCCAGGCTGTCCAATGCTAAGGCCACACAGAGTACGTATACATTGGAGTGCCTTTGCTGGGACGCTGCATCTTAGCCCGGCAATATGGATCTCCAAGTATTCGGGGACCTGAGCCAGTACATGCTTATGCAGGTGATGTCCACGGGTAGTAGTTGACGTTGTGTACAAAAGGAAGACAGCCTTAAAAGTTGGATGGGAAGTACTGTAACCAAGTCAGATTCTCAGGTGTGTGCAGTTAAGGGTGCACCTATAATGTGTACCAGGTCTTGCTGTGAGCAGTGAGGGGCAGTAATGGCCAGTGACCACTGAAAACCCAGCTAGAGAAAAAAAGAGGGCCCACGTCGGACATCACCAAACCCCATTTCAAGCTTACCGCACCTGGGTAGTTAAGTCACCAGCACCAGCAACCAGACCAGCAACCGCTTCCCAGCACCTCCAAGCCAAGCAAGACCCAGCCCGCCGCCGTCTGCATCAAAGCCAGCTGTGACATCGTCGTCTTTCTCAACCACATCTCCTTCCCCAGATACCCCGCATCGACACCACAACGTCTAATCTGATTACTTTGCCAGGTTTGTTCCCTCAATCCACCTTCCTCTGGCCTTCATCTATCTGTGGGTGCAACATTTCCTCCACGTCGCCGCCGCTCGCACCTCTGCCTTGGTGGTCTGTCTTGACCGTCTCTCACCTACATCGCTTCTCACCTTCCTGTCCGGAGCTTAACAGGCCAGTGTCGTGTGAAGCAGGGGACATACCCACCTTGCACCATCCCAACCTTATACCTTGGCCAGCTCTTAGAGGTCAGGCCAGTCTAGCCAAGCCCAATAGGAGCTTGCCTGCTGTTCCCCCACAATCGCCCGCCGCCCTTCGTGTTGACCTGAGGCTCTTTCCGTATATTCTAACTTACCTGTCTTAGCCCTATATCTAGCAAGGCCCCCTCTTGACCTCCATATCTTTCGAACAGCATAGCGGCTCAACCATCCCATCCAGTATCGACGTCGATAATCCCCCCTGTTGTTAATCCATACGACGCATTCGCCTCCGCCGAAAAGAAACATCCTATCGAAGCGACATCACGTAGTGTGAAGATCCGTCTTCACCTACACATATACGACAGGTAACCATGGTAGATGCGGAAACAGGCTCGCCAACATGGAAGTTCACCCAGTATGTTCGCTCCCATCATTGCCTCTCGGTCACTACCCCCACCCACCGTGCGGTTGACCTGCGCATCTCTAGTCCAGAACGTCACTGACAATGCTGGCCAGATGCTTCGGAGACAAGGGGGATGTTGAGGATATTACGGAGGGTACGAAGCCATTTCGGAATACAGAATTATTGCGCCCCTCCCAAGTTGACCGTACTGACTCGACCTCATCAGCCGACATTATATCCACCGTTGAATTCGACCACACGGGAAACTACCTTGCTACTGGTGACAAGGGTGGTCGAGTCGTCTTGTTCGAGCGCAACGAGACAGTGAGTATCTGACTCCATGCCCCTGGGCAATGGCAAAGCTGTCCGCGGTTGATACTGACCGGCGGTATAGAAAAAAACCTGCGAGTACAAATTCCACACCGAATTCCAATCCCACGAGCCTGAGTTCGACTACCTCAAGTCCCTCGAAATCGAAGAGAAGATCAACAAGATCAAGTGGTGCCGACGACAAAATGCCTCTCACTATCTTCTATCTACAAACGACAAGACCATCAAGCTATGGAAGGTCTTTGAGAAATCCCTGAAGGTGGTGGCGGAGAACAACTTGTCAGGTGAGGCCACTCCGGCCGGCTTGGTGGCCGGAGGAGGCGCGCCCCGGGCCTTGCCCCATGTCATCAAGAACGCGAGTGAGCTGAAGCTACCTCGTCTTACCCATCACGATACAGTCGTGGCAGCCGTACCGCGGAAGACCTACGCCAATGCCCATGCCTATCACATCAACAGCATATCAGTCAACAGCGACGGGGAAACCTTTATCAGCAGTGACGACCTTCGCATAAACCTCTGGAACCTGAATATCCAAGACCAAAGCTTCAACATCGTGGACATCAAGCCTGCGAACATGGAAGAGCTCACTGAGGTCATCACTGCTGCCGAGTTCCACCCCATGAGCTGCAATTGGTTCATGTATGCTAGTTCAAAGGGCACGATCAAGCTGGCGGACATGCGGGAGAGTGCCCTCTGCGACCAACATGCCAAACGTAAGCAGCACCCCCCCCCCCTCTCGGTTCCCACACCAATTATATCAGGAAGATTGCGGCGCTAATCCCTACCGTGCAGAATTCGAGCAAGAAGAGGATCCATCTGCTAGGTCGTTCTTCTCGGAAATCATCTCTTCCATTTCAGACGTGAGGTTCTCGTACGATGGCAGATACATTCTCTCTCGAGATTACTTGACAGTGAAGATCTGGGACGTCAACATGGAGAGGCAGCCGGTTAAGACGATCCCAATCCACGAGCACCTGCGGCCCAGGCTTTGTGATACCTACGAGAATGACAGTATCTTCGACAAGTTTGAGGTTGTCTTCTCTGGTGATGGCAAGAATGTCATGACAGGAAGTTACAACAACAACTTCATGATCTACCCATCCGACCCGGAGAAGGAGGTTGAAGTTGTGTTGCAGGCGGACAAGTCGGCGTTCAAGGCTAAGAAAGTGGGCGTTCCCACTCCGATCAACACGTCGACGAGCCCTACCGCTAATGGCGGTAAGAAGAACGGGTCGCGTGCGGGCAGCCCAGCGGGAGCAGGCCAGAGGATGCGCAAGGAGACGGACGCAGACCAAATTGATTTCAACAAGAAGATTCTGCATATGAGCTGGCATCCATTCGAGGACAGCATTGCAATCGCGGCTACAAACAATGTAAGTACTACTCCGTCCCCAATCGCTGTATCCCTTCCCCTATGGCAGCCTGCCTGCTAACAACTTCCAACAGCTCTTTGTGTTCTCGGCTCTTTAAGCGGAATCCCGGTGTGATCATGGTCGTTGCATGCGGCTGGAGGGCCTAGCAACTGCCTCAGTCCTGAATCCGATGATGGGACTCTTAAGGGGCATATACCCGCATTTTGGTACACCGATGATCTCAATCCTCTACCGTGTGCATTGTTGACACTTTTGGCTTGGGAAAGGGAGGTTAAGCCTAATGTTATGGCAGACTGGGCTATACTGCCAGTCTCTGTCAGACCAGGGGAAAATATGGTGAGGCCGAGATGGAGAGGCTGTGCAGATTTGATCCTAAGGGGACGCATGTGGAGGAGCTGATGTGATGCTGTGAGGGTAGTCTTGTAACAAGGGAGGCCGGCGAGACAAATGCATTAGAGTTGAAGGGAGGCAAGCAGGTTGTTTGGCATAGAAACCTCCCTCCATCCATCCATCCAGACAAAGAAACAAGAGACATGATTAGAAAGGAAACCTTGCCCGCCAACCTTGATGTGATTTGAGTCCGTGATGCTTCCATGTAGAATTGTACTTTTACGCTCCAACGAAATAAAACTTCGAAGGTTATGAAGAACAGATGGGAAGGCAAAGGCAATATAAGAAATCATACCTCAGACTATTCGAAGGCCATGCTACCCCTACAACTCCCCGCTAAGGCTGAGGAATAGTACTTGTAAGTATATTGGTATGCATCTTCGCTATGCCCACCTACCTAGGTAGTTGGGATCCTCCTGATGTTAGGAGACATAACTTGTCCGGGCAGTATATGGGAAGGCAACTAGTTATGCCGGGTTTCCCCTAGAAACCACGATTTTAGCAATGTCGAAAGGTATAGTCGTTAGAGGGCTCTGCGAAGCTTTCGTTAGTAGAGCCGTCTGGTAGGTTGATTGGGATATACTGGGTGGATATGATACCTAGGATACTACTAGATGCCAGGCAAGTTGAACCGGAAAGAATAAACTTAGGTGCATTCAACTAATTGAGCTGTTCAGGATTCAAACGAGA
Organism: Cytospora paraplurivora; assembly: GCA_021272945.2. Lineage (NCBI taxonomy): Eukaryota > Fungi > Ascomycota > Sordariomycetes > Diaporthales > Cytosporaceae > Cytospora > Cytospora paraplurivora. The sequence continues at coordinate 115,127 of JAJSPL020000029.1, forward strand.
ACGACCGGGCGCGGAAGCTGTACAAGAACTGATATCAAAAGCCGATGGGCATTCATAGCTCGTAAGGAGGTCAGTATATAGGCTTGTTCAGATCCGGGAGCTCTACCTAGGTATACCTTTCCAACACCTGGTCCTACACCAGCTACTTCTAAGTCACAAGCCATCTAAATAATACCGACTTATCACCATGACGCTTGTGATGGGGTTCTTGACTGAGGGAAAGGACATGTTTACCTCTGTACTACCATATCACTATACAGTGTACGATTCCTGGCTGTTCCACCGTTAGGTAACCACATCTTTGGAACTTCCCAAGCCCGCCCAACTCTATTTACCATCAGAGAAAACACATAGGTACTCGTAACATTAGGCTGGTTCACAAGATGAGGACAGAACTTTCCAAGACAGGGTGGGGTTATCCAAAGACGGAAGATCCAAATGTCTTGCAGGAGGCCCTGTCATCGGGCCGGGCCGCCCCCACTTTGTGGAGCTGCATCAGTGTTGTGGAATGAAAAGGACCCTGGAAGCCACAAGTTCGAGCTTCATCCCATGTTCGTTCTCAGTTAGGGACACAGAGGTTCAGACTTGGAAGCAATCTTTGCAAGATCTGCCTTATTGTAGGTACCAGCGTTGGTTTGCATTTTGCCCTGACGGTGCCCATGTATATCTAGGTAGGCAGTCTGGAGGTAGACCCTCGTAGAGACCCTTCAGTCGCCAACTTGAGCCTTAAACTTCCTAGTTTCAGGTGGAACACAGTTGGCTGCAATGCTTAAGCTTCCAAGGTTGTGTTGGGCCTCACTTAGCCCCAGGTATTGGCGGCTGTCAGCTACTGATGGAATATAACAGTGATCTGAGCAGACACCGATCCAACTGCGTACTGGACGCCCCAACTATAGCAAGTCTCCAAAGGGAAATCGACCGGAAGATATTGCTAACATGATTCCTTGATAGATGCCATTACAGTTGCCAGGCTACCGTTGTCTGATCATCGGTCACTCCCAAATGCTTCCAGACCCGGACTAAGAAGTTCCAATGTAACAGCGGCGGCCCCAGTGCCATGGGGCTGGAAAGCTCGCATGGACTGCACCGGACACAGCAGTTCCCGTTACGTCCACAAAGCAATAACGCAACTTAAGCAATCTATGTCGCATAGATACTATGTAACGGTTGTTTCGGCGGCAAGGCGCGCTCAGCTGCTCCAATGAGTGCCACCCTATGTTGTCCCTGGGCAACGACCGAGTGTTCGTAACGACCTGCCCTTTCCGTGGGGAGCTACTGTACATATCGAACCTCCGAGTGATCACATCGCAGACACCCTTGCCCGCCCCTCCAAGCCCCTCCAGAGCTTGCTGCGGGATGGGCTGCTGGGATGCTGGCATCCGCTCCGGCAGAACTGTCCGTTATTCCTAGGATGGTATGGTTCGCGGGTGGTGTGGCTGCAGGCAGGTGGGCACCCTGCACGCCCCTGGCTGCCCTGGAAGTTAGCGGCATTACAGCTGCCGTGCCGTGTCTTGGCCCCCACTCTTTTTAAAGAGGCCACCTACCTAGGTCCCTGGGTAGGGTCCGACAACTCAATCGTCGCCGGCCAAGAGTGATCGACGAAGGTCGACTTTAATGTTTCCTGCCCCAGAAGGCTACAATACCCTTCAGTTCCACCCTGGCACAGGATTCTCCTTTACGTACTCGCCCTCGCAAACGCTCTTTTGTCACCAGATACTGTCCTCTCTTCGTTGCGTTTGTCTCCGTCTGTCTGTTCGAGCTGTCTCAGCTGTGGACAATTCTGTCGCAATCGAGAACAGCCTGCCGCCACCGAACGCCCATCTCCACTGCATTCCCCCCCGCCTCCCACAAATAGTCCCGCCTCTCGATCAGCACATGTCTCTGGCGCGATTGCACTGACTGTCAGCCCCGCGACTCCGGTCACCTCCCTTAAGAGTTTAAATACGTCGCGCTTCCTACTAGCCTTGTCCTCGACCTCCCCACCGTGTAAATGACGACCCGCCCGGTTCGACGACGACAAACCTCCTCCCTCCAGAAAGTCCAGCAGTATGCTGCTGTCTCGGCCCCCATGACTCCTCGCGTCATCAATGCGGCTCCGTCACTCGAGAAGGCCGAAATCCATGGTATAGACGACCAGCGGCCCATGTCCTCCAAAATCATGGGCATGCTCGGGCGCATCTTCATCGAGACGATCCCTCAATGGCTCGCCGTCGGAGCTATGCTTGCCCTGATCTTCGGGGGTTGCTGCTCCAACGTCTTTGCCTTGGAAGCCATTATTCAGTCAGTTCTAGGAATCCCTTGTCTGCTTGGTCTGGAAGGGCGGAGGTGCTGACTTGCGTGTCGCCGGAATAGGGTCGAGCCAGCCAGTGGCACTCTGCTAACTTTCGTCCAATTCCTGTTCGTCGCCGTCACCGGCTACGTATCTCAGTTTGACGAGACGCGACCGCCGTTATTTATTCGACCAAACAAGGTGCCTTTGCGGCGCTGGCTGATCAATATCTTGCTGTTCTTCAGCATCAACACCCTGAATAACCACGCCTTCAGCTATGATATTTCGGTCCCGGTGCACATCATCCTTAGATCTGGAGGGAGCATCACGACTATCGTCGCAGGAAGCCTCTGGGGAAAGAAATACTCTCGTATACAATTCATGGCTGTCATATTGCTTACCATTGGCGTCATCACCGCCGCTTGGTCTGATGCCCAAACAAAGGTAAGAGGACCTGACATGAGAGACATAATCATGACTGTACGGCTGAGCTGACGACGAACAGGGATCCACAGGAGAGAAAGCAGGGAGCACCCAGAGCTTCAACACTGGTCTTGCCATCCTGTTCATTGCCCAAGTGCTATCCGCAATCATGGGACTATACACCGAGGAGACATACCGTGCATATGGACCTCATTGGAAGGAGAACCTCTTCTACTCTCACCTACTCTCTCTGCCGCTCTTCATACCATTCATGCCATCCATGTGGAGACAATTTAACAAGCTTGCGAGCAGTGCGCCCCTGCCTCTGCCGATTGCGGCCTTGTTCGGAATGGAAAAGCTCCCAGGCAATTTACAGCGAGGAATCGACGGGATCTACATCCCCAGCCAGCTGTTCTTCCTCGCCATGAATGTACTGACGCAATATGCCTGTATTCGAGGCGTCAATCTGCTTGCATCCGCGTCAACTGCCCTGACGGTGACAATTGTGTTAAACATCCGCAAGCTTGTGAGCCTCCTGCTTAGCATCTGGCTGTTTGGGAACCAACTCGCCAGTGGTACGCTCCTGGGCGCATGTATAGTGTTCTTTGCGGGGGGTCTGTACTCGCTGGACCCTGGCAAGAAGGTGGCCCCGAGGAAGAGCGGTTGACATGTCAGGTACGGCCGCAGGCTGTGCGGAGTATATCAGAGAGCTCGGGTAAAGGTAATTGGGAGTCTTCTCCCTGGTCCTGGTCCAATATAGAAACAAGCATCGGGTGATCTTTACCACGTCTTTCTTCGTGCAATTTCCATGTGAGATACACTGTCTTCTTTATCTCCTGAATTGATTTACAACGCCAGAGGCCATACATTCGAGTACTACAGAGTCGGGGAAAACATACGGTATCCAACCGGCACATGACAATTAAAGTTTAGGAACCCCTGCAGCAGTTGCGAATAGTAGATCGCTGTGGAGTTGGTGTGAGGCACCCCTGAAGAGAGGCTTGCAGTACAATTGGCCCGGGATCTCAGCAGTGAGAACGTCCCCTGCCCGCCGTGCCACATTCCTATGCCGCTACTGCTGGGGTCCCGCCGGCAGCTTCACAGCTCGACCCAAAATTTCTGGCGTGGGGGCAGTCGGTCGGGTCGGGGAGGGCCTGGTGCTACCTATAAATATATGTACTTACTCATCGGCTCATCCACGTGCATGAAGTACTATGTAATGTAGTAATGGAGAAAGCGAAACGTTGCTTATCCTTCTCCTCATCTTGACGTGCGAATTACAAGGTTGCAGAAAGGAAAATGGCCGGTAGTAAGTTGCACGCCAGAGTTCCCCTCCTCCTCCTCCTCCCTTGCATATTTGGGCACTATAGGCACTTCGACGACTGACAACAGCACCACGTCGCAGATCTATCCTTTGCCGACGACCCGACCTCGGGCTCGAACTCTCCCATATTGCCCTCTACTGCCCTTCACCTTGGCCAGGAATCCGATGAAGAGACGGGCACTACAACGTACAACATCCACGGCGCTGGGTTAGAGGATGGGCAAGCCACCCCAGAGCAGTCGAGTTCGAAGAGCACGCCTGAGGACGAAGAAGCAGGAGAAGAGGGCATATTACCCCGAGATATGCCGAATAAGACAGCTTTCTACGATCCTGTAGCGGAGCGCCAGATGACACAGCACGACGCCAAACTGTTTTACCAGCGCAGTCAGCTTGACTACCAAAAAAACGGAGGGCAAAATTGGGGCTCGTCAGCCTACGGCGGTAGCATATCTGGCAGTCCTGTCATATCTTCTGGAGGAGGCCCGTTTGGGGACAAGAATCTGAGTACCTCGTATGACCTTCCGACTTCAGCATGGTCGCACCATGGCTCTCCAGCAGGCCATGAGAGCGTTCTCGGTAGTCCCTCCAAGAAGGACACTACCCACTTCAGCATGGCCAGCAACCGCAGTCAAGCAGGCAGCCACGTGGATCCCCAGAAAGTAACCACCCCACTAGGTGTCAGCGCCCACGATGCCGTCTATCAGGCTCAGCTGGACATGGCTACGGGGGCCCCGCACGGAATCGGTAGTGCTTCCTATGTAGGCGTCGACCCTGCAATTACGGTCGAACTCAGCAGTATTCTCAAGAATGTGCAGAAGATCCTTGATATACGCCACAAATACATACGTCTTTCTCTCCAGGGGCCGAAAGACAATCCCAAGGACGACCCTAGCTGGCCCATATATCCGCCTCCTCCTAAGCCGGTCTGGAACTCCGAGCAAGAGAGGGGCAAGCATAGCGGCACTGCGCCGGATGGTACGAATGACGACAGCAACCTGCAGGCTGACCAGGCGTATGACCGTAAGAAGAGCCGGAAACTTGGTGAAGACCTCGGCTCAGATTTTGACATGGCCGATCTCGAGCCGCTGCCTGGGCCAAGTGAGATGACCTTTGGGCTCGATGACAACGGCGTTTATCAAGTTTTCGAGAACGAGGCAGCCGAGAAACTCGACACGCCAGCCATCAATGTTCCTACCATCAAAGAATACTATATGGACTTGGACGAGATCCTGTCAGCATCGTCCGACGGGCCCTCGAAGAGCTTTGCGTTCCGACGCCTGCAGTACCTGGAGGGTAAATACAACCTCTACGTTCTCCTCAATGAATATCAAGAGACCGCGGACACTAAGAAGGTGCCACATCGCGACTTTTACAATGTCAGAAAAGTCGACACCCATGTGCACCACTCTGCGTGCATGAACCAGAAGCATCTCCTTCGTTTCATCAAGAGCAAGATGAAGAAGTCTCCTGACGAGACAGTACTATACAGAGACGATAAACACCTCACATTGGCAGAGGTCTTCCAGAGTCTCAACCTGACGGCATACGACCTCAGTATTGACACATTGGATATGCATGCCCATACCGATTCGTTCCATCGGTTTGACAAATTCAATCTGAAATATAATCCCGTCGGCGAATCACGCCTGAGAACCATTTTCCTTAAGACAGACAATCATATCAAGGGCCGCTACCTGGCGGAAATCACCAAGGAGGTCATCGCAGACCTGGAGTCGAGCAAGTATCAGATGGCTGAGTGGCGCATCTCGATCTACGGACGGTCTACGGACGAGTGGGACAAACTTGCCGCGTGGGTCGTTGACAACAAGCTCTTCTCGCACAATGTCAGATGGCTGGTCCAGATACCTCGCCTGTACGATGTCTACAAGGCAAGTGGCACGATGGAAACATACGAGCAAATCGTCAAAAATATCTTCCAGCCACTCTTCGAAGTTACCAAGAACCCTCAGTCCCATCCTAAACTACACGTTTTTCTCCAGCGCGTTGTTGGCATTGACAGTGTGGACGATGAGAGCAAGGTAGAAAGACGCCTATTCAGGAAGTATCCAGTCCCCAAATCATGGAATACCAAGCAGAACCCGCCCTACAGCTACTGGATATACTACATCTTCGCCAACATGACATCGCTCAACTTTTGGCGAAAGCAGCGCGGTTTCAACACGTTTGTCCTCAGGCCTCACTGCGGTGAAGCTGGAGACGTCGAGCATCTTGCAGTTGCCACCCTTTGTGCTCACAGTATTAGCCACGGCCTACTTTTGCGCAAGGTACCTCTCCTTCAGTATATCTTCTACCTGGAGCAGATCGGCGTTGCCATGTCACCGCTGAGTAACAACGCGCTCTTTTTGGCTCTGGAGCGGAACCCTTTCCACCAGTATTTCAAACGCGGCCTGAACGTGTCACTTTCGACGGACGACCCCCTACAGTTTGCGTACACGAAAGAGCCACTGATGGAGGAGTATGCCGTCGCAGCGCAGATCTACAAGCTTAGTCCCGTAGATATGTGCGAGCTCGCGAAGAACTCGGTCAAGCAAAGTGGTTACGAGCATTCTGTCAAGCAGCATTGGATCGGTCACAATTACCTGGAACCTGGTTTCAGGGGTAATTCGATGGTCAAGACGAACGTGCCAGACAGGAGGGAGGAGTTCAGATACCGAACTCTGTGGGAGGAGAAACAGATGTAAGTTCCTTGCGTTTCAGATTCCAAGCATCAAGATTGCGATTTACTAATTACATCATAGGGTCGAAATGTATACTGCACATGGTGCTCCTGCTCAACCGACATCCTTCGTTGGGGAGCCAAGTGCTGCCCCGTCAATGGCTCCCAAGTCACCAGCACTATTCATGCAACACTTAGCCAATGCGGAGCCAAGGGCGACACGACCGACTCCGACGTCGGCACCATCGCCGAACGTCACGTCGGCTCCCATAGCTGGCCCTCACAGCGAGAATTTTATCGATGGCATGAAGGACCTCCATCTCTCAGGGAGTGAGCCGAGGATCTATCCAGGTATGATTAGCAGGCAGAGGGCGAACAGCCTCCGCCAGGGATCGGTGCATGAGTCTGACGGGACTGCTGGCAAGAAAGGTGTCCCAGGCAGTATAGACGAGGCTGAGGAGGCGGAAGAGATGAAGCAGTAGACAGGTATATCTTCATGACGCTATGACCATCGGGCAGCATCGTGTATTACTCTTTGGTGTTTGTGGCCAGCTTTGATGATGGGCTGGATCTCCGGAGGTTGGAGTTGGGGTTCAACTACACTGGAATAGCGAAGAAAATCAACATGATCGATGAAGACGACATCCATATTTCCCTAGCTGCTGTCCATTCACTGAGCAGCGCACTGAGACTGATGCCTGGTCATCAGAATGCATGATATTCTTCACAATTCCTGACATACTGTTCACACAAGCCAGTCTTCTCAGGAAGCAATATGAATATACAAACATGAACGCGAAACTACATAAAACAAGAGTACAGTCAAGGCTGACAGTCAGGGGTACTCGTGATGTGGCACGTGCTTCCATAGACTGATAGGTTAGAATCACCCCGCCCGTGGCTACCCCGTAGCCCAACCTGGAAATAAGGCCATATGTCACACTGGCCAGCGAGCGGAGCTTGGAGAACCTGCAGCTGTACAGTATCCAAGTCTCCAAGTCTCCAAATCGGCTTCATCTCCTTTCCCTGCTTTAATGACGGATTTCCAGCCTCGCAATTGTAGATACGCAGTCGAGCCATCTCCCACACATTCCTCAGTCCTCTCTGACCGTCTGTCTCTATCTTTATCTCTATCTCTTTCTGCCTCTTCGATCTGGTATCCGGGCTTCAGTGCCCGATCTCCCCCCCTGCTCCAGCGTCCACCTTATTAACGAGCGACGTGGACTGCGAGCCCCCTTTTGAAGCGCCCAAAATAGCCTCGATTTACTGCTCGTGACGGTGCCTGAGACGGACGAGTCTCCACCAACATTGGCATACCGACTGAGCCGGATGCTCTTCTGCATCATTGCCTTAAGCTCGACTCGGTGTTCTTGACCAACTTGGACAACCCTGGTACATAGTAACATCCCCTCCGTGTTACGTGGGACCGGAGAACCAAGCTCGAACAGCCACCTGCCCCAGTGTTTCGGTTGCACTCAGCCCAGCTCAACCCGGCCACACGGCACCCGAAAGCTCCAGCCTTTTGGATCGCCTTGGCTGTAGCCAGCGAATAACTCTGGACTTTGCAGAGGAGCTCTTTCTAGGGTCATCCGTCCATTTCGCCACTTCTCCTGCCACGAGCCGACGACCACGACCGACGTGCCCTGAACCCGTTCAGCCGTGACGATGGGATTCCTCGGCGTCTATAAGGCGGTATACGACTACGCTCCGCAGTCCGAGGGAGAGCTGCAGATAACCGAAGGGGACCTGCTGTTCGTCCTTGACAAGGATAACGAGGATGACTGGTGGAAGGCGAAGAAGAAGGCTAGTGCAGAAGATGAGGAGGAACCTGTTGGTCTGATACCCAACAACTACGTCGAGCAGGTAAGTTAAGCTCTCCTCTTGCCGCAACCAGAGACCGCTTCAGGTCGTGCGATGCCGTCTAACAGCCCGCGTTCCAGGCGCAACCCACCGCAGAAGCACACGCCCTATATGAATACACAAGACAGACGGACGAGGAGCTGTCCTTCCCTGAGGATGCTGTGCTTGAGGTTTACGACACGTCAGATCCAGACTGGACCCTAGTAGGCCTGAATGGCGACTACGGCTTCGTACCATCGAACTATATTGACATCAACGAGGGCGGTGGACATGAAGCAGTATTACAGCAACTTCAGCCCGAGCCCGAACCCGAGCCCGAACCGGAGCCAGAGCCGGCTCCTCCAAGTCTACCAACGAGACCAGCCGCCCCTCCGGCCCCAACCGTCGAAGATTATGAGCCGAGTCCGCCCCTTCCAGCACGACATGCTGCCCCAGAGCCGAGCAGCCCTGCCACCTCTGGTCCAGCCGCAGCCATGGCGGCTGTGATGGGAGGCAGACCTCCAGCCCCCCCAGCAGTCGCTCGCGAAACACCGCCTCCACCCGCTATAAACATACCGCCTGCTGCACGTGCTGAACCTTCCGAGGAGATATCGCCGCCTTTGCCAGCACGGAGTCGAACCTCGACGATACAATCCGCGCTATCCGATAACCGTACGGATAGCCTGTCGCCTCCAGCTAGACAATCTACTTTCCGCGATTTCTCGCAATACGATCAGAACCAATCTGGTCAAGACTCCCCGCAACCCGATCGAAAGCGTTTCAGTCACGCTGACCGCCAGACTGAACGCGATTATCAACCTCGGTCTCAGGATCTTTCGCCCGGTGGATTCCACATGTATAATATTAATGAGATGATATCTATCATGGGCAAGAAGAAAAAGATGCCGACGACACTCGGTATCAATCTTAGAAACGGGAATATTCTGATTGCACCGGAGCATGCACAAGACGGGCCATCGCAGGAATGGACTGCCGACAAGATGACGCATTACTCCCGGGAAGGCAAGCACGTGTTCCTCGAGCTTGTGAGACCCAGCAAGAGCCTGGACTTCCATGCCGGTGCAAAGGACACTGCAGAGGAGATCGTCGCCGCGCTGGGAGAATTGGCTGGAGCTGTCCGTGCTGAGGGCTTGCGCGAGGTCATTATGGCTGGCACCGGCAGGGAACTCAAGAAGGGCAAAATGCTATACGACTTCAAGGCTCAGGGCGAGGACGAAGTCACGGTGGCCGATGGCGACGAGGTCATCATCCTGGACGACTCCAAGAGCGAGGATTGGTGGCACATACGCAGGGTCAAGAACGGAAAGGAGGGAGTAGTGCCGAGCAGCTACGTCGAACTAACAGGCACGGCCCCTGCGCTACCAGATACCATGACGGGTATCAACGCGGGACGGTCGATGGTTGCGCAGAATCGCCTAGAGGAAGAGCGGTTGACGAAGGAGGCCCTCAAGGCATCGCGATTATCAGAGGTAGGGCCCGGAATGCGTTTGCCGGAAAGAGGCAGCAGCTTGTCAGCAAAAGAACGAAATAGTAATGTCTCGTCGCAGCGCAAAAACGAGAACGGCCATGGCGGTAGCTCCTCACGGTCCAGTACCAAATCGAGTACGTATACGCATCCTATCGCTATGAGAGATGGCTAACAAACATCATTTAGAACCCGATGCTTCCAAGGTGCGGACATGGACAGACCGGTCCAAATCGTTCAGCGTCGATGCTCAGTTCCTTGGTCTGAAAGATGGCAAGATCAACCTGCACAAGGTAAATGGCGTCAAGATCGCAGTCCCTATTGCTAAGATGTCCATTGAGGACCTTGAATACGTGGAGCGAGTAACTGGTATATCCCTCGATGAGGATAAACCCTTATCAGAGGTCAGGAGAGCCAGGACGCAGAAGCAACAGAAGTCGCAGGTTGGGGCTAGCATTGATCCACAACCGAAGAAGCCCGAGTACGACTGGTTTCAATTCTTCCTTGGCTGCGATATCCAGCCCGGGCTCTGCGAAAGATATTCCCAGTCATTCAACCGAGACAATATGGATGAGACTGTCCTGCCAGATGTCGACGCCTCGGTTCTCCGAACGCTGGGTCTACGAGAGGGTGACATTATCAAGGTCATGCGTTATCTGGACAACAAGTACGGGCGCAAGAAGAAGGTCGATGAGGCTCAGGGCGAAGGCGGCTTGTTTTCTGGACCTGGTGGCGTTCTCAAGAACAACACTGGCAGACCCCGTCCGGAAGCAAATAGGTCCGCTAGCGATGTCGTTGATCCAAAGGCACTCGGCGGAAGCGAAGCCTCATCTCCTGCCGTGCTGACACCATCAACAACAACTTCTGCGCTTTCGACAGGAAAGACGGGCGGATTTGATGACGACGCATGGGACGTCAAGCCAGCGAAGTCTCAGCCAGCCGCGGAGACCACGCCGAAGACAGAAGTGGCCCACCCGGCTCCCATTAAGCCCGCGGAACCCCTCGTGCCTGTTTTGACGGGAATGCAAGAGCTCTCCCTACTCACAGAGCCTTTGCAGCCCGCGAAGACCGCAACTAGCGTCCAGGTCTCGCCGCTTGTTACGCAGCCGCCTCCAGCTGTGGCTCCTGCACCTGCTCAGGCTCCTCAGCCCACTGGAGCTACGCCTGGCTTCTTCTCTGCCCTGGCACAGCAGCAGACGGGGTTGACGAGTGGCCAACAACAGCAGCAGCAACAACAACAGATGACTCCCCTCTCCCAACAGCTATCTCTCGCACGACAACGGCCCACACCGCCTATGGCTGTCCAAGGACAGGCAGGAATCTTGCCTCCTCCTGCAAGGCCGGTCTCTGCTCCACAAACCGCCCAGCCGAGCCAGTTCGGACTGCCTCCAATGGCACCACAAGTGACAGGACAGGTCGCGCCTCCAGGCCAGAGCTTGAATGAGATCAATCAGCAGCGGATGCAGCAGCAATATATGCAGCAGATGCAAACACAGATGACTGGCTTCCCTCAGCAGCAACAGGGCATGATCCCCATGCAGACTGGCATGCAGCCACAGGTTACGGGCTTCGGCCAGCCCCAATTCATGCAGCAACCCATGATAACAGGCCAGCAAACTGGCCAAAGCCCCTTCAACGATCCCAGAGTCTCACAACAGTACACGGGCCTGCCACCACAGGCTACCGGCTTTCAGGGACACTTCGGCCAACCAGGCCAGCAATTTGTTGCTCAGCAAACCGGTGGGGTCAACTCGTATCTGCCACCCGCCCTGGAGCCTCAGAGAACAGGGGTGGCGCAACCGCTTCAGCCCCAGGCTACTGGCATGAGCTTCACGGCTGGCTTTGGCAACCATGGCATGCCGCAGAGTGGACCGACTGTCCAGCCACCTTCTACACCCTTGATGCCGCAGAAGACGGGACCGGCGCCGCCGGTGCGATTCGGAGTGCAGCCTGACGCCAACAAGATGATGCCGCAGGCCACTGGTCGTCGTGCGAATCTCTCCGCCGCAAGTAAGTGCTACAATTCTCGTTCTATCATGCTGTTCGTCACATGAGTGAAGCTGATTGTGTGTCTAGCTCCCGACAACCCGTTCGGGTTTTAAGTCCTGTCATTATCATTGTTATCTGGTATCCCGAGTATCTCCATGACGTTTGTGGCACGAGGACAGAGCGTTGTCTCAAGACGAAACGCGAGCACCGATTCTTGATCACGGTAGTAGGTTGATCACAATCCTCCGCCTCAATATGAGGGGAGGAGCCATGTGGGCATGGCGATCGGAGAACGACCCCATCTCAAATTCAGCAAGTTGGGTAGGATAGACATCTTGCAGATTGGGTTGACTCGACGACGGCGAGGAGGAGGAGGCACAAGCGTCATGATTTCTAGCCTGGCACTTCAATAAGCATGTAATAGATTACCCTTGCGGTGTACATATCCCATCATACAACACGGAACATTTTGATCTACGTTCAGCCTAAGTCTTATCTCTAGTGTGGGTTGGTACTCGGCTCCTCTGCCGCTCGAAATATGCGTTTGTTTCATCGTGTCTCCACGGTCCCGAGGGCGCGAGTTAGGGAGTGTTCCTGTTGATCATTAACAGGTCCATCAGGTGCATGCATTGATCACATAATCGACTCTTTGGTTGCAAGTTCCCATCATTTCTGGTCCTCCTACCATCGGCAATATGCGTTCCGATCCTCTGCCATCTGATAGTTTGCACACCATCGCTCTTGCTCGGATACGGACGGCACATTTCATGAGAACCGGAGCAGTACATCGTTCTACAATTTTCAGGTAAATAGGCGTACCAGGTCCCGCCGAGAGTGCGACACCGTCTCAACAACGAATCTTGGCGGGGTCCTCCTGAGCCATTAGGCCCGAGCATCACATCCTTCTCGGCCACGTGAAGATCGTTCTTTTAGAGTTCAGCAACTACCGGCACAGTGGGGTTGTATAGTTCACAGACCATGGGGAGGACGAGCGCGCCCGAATAAGGAAATCCTTGGGACACTTGAGACATGTGCCGGTGAACCTTCGTGGATCCACCGTAGATCGTCATCCCAAAGGAAGATCTACCAAATACTCTCGAGTGTGATACACCGGTGAACCACTCTGGCAAAGAAGAACCACATCCGCCGGAGGCGCCATAGGCAAAGCCGATGGGATACACAGCGTGGACATCATGAGATCGGTGCCGTTCAGGGGAAAGAGCCGCGAACAGCAGGAGTTACGGAATAGGAAGATAAAAAGCCAGCCAGCTGCCTCCGAATGCCTCTTCTCATGTTCGTTTGTTCTCCAGCCACTCCTTCAGCTTCACATTCATTCTACTTATTCGCAGCCCGACACAGAACTGCTAGTCAGCCTCCTCCTATTTTTCTAATTACTACAAAGATGTATTCCAAGATCGTCCTCGTCGCCGCCTTCTTCGCCACGACCCTGGCTGCCCCGGCCCCGGCCCCTCAGCTCCCCGACGTCCTCGGTGGACTGCTGGGAGGCGCCAGCGGTACTGACAGCGCCGCCGGCGCTTCCTCCTCTGGTTCTGCTGGTTCCACTGGTGGTCTTGGTGGTCTTGACTCCGTTGTGGTGAGTCCTCTTATTCCTGGGCCATATTGATCGAGTTGTGCTAACGATGCTATTACAGCCCCGTGATTTGCTGGAAGGGGCTGAGAGCACCGTTGGGAAGACCGTCGGGTCTGCTGGCGGTCTTGGTGGCCTTGACTCCGTTGTGGTATGTCCTCTTCTTATCTATGGCCCATATTGAGTAGATTTGTGCTAACGATGCTATTACAGCCCCGTGATTTGCTGGAAGGGGCCGAGAGCACCGTTGGGAAGACTGTTGGGTCTGCTGGCGGTCTTGGTGGCCTTGATTCCGTTGTGGTATGTACTCTTTTTTGGTCCATATTGGGGTAGGAATGTGCTAATAATGCTATTACAGCCCCGTGATCTGCTGGAAGGTGCCGAGAGCACTGTTGGGAGCACTGTCGGGAACACTGTTGATTCTGTTGGCAGCACTGTTGGGTCCCTTGCTGGAGGCGTCACTGGCACTGACAGTGCCGCCGGTGCCTCTTCCTCCGGCTCCGCTGGCTCCGGTTCTACTGGCGGCCTTGGTGGTCTTGTCCCCGTGGTGGTTCGTGCTCCTCATGTCTCTGGTCCTTGAATAGTTATGGGAAGATCTTATGCTGACGATACTATCACAGCGCCGTGATGTTCTGGAAGGAGTCGAGAGCACTGTTGGATCTACCGCAGGCCCAGTCCTTGAGGGTGGTAAGTGGAAAGATGTATCCATCGACGAACGCAGAACTATAAGCTGACGCTTGCTCTAGTCACCGGCTCTCTCTAAAGACTGAGTCTCACAAGGGAATGATTACTGCCCTGGGCAGCGGTGGTCGATTTACAAATATGTCTTATTCAAACCGAACGCAGAGAGCCTCTCTCCTTCGGTGACGTCTGGCTCGCGCGGGATCTGTTGCTCGGAGTCGCCTCCCTATGTATTGAGGTGTGGTACAGGACAGAATCCAAGTCCCTTCATGTATATACATAGGTCTTGGATCTTGATGCATCTGCGATGCAGAAAGCTTGATATAACACATTCTTCTCAGCTCGAAGTCGCTCACTGCACCAGCTCCATATGTGACTGTCCCGTCCAATCATCGCCCTGCTGGCACCATGACAAGTCGGGACGTTTGGTATCGAATCCGTTGCGCGAAAATTGAACTGGCAGATATGTATTGCTCAGTGTTTCTCGCACGTGGAGTCTCATTTGTCTACTGGATACCCTCGAGGTCATCTCCGACCTGTACCTCCGGGATGTGGTTTCGTCTCCTGACCTCGTCCACCTTGTCTGTAATATTGGCAGCCGTTCCAGAGCCGACAGGAAGCTTCTCCTGCTGCTTAGGCTCTTCCTTGGAGGGCTCGAACCTCTTCCGTACGGCCTTGATCATCTTGCCGAACCAGACAAAGTTGAGTATGCTGAGTATGATGTTGCTAGTCAAGTATATGGCGACCAGCCACACAGGCAGCGGCCCGGCCTCCTTGGCGTACAGCATGATGTCTTCGCTGCCAGCCAACTTCTCGTCGGCGGGTGTAAAAGACATAAATTCAGTGTTGGGTGCCGAGAACAACGCGCGGTACATGTCGTACCAGACCAATGCTGACTGACCGACTCCCCAGATGAGACGGGCCGAGAAGAATGTGATGAGGAGCACAATTCCATTGTAAAGCTGGAGCTTCGACCCCGTCTTGCCCAGTTTGTCACAGAACCAGTGAATGTTGAGGAAGGGGGTCGAGAGCTCGTAGAGGATGAAGACGGAGGCGTAGTAGTTCAGGAAAGGTCTCTGAAGTAAGGAGTCAGCAAGCAATATGGGGTTAATGAAGAGGACAAAAAGAAACCCAAGGCTTACGTATCCAAAGGAGTAGACGAGAAGAGCACTGGTGGCGTGGGCCAACAGGCCAATGCCGAAGACGTCAAAGAAGCTCAGGGTGGTAATGAAGTCCCAGACGAAATATCCTGCCGCAAACGACTGAACCATACCACTAGCACCAGTGTATCCCCAGATGCGCGCCTGCCAGTCCATGCTCTTGCGCTCCTCATCAGCCCACATGCAGTAGAGGGCCATGGTGTTGATCAGAGTACTCTGGAACAGGGACACAACATGCGAGTCCCAGCTCACCCTCTTTCCCCTGTCGGTCGGGTAGTACTTGGAGAAGTATCTCTTGGAAACCCATGGCGACACGACGAGATGGATGAAGGTGTAGAGGAGGGCAGATGCGATAACCTCGTGGATGTGCAGCGGCAGTACGGTCAAGCTGTACTTCTCGGCGAAGGGTCGCACCCACTCGCTAAGGGCGGGGATGGGTTGCAGGAAGAAAGGGTCCTTCATGGCGGCGGCAGTTGGGGGTCTTCTTGCCTGAAGCGCGAAGAAGGGGGAAGGAGGCCGGCGGCGAGGTCAGGATATTATAGCACGCGTGAGAGCACAGACGAAGGTGTGTCTGAATAATTATGCAACGACCTGAAAAGGAGTTGTCACACGTCCCCTGGCAAGCTCGACTCGGAGGCAGGCGACAGGTGACAGGGACAGGTGTCACAGGAGACAGGGGTCAGATGTGTGGTCAGACGGCCGAGGGTTAGGGTGAGGGTGCATCGAGGGGTCTGAGTACCTAGGTACGTACCTAGGTAGGTACCTAGGTACAGTCTTGGAGGTACTCAAGTACCGTACCTGGGTACCTACCTAGATAGATACCTAGGTACCTAGGTAGGTACGACGGGTATTACATAGTATCGACGTACCTCCGTACTCCGTACACTCCGGCGACCCACGGAAGCCAAGGCAGGTCCCGAAGTCCGAGGTCCCTGATACGGTAGCTACGGTATCAACCCGTATCAGGGGGCTCGGTCGAACTCTTCTACTTCCCGTTCAACAGGATTAAACGCACGTACCACCGACCGCATAGATATACCTCCTTCCAGCGATTCTCACGGGATCTATTAGTACCATCTGATTACCACGCGTGAGCCCTGCTGGGCTTCGCGTAATTGAAACCCCTCTGCACACATCTCTCTTGGACTCACTCTTGGCGCAATGGCGGCGTCCAGCTGCACGACCAGGTTCTCGCAGACCATCCGGCCACAGCTGCAGTGTAAGCGCCTGTTCTGCGACCCTCCCTCCCCATCACCCCATATTTGCTCCAAAGAAGTTATTGCTCAATATAATCCTACTTGTAGCAATCGCCCACTACCCTAGACGGTATGGAGCCTCCATCACCACCAGACCAACGCCTGCCATGCCGTCGTCATATAGTAGACGGGTCTCGACACAACCGACGCCGACACCTGAAGGGCCCAGCAAGCACTTTACATATAACATCGCAGCGTCTTATATAGCCAAGGACCGGCCCTACGACCCCTCCACCCACGTCTTCCACTTCAACCCCTACAACCGCGTCCAGCCACCCCGAAAACGAAGCAAGCGCGCCCGCCCCGAGAGTGGTCAGGACGCCTTTTTCGTCACGCGAATAAACGACACAGGCCGGGTAGCTCTGGGCGTCGCGGATGGCGTTGGCGGCTGGATGGACTCCGGTGTCGACCCGGCCGACTTCTCCCATGGCTTCTGCGACTACATGGCCGCGGCCGCATACTCAAACCATCCCGACGGGGACGGCAAGTCCGCAGCACTTACGGCCAAGTCCCTCATGCAGACAGGCTACGAGGCCATCTGCGAAGACCCGTCCGTACCGGCCGGCGGGTCAACCGCCATCGTCGGCCTCCTCGACCCCAGCGGGACCCTCGAGGTCGCAAACCTGGGCGACAGCGGGTACATACACCTGCGCCTGAACGCCGTGTACGGGGCCTCGGAGCCGCAGACCCACGCCTTCAACACGCCGTTCCAGCTCTCGGTGATACCGCCGTGGGTCCTGCGGCGCATGAAGGCCTTTGGCGGCTCGCAGCTGGCGGACATGCCCAGCGACGCCGACGAGTCGCGCCACGGCCTGCGCCACGGCGACGTGCTCGTCTTCGCGTCCGACGGCGTGTGGGACAACCTATTCAACCAGGACATACTGCGCATCGTGAGCTCCGCCATGCAGGGGAGCGGCGCGTGGGTCCACAGCGACGCCGGCGGGATAAGGGTCCGGCCGGACCTATCACCCTACACGCAGCCATCTCCCGACGCGGACGCGGATGGGAGGGAGGGGACCCTCCAAAGCCGGATAGCCACCCAGGTCACCGGGGCCGCCAAGGCGGCCAGCATCAACACCAACCTTGATGGGCCTTTCGCCAAGGAGGTCAAGAAGTACTACCCCAACGAGGCATGGCGGGGCGGCAAGGTGGACGATATATGCGTCGTCGCCGTCGTGGTCTCCGAAACCAAAGCCGGCGAAGCTCCGGCGAAGGCGAAGCTGTGAAGCCAGCTACTAGATGTTGAATAAAACGGACAATCCAAGTCCTTGAAAATACACAGAAAAGTCATAGTTCAATACGGCATTGCCCCGCTGCATAGCCCTTGGTGGCATAAAAGAGGCTTATATTAGTGGCAAGACCCTGCAGGCGATCCGATCTCGATTAATGGCACGAGGTCACTATAGCGACCGCGGAGCACCCGTCTTCCTCTCCCAGCCATTTCAAGAATATGGATAGGGTCCTGGTCAAAGAGGTCAGGTATGAACATCGTGAGAATAACGCACTTTCCAGACTGTATCAATGTAGTAGACACTACCCATGCCCACTTCATACCTACTTGGAGTGCAGTAGACGGGCATCGTAAGTATATGGAATGAAACGAAGATGTAATTCGCTCCAGCAGGCTGCCCTGCACTCGAAAATTACAATTAACGCGGACTGTTTCTTATACTAACATGGTATTGTTTACAAATCAAAACGCGCCTCGCAATATATCATGCCGACAACGCATTCGTACAAAAAGCCCAGCTTTCGTTCGCGGAAGAGATGCCGGGTATACACATCATCCAGAAACTCCGTGGGGTGCTCACCAGCTCACGAAAACGACGCCAAACCTGCCATGCCCACCAGCACAGCGGATAATACCACGGATAACCTCCCTTGTGGTGGCGCCGCCGCCGCCGAGTCGGTGACAATTGAAAATGGATCGCCCGTGCCAACGTCATCTGTGGCCTCCGAGCTCGAACTGCTGCGGGTGTTGGAAGCTGTGGCCATTGACAGCCCAGAGCTCGTCGACGTGGCGAAGCCGGACGTGATGGTGGCGGTGGGGCTGCCCGTGGCCATCTCCAGTGCGCTGCCGGCATTGGTTGCAGACGTGGCAGTCTGTGAGAGACTTTCTGGCCCTGGGGCGCTGGAGGTTATGATTGTGGCTCGTGTTGTCGCGTCCCTGGTTTTGAAAGCCTCGGTCTCGATGGCCTGGGTGGCTTTCTTCGTCGAAGCCGTTGTTGATTTGGCCTCAGCTTTCTTCGTAGCGTCTGGGTGGATTGATGGTATCTCCCCGCTGGTGGTGCTTGGTATGGCCATCGTGGTCGCCCGCGTTGTCGTTGGCTTCTGCTGGACCAGGCTCAATCGGTTGGTAGTCGACGCTGACGGGGTTGAAGGGGCGCTTGATGAAAAGAGTGGAGTAATTTCGGTGGTAGCTGTTGTCTCCGTCTCCAGGGTCGATCCCCCCGAGAGGACTGAGGTCGGTTGTTGCTCCACGGAAACTATACCAACGGCAGATGTCGAGTTCGAAGCGGTCGCTGAGGTGACTACTCTAGGAGGCTGCTCCGGCGTGGTCGTTGCTTGCGCCGTGGTCGTGACTAGGACGACCGGATCCAGAGTAGTAGTAATTTCGACCGGACTCGTATTTATTTCAGGCGTCGACGTTGTAGAGATCGATATTGGTGTTTCTGCTGTTGTTGTGGATATTGTATGTAACACCTCGATGAACGTAGAGGCTGTGGTGATGGTAGAGCTAGTGACCACGGTAATTGCCTCGATGCTAGCAACGACACTCGCTGCCTCTTGGGTATCCTCAACGTCAATTGGCATCTCAAGTTCCTCACAGCCCGTCTCCATTGGTTCCAGGAGGTCCGACGCCACATCTGAGAGCCCACCTGAACAATTCGAGACCATACAGGCCATGACAGCCTCCAGCAGCCCGTCCCTTGTGGCCGTGCACATGACCTTCTGGCTGGCTTCGCCGTCTGTGCTATACCCTGTTGTTGCAACACATGTAGATACGCAATCTGAGAACCCGAACGTGACACTGTTATCTTCGTCGTCTGCGAGCACGTATGCTGGTGGGAGGACGGCGACAGATAGGAGCGCATTGCGCAAAGTTGAAGAGAGGAGCATGATGCTCAGCGTCTTAGGAACGAAGGACTGTCAGGGGGAGTAGAAAAGGAGGGTGGAGGCAGAGAGTGTTAGACAGTAAAACGAAAGGAAATACGCCGGCCAGCAGCCGTAGAGAAGCACTGCGAAAGCACTGCGATCAACAGGCTGTATGTAGTCGGGAAGTGAAGTTGTCGTCACAACTCGCCTGAGAAGTGGGAAACTCTGTCCAGATGCCCCCCCCCCTATGAAGTAGGAAGCTCTCCTCTTCCATTGAGGACTATATGCTCGCCTTGTCCGGACCCCTTGTTGCCATGGACAGGTCCCACTCGGTTGCCCCCAACCTGGCAATTTCATACTGCGCGAGGGAGGGTTTCTTCCGGTCGTGTCGTCAACATGGTGTCAATCCATGGGCTCGGGGCGCGCTTACGCGGACATTGTTCCCCAATTCGAGCGCATCTCGGCCCTCCGCACTGTTTCGAAAAGGCCCACGAGGAATGAGCGTGATGGGGTAGAGGGGCTCGTTCTTCCCGATATGGATGTCGTTGGGAATATCCATATGGGTTGTTTGCATTGTTTGAAACAAATCTGACCAGGGTGATGCTGTATAGTATTGTTACGCTTAGACATATATACTAGTACCGACTGCGTGTGATTCAGGGGTCTCGCACCCCACTTGATTGTTTGTTCACGAAACTATCCCGGCATCAATGACGGCATACATTGAATCCTTGGATGTTCACGTCCAGAAAGGTGCCCCTTTGTTGCACTTGCGGAAATCACCACGTGGCAAATGCATAGATATGGTATCCCGTCCCAAGATCTATCGCCCGCACTCCGATGGCCTACCGGAGGAACTGTTCGGTATTAGCTTAGCTCATTGAATAGATAGCCATGTGCAGCCATATATTCGAGATGAAACGACATATGTAGCTAGATGAGACCACTCCAAACAACGTAAAGCCATCACTGGCTGGCAGATACAGCACTTGAACCGCTCAACACATTGCGGAGTTGCTCCCGCAGGGACCGTCCACCTCGATCCCGAGACGGTCCAGACAGGTCCATCTCCAAAAAGCTACGAGCATTGTCTTCCGCTTCCTCGAGTCTCGCAGTCTCAGGCTCTGAGAGCCGCGCACAGGCAGCTCGTAGGTCCTCGCCGTGAGCCAAAAGCAGGAGAAGTGCCTCCGCCCTGTCTACGACAGCTGAGTCGACACCATTCATTGCCGCACATCTACTGCCGAAGCTGGAAGTGCTCCGACCCGGCCTGAGCTGGAAGAGGTACGTTACCTGATCATCGACGTTGTCGGTATCGAGGTCCACACGGACATCCATGTGCGCGAATGCAAGCCGAGGGCTAGCTGGGAGAAAGTTGTTCTCAAAGATCTCGTGAAAGTGAGTCGCTGCGAGGACTTTTGGCGCATCATCACCCAGACTTAGGAAGTGATCGAGCAGTGCAGTGACTAGCCCGGCCCCGTCTATGGCGTTGGTACCCTTGCCAAACTCGTCAACCAGGACCAGGCTTCGACGGGTAGCGAAATTGACCGAGAAGGCTGCCTGCTTGAGATCGATGGCGAACGCACTTTCGTTGCGTAGTACGCTTTCCCTCGTAGCAATACGGGTCAAGATGCGGTCAGTCAACCCGAGGCAAGCCTTCTCTGCGGGCACAAAGCTTCCTATATGAGCGAGGTAGACGATGAGAGCTACCTGCTTCAGGTACACGCTCTTGCCTGAATGGTTCGGACCCGTTACAATGACGACGCTTGGAAGATCCCCCATCACATCGGACACGATCGTCTCATCCTCGGATCCACAACCAGAGCCTCCAAGGATGAGCGTTCCGTTAGCTATGAAGGAAGGAACGACGAGCTCTTGTAGTAGGTTCCGACCACCCTCGATTTGGATGATGTTGGTAGAAGTCATCTGCGGTGCTGTCAAGTTATACTGTTCGGCTCCCAGGGCCAGAGCAAGGAGGCTATCAAGCTCTCCACAAAGGTCAGAAGCCTCATTCAGGGCCTCTTCATACTCGAGGATTCTGACACCTAGTTCGTGGATAATATCGATTTCTTTGTCTGCAATGCCAGTATAAGCGGCCGTACCCAAAGCCGATGAGAGGTTACTTACCAACAATCATGCAGTACAGATCTCCGTATTGGCCATCAAGCTCCCTCATCCGTCGCGTTTTGTAATATATATCTCCATCCGTTACAAACATACGCTCCCAGGAGTCACCGACCAAGCCCTCACCTTCGTAGTTGCCCCTCCCCGTCTTAGGGTCCAGGCTTACTACGGTAAGGAACCCGATCTGGGGGTAGAAAATGCAGTTCTTGACGTACTGCTGCGCCCATTCTGGAATCTCCGTGATCAAATGTGCGGCTATCTCATTCAATAGGTATTCCAGACCATCGTAGTTGCGCTTGAGCTCGTCTAGCTCAGCGCTGACACCCTGCATCACACAAGTCCTGCGAGCTTCTTTAGATTGCTGGAAGTCAACAGTGCCCGCAATAAGTTCCCCGACAGGAATGAGATCCCTCTGCCGTATGCCATTGATTATCTATGTCTTCGAATTAGCAGCGAGAAAGAAGAGATAAGCAAAGGCCATTGTCGCTTCAATCTTACCCTCGCAGTAATCGAAAGGTCTCCCGACCCTTGTATCTTCTGGATGACTTCGCGAAGTTCGATAGCATAGGCGCAGAAAGCCTGTAATGATGCCCAAGTGCTCCTTTCTATGGCGACTCGTCCCGAAGAGAGACTAACACCCTTTCGGAGTTGGAGAAGATAGGGCTTGACGTTCTTGATCTTCCTTAGCAACTTCCCAATATGGCCGACATCTGCACTGTTGTCCAGATGAAGTAGCACCGCAATGGTCCGTTGCCGTTCATATATCAGGTCTAGGTCGGTAGTGGGTCGCAGGAATATCTGTCGTAATTTTGTCTTGCCATGCGCCGTATGTGTAAGAACGTGAAAGAGCCCATATAAAGACAGGCTCTCCTTTGCTCCGGACTTGGACTTGTCGCCTTGATTCACGTAATTCGGGTGATTCTCGGTCCCGAGGATTTGCAAGGATGCCAAGGCATCAGCATTGACATACATTGTGTTTTGCAGAGTGAACATCTCTATAGATCGAACCCTGAAAGCGAACCTCGCGTCTGGGTCGTGGGGAAGATACTCAGCGGCCTTTCTGCGTTGGATATCGCTAAGGACTGCCCCGGCGCAGCCGATCTGTTCCTGGTTAGAGCCGAGATATAGGTCAAGCGAAGGGTCATTCTGAACTCACCGAAATTCGGCTATCAAGATCGATCCATGTCGCAAGTCGCATAAGCTTTCCCTGTCTTGGGCCATTCACATCCGCTGCACCTTCAACCTCGTCTCCTGCTACAGTGTTGAAATGCATGGTCTGTGGGCTCAGTGAGTCGATATCGAGATTCATAAGATGGCTCTTCGCACTTTCATAGTTGAACTCTACCGAGCTTAGAGTCCGGAGAATGTGAGCACCACGGATGCTGCCTGGGAACCAATTTAGCGAAGTAAAGTAGGACAAAGGATCAGGCGACCGACCTTCTTCGTTGCGGTTCCCCTTGAAGTCCTGAGCACCGAGCTCGAGGAACGCTACGAGATCATCTGGACCACGAATCGAAACAAGCACCGTTGTTGGCTCAACATGCAGAATGAGCATCTCGACAAGTTCTATACCAGCCAACGGGATGTCTTGTTGGAGGAACAGGGCTTCATCAAGTGCTACATAGTAAGCACAGCCAACAGTGCCGTTGTCTTTCATATCAACAGCCATGATGACCTCGTTTAGGACGTCCGGCTCAACATCATCCGGGTAGTCATTGGGAGATACCTCGTTTCTGAGTAGCGTGGATGAAGCTGAGGCATGTGATGGCAAGTTATGACGGCTGGCTTGGGGATATGGTGGTAGTGATGGCGAGGAGCGCACCGTGGCACCAGATCCTGAACTCTGGACCGAGCTGGGAACTCGATTGAGCTCTTGTCGAGAGCGTAGCACGGGGGATGGAAATATGGGGGGCGTTGAGCGGGCGTTGGCTCGATGAGAAGAAGTGCTTAGACGACTGGAGACGTTCTGCATTGAGGACATCGAGGTGGCAGATGGTGTTCGTGCAGCAGACATCGGCCTGTGTCCGCCTCGGGTCGACATGTTAACGTTGAATTTTGAAACCGAGTGAGACGTAGTGCAGGTAGACGAGCTACCAGACTTCCAGGGCAATGTTCTCCCAGTAGAGAACGACTAGTCAAGCAGTTAGACAAGACGTGAAGTTGTCTTGACCGGATATGGATCGTGTGTTCATTATGTTCCTGGTATGATATTCGAACGGTGCGTCCGCATCTCTGGAAAAGATCAACAGGCTGCGCGGTGGGACGAGGGTTGCAGGGAAGAACCCAAGTATAAGAATATGGAATCTCGAAGTTCATTGATATCGTACACGCTGTTCCCCCTCCTTCCAGAATGCGCAGGCAGCCACACGGGGCCAGCGAAAATGCGGAAGGCGCGAATCTAGGCGGGAGGGATGAGTGCCCTTTCGTCGAGTGCCACCGAAACCCAATCTGTTGCCGTATTCGGCTTGCCGCGCAATAATGGCACGACCTAGATCCTCAAAGAAGATTAGATAGGCCTCTAGCCGTCGCATAATCCACAGTGATGTCTCTTCTGGACAGACCGACAGTAATCTTGCCTTTCAATTGCCATGTGATTGGGAACAGAGTATTTCAGGGTACCTGCCTCACTCGTCGGGCACAACCACTCGTAGCCCGAAAGATGGCTCAGTATTTCAGCTTCCTAGCAACGTGCCCCGATCGACCAGCTCTTCCATAGGAACCGTGCCTGAACTCGTGGTCTTCCAGCCTACCCATGTAAAGCTTCCGGTGTCATCCTATTTCCAGCCCGCTCTCACCCACTCCGCAAACTCCTTCCTCTGAGACCGAATGTCCACAAAGCCGGGCCTCGTCTCCAGAACCCGGAAAGGATTGCCCACAAAGTCCTTCTCCACCTCCCCGTTGCTCTTCAGGAAGCCTTGCTCGCCCTCGCGCTCGATCTTGCCCGCCCAGACGCGCCACTGGATTGGTCGCAAGTACGGTGTCCCCGAGACCAGTCCGAGAATGGTGATGAAGAGGCCCACTATCGTTTCGATGGAGATATCGATGGGCAGGGAAGTCGAGGCCGAGGATGCTGAGAGGGCGGCGCTGGTGGCTCGGAGGGACTGTAGGGCCGAGTGCTCATGGGCCGAGTAGCAGCTGTTGTTTTGGAACTCCAGTCAGCCTGCTGAATGAAGGCGAGCTTCATTCTACGGACAACTTACGCGTGTGCTAGGAGCACGAGGCCAAATGTCGAGATGGTCTTCGATATCCAAGTCATCTTTTTTAGAGGCTGGTGGTGGCAACCGATTATAGAGAAGGAGGTTCTGGGCAGCTGGTGTTGGTGACATCTGGAAGCTCCAGTGGAATTCCACACGTCCAAGGCTACCTAGGGGGAACATCAGTAGGAGCTTGGGCCATATTCGCCGGATCCCGGCACTATGCGATTACCGGGGTGGGCGGCCGACTTCACCTCAGAGACAAGGCTGCCGCCAGACCGACCCTTCCTCCACCATGCAAAATTCGAAAGAAAGGACAAAGAACAACCGACCCTGCTCAATCATAATTACCAGGTATGAAACGGATTGTAGAGCTGAAAGTATCACTGTGACACCTCTTGCTCAGCCCTGAGCGGTCACGGCAAGGGTTTGCTTTACGTCGACGAACAATAGCATTGTCTCTGCCCCGAGTCCATGACACCGATCCACGATGGGACCACCTACTTTCAAAAAGCCTTCCTCCGACCCTCAGGGCATATTATGACGAGATGGATGAAAGCGCCAGCTTTCAAGCACGGGATCCAGCCTCGTTTGTCTCTCCAAACACATCTACACAGTACACCTTTGCGATCTACTTTTCAACAAGTTGATATTAAGTCTACTGTGCACGTAAGTAAGCCGCCGCGCCCCACTCTCCCTGTCATGACCGAAGCCTCAAATGTTTCTCGCTCTACCATGAGGAGCTTGTATGACGACCGTGCTAACTCCAAAATACAGCATGTTCTCCAACAACGCCACCTTTGCAGATTGTGATTGAATCTAAACGCCGAGCCAGCAAAACTCAATGGCAGTACAGTGTGTGAACGCTCAATGACGCTCCTAACCAATCTCATCCATCCTCTCAGTCCTGTGCTGTGGCTGTAAATGGCTCAGAAAGCGAGGGGTCTACCTCCCAGCCGGGATCAAACCGATCATCATTCTGCCCTTCAGTCAGATGTTGAATTTGCCATTTCTCACCACCAGAACTGGACCCTTGCACGATATTCTTGAATTGTTGCTCTCCCAATGGGTTTCCAGCGACCTCGCCGAGGAAGTCGTCAACCAGCTGCTGTCCAGTTTGTTCCGCATAATAGAATTCCGCCGCTGCCTCGAGGGAATTTGACTGGAGGAGCAGTGGGTCGCTGGTATCGTACGAGCCGTCATTCCTTCCAAACATGGCCGCGATCTGTGCAGGCGGAGGTGTGTGCTCCATGGCACGATGCTGTGGTGCCGGCCCGAATGAATCCAGCAGACCCTGTTGCGGTGAGTGGTATGGATTGCCGGGTGTGGCTGTCTTGTGGAACGCGACGTCCTCTACTGGGAAATGGCTCAAATGCTGGTGCCGGGTCGGCATGGCCTGCGACTGGAAATAATGCGACTGCGTTTGCAACGACATGGAGTTGTATGGCGCTGGCATCGGCTTGTTGGGGTTGCTGTAATGAAAGGTGGACATGTTGACCTGCCCACCACCCGGCATCATCATTTCCTGCTGTTGAGTGTATTCTGGATAGTACTGTGGCACATGCTGTTGAGCGTAGAGAGCTTCCTGGTCCGGCACAGGAGTGTGCCTGTTCGACCGCGACCTCTTGATCGTTCGACCTTGTGTCCCGTACCAATCTTCCAATGTCTCCTCCGGCTCCACCTCCTCGTCCAAGTCGGCCTTCCGCTTCTGGGTCTTGGGCTTCTGGGGGGCGAACTTATAGTCAGGATGCGCCTTGGCATGGTTCTCACGTTCGATCCTGGCCCACTCGGTGAACTGGTTCCGAATGTGTTCGGGTTCCAACGGCCAGCTGTCACCACAGACCTGTGAGACGACTTGATGGTTATTGTGAGTGCACCATTCCCTGGTGCGATTCTGGTACGCCTTCCTGTATAGCATGAAGGCATTCATGGGTCGTTTGACCTTCCCGGGATTCTTTCCGGTCTGCACCTCCCTCTCCCGCTCCTCGGTTGATCGGTTGACATACTCGTCGATGTTGATCATGGGCTCGTGCCAGTCTTTCGTCAGCTCACTAAGGGGCCTGTCGACTTTTGGGGCCCTCGCACCCTTCGCGGCCTTCTTCTTCTTCTTTGACGCAGACTTGTCTGTCTGGCTCTTGGATGCGAGCGGTCGCATGCTCGAAGACCTGGGGACAGCGCCGTTTCGGGAGCTGATCACTTCCGACCTTTGCGATGGTGACGACGACGCGGGAGTCGTATATCCGGGCTGCGTCTGGGGAGTGTGAGCCATGGCACTAGCTGGCATGTATGTGACTTAACTTACCGAATCCTCGGGCAGCGTTGGATAGGTACCTTCGTGAGCATACGCTGGCGGGAAGTATTGACTATTGTACGTCCCCTGTTGACCGTATATTGGAGGGCCATGATAGCCGGGTTGAGGGCTCATGCCCGCTGACGGCGCGGGACTGGACATTCTCGAGGCAGTATGAGAAGCGCTTTGCATGCTGGCCGCTTCCAACATACTCTGCTCACGAGGGAACGATGTCGTGCTGCTGTTATGTTGTACCAACTCGCCGAACCCCTGTGGAAGCTGTCCGTCGTTGGACGAGGTGGGAGAGAGAGGAATTGCGGGGTCCATCTTCTCGGGTGATATCTCAAATTTGGGCATATTAGTGGCAGCAGCGGTGGCTTTGGTTGAGTTCAGCTGGTTTAAGAGGAGCTGCGGAGATGAGAAGGATGGCCTGGCTCCCTTGAAGCCTCAGGTTGCGAGAGAGGCAGATGGCAGGCCAGAAGGTGGCGAGGCGAGACGAATGTCAGGCCTGAAGGGCTGACTGACAATTGCTTGCTTTCGGGTCCCCTGCTCTCACTTTCATGAAAGGCTTCAGTCGACGCGTGCCTTGGTTGATAAACTGTTGGAAGCTCGGGCCAACCTCAGGTTGTCACTGATGGTGCTCAGACCTCAGGGTCCTGCTGGGTAGGGCTCGACAGCAAGGGGGATGGTTTCTTAAACAGTCCGAGACGCAAGGTCTTCTGGAAGCTCTCTATTGACTGACTGGTCTGATCTCTGGTTTCGTGGCAAGTGCTGCAGCAGGGTGTATTTGCTACGCTATCCTAGTGGGTCTTTCTGGGTGTGTA
Organism: Cytospora paraplurivora; assembly: GCA_021272945.2. Taxonomy (NCBI): domain Eukaryota; kingdom Fungi; phylum Ascomycota; class Sordariomycetes; order Diaporthales; family Cytosporaceae; genus Cytospora; species Cytospora paraplurivora. The sequence goes on from JAJSPL020000029.1 coordinate 143,344, forward strand.
CTGTGTATGCGGCTGAGAACTTGTCTGGAGTTGGTTTGTCTCTCATCGACCTGGACGGCAGCATGAAGAGCAGCAGCAGCATGCGGCTTCAAATGTTTGGTATGAACCTGTTGCAAGAAGCCGAGTGGCAGGGGTATACCGCCTTTCTTTGGTGGCAGAACCAGACTGCTGCTATTCCAGAACAGCCGTCTTAATAGCTGTGTGTTGACCACTGAGGTGTGCCCACCCTCAAGCCTGCCTTAGTGAATAACGGCTGCCTTTCCTATGTTCTGCAAGCGTCTGTGGATTATTTTTGGTTCTTTGTCTGTCCTTTGCTGAAAGATCCGAACAGGGGGTTGCACAGCCAGGGGAAGGTCCGGCCAAAGGCACTTGTGGTGGCCTTTGTTGTCAGAGCTGCTCCTTGGGTGAAGGGGCTCTTTCTGATTGGGGAGAAAGGAAGTGAAGGAGAGACAGAGGGAACTTTGTATTTGTATTTCCTAGGGCTTTTCCTCCGCAATTGCCTTCGGTGTGATGCGGAAGTGGGTTGGACAAGACGGGCCATGTGCTCGCTGATGGTAGCGGTGCTGGCCGATTACCGGATTCGGACGGAACTGCTGGGTAGCTCTTGGTAGGCTTGCGCCCATCACGGCATCCTGCTAATGGGCACGCTGGGCTGACTGGGCGGCCACACCACACTAAAAGTCCTCACAAACGTACCTAGTCCAGCGGCACGCCTGGTATTTGTTACCGGCTTTCGGAGTATCGGGCAGTCTAGGTTGCTCAGCAGCTCTTCGCTCTACGGTCGAGATACGGTTCAGGTCACGGTGGAGATTGGCTCTAGGCGGTTCTTACGGTCTAGACCCTGGCACCCGGCAGTATCACTCACCTCGCCGGCCGAGGACTGTGATGAATTGGAGACCAAGTGGCTCGAACGTGCAGCTGGGCCTTCAACTTGAAGATACGGATACCGCAAACGACTGTGCTGGAACCCAGTTTGCATGCTCATGGTTGGGGCACGGTCCAGGAAGCCTGCTCCGCCTGTTCACGCAGCTGTCCGTCTCCTCCACCGAGGCAAGCGTATGCAGTTGGACCAACTAACATGATCCCAGCTCCTATCGAGTTACCTAGGCGGAAAGATGGGGGAGGAGAGGGAGAGGTGGGGGTGGTGGGAGACGACTCGACGCTGGACCGGGTGGTTTCTTGCTAGGGCGCGGGTGTAACACACACCAAGATCATTGCACCCTCACCTTCACCTTACCAGGTCAAGGTTCATGACTCTCCGTCCATGACTCTCCGCTCATAACTGTCGGCTCACAGGTCACTATCGGCTCGCTAAACATCGGCTCGCAAGTTGTCAGATTACCACCAACACTCTGTGAGGGGAACCATGCCGCATAGTGACCGAACGCGGTGCCTGACCACACAGGCGGTACCTGAAACAAACAAGTTGTGTCTTTCTGTCCATGTCTTCTGGTCTTTGGAATGCGCAACGGGGGGACCTTGGTTGGTACCCGGAAGCGTTCTCGGGCGATGATTGGTCCGCGTCAAATCCCTTCCCGCATTCCTTTGCCACGGTTCCATTGAGATCACTTTGAGATCAAGCTAACCCGCAACGGTTCGTGGTTGAACCAGATGCGGACTGCGCCACCGTTTCTATTCCAGGTCCTTTGCGTACACACTCCACAGTAGCTCTGCCGACTGGGAGGTGGGGTTTGGATTTGGGTGGGGTGGACGTCACAAGGGTCAGTCCGGTTCGCCAGGCTAGGCTAGTCCGCACGGCTCGTTGATAAGCATAACTAGCTGTCAGGCTGGCAGGTTGGCAGATAGCTGCTGGAAGATACCTGGCTGACAGCGGCGTTCGCCGCATACTGCTGCATTGCTGGACCTGCAGGGGGTATCTGCCTGACTGGTTGCAATATCAAATACCCTGCACGCCTTAACGGGTGATTGCATTAGCGGCTGTCTGTTTGAACAGCGGTTGTATGAAGGGACGGAATAGAGATGAAGAAACTGCAGGGCGTACCAGAAAATGGTACAATTAAGACGGAAGAAAAGAAGGGCACTGGAGATGATTACCGGGATCGAGTAATCGGCAAAGAGTGGCCCACACGGAGCATACCGCCCGAGTAAGGCGAGGCAGGTGATGACGTGAAGACCTTAGGCCGGCTTGAGCTGGGCATATTGGCGTGGAGAAGTTTCTCAAGAATGCTCTGCGCAGTTTGCAGGCCTTATCGCCCAAGGAAAGATGCACCATGCAAAGAATGAACAACTGCTAATGGAAGGGCGCTGCTATGTTGCGACGTTTCTCACGATGGCTCAGACGGAATCCACGGGCGCTTGCTCACCAGAATTTATACATGCCTGCTTGCTTTCAACCCTCCATATCAAAGAGGCTTTGATGCCCTCTGATGCAGAGGAAAGCCTCCCATCATTGCTCTGCCCAGATCGCTCCTTAATTGTCTGGGGTCCCCTTTGATGTCATCCAGTGAAGAACAATCATGGCTGGCCGAGATGAGTTCCGGGCGCGGGTCCAGTCCCTTTTCTGCCAAAGGGAGTTTGCGGTCACTTCTCCATATCGATCCGCCGCCATCTTCCGTCGTTCCCCGCGGTATATGTAGAAATCAGCAGGCCTGGTCGAGGAGGCTACTTAGTATGTCTGCTATTCTTGTGCGACCCGTCGTCCGTCTGGAAGTCGCAGTCACACACCTTCTACCCCATTCCTCGGTATACACCTTGATTACCAAATCAAGATACACCAATGTTCAACAGGAACGTAGTCCTGGTGTCTCTCTGCCATACCCTTCCCGCAGCATGCGCATGTCTCTGTGTCCCATGTCTCTCCCCCAGGCGTTCGTTCCACTACGTAGCCCTCAAGTGTCTTAGTTTATTAGTCACCTACTCGGCCCTTCCTACGAAACCGCAGGCTAGCATCACACACGAGGAGCTCTGACCAACAGTTCGTAGCTCGGAGGGATGTCAGTCTCAGATGTATCTTTGTTTCTGACGAGTCACAGAGCGGCGGTGCGTCTTTGAAGGTGACAACCTTCCGCAGCCAAGTCTGGCGTGTTCCTGGTTAGGTATTTGTGATCTTGGTTCGGCCTAGTTTTTATTGATCAGCCGATAGTTTGGGTTGGTCTCAAGAAGGTCTATCATCCTGTCCTTCTTCTCCTTCAACCGCTTTGCCTGGATCGCCGACGCCACATTGGGAGGAGGTCGGAACTTCTGATACATCCGGTGCACATATCTAAATTCAAGGCACAAAGGGGCCCCCTTGTCCAATGGTATGGATCGCTCTCGCGGCGCTGGCTGTCGCCAAAGACGACAGGACGCTTCCTTGACGGCGGTGTGGGCGCCACTATAAACCTGAGGATCTCTCAACCTATCATAACTATGCCTTTCTATTACTGGCTTTGTGACTGTCTGCCTTGTCTGCATGTGCGATTATGGGGCGTTCGGGGGAGATTGTAGACAGCCGGATCCATGTCTGCTGACGTCCTTCTGGGATCGGTTCGTACCGGTGAGGGAGCTCTCACCCTGTCAAGTATGATTGGGCTTACTCTCCAAGCCGGGTTGTTGAGTTGTCATGGGACCAGGCAGGGAGCATACCACGACCGACTCTTTCTAGAAGGGCAGCTCAGGCTGACGCGGCTTGAAACGGACTGACCGTTATCTGAGTCGAGCATCTGTACCTCTGTGCCTGAACTCGGTTCTTCTAGATCGGACTTATTGTCAAATTTGTCAGTGTCACCTTGCAAGGGACCAACGTTGGTTGCTCGCTTAATGACCTTGGATGAACTGCTTTTCCACTAGGAATCACGGCCGAGACTGTCAAGACTATCCTCGTCTCTCGGCTTGAGCCTGTGATCATGGGGTTCTGAGTATTCACTAATCCGGTAGAGCGATATCTACCTTCCTGTCTACGATGTGTATGTCAGGCCTCCCATGCTGGTATTTCCATCATAGATTCTGGACCGTCCATGTTGACCTATCGCTTCGCGCCTGGAGAAAAGGACACCAATACCAAGCACAGATGTCAGCCTCCTCCACGGTGCCAGGGCCCTAATATGCATGAGTCGTCATTTATGATGATCCTCTAGACAATTGCAGACAATTCGAAGCTCGACTGCTTCTCTTTCATGGCGAGGATATCGGCCTTGCCGATCAAAGAGTTTAACATGACCCTTGTCCTGTCCAGGCTGGGTGGGCGATGGCATGTGACATTAGCCTGTACCTTCTTGAAACTTCGGCAAGCTCCCTGTTATCAGGCGTCATGATGTGACTGCAGTGGTGAGGACTGCACGGGACGTGCTGGCGAGCTATCGTGCTTCACAGGGGGTGTCAAGTCAACTTGGGGTGATTTGGGGGAAAGAGCCGCAACCGGTGGCAGAATTGCAGGTGTAGGGCTAGATCGGATGGTTGACTGCGCTTCAGCGAGGCTGAACGAGCCGGAACGCTGAAACGACGGCGAGATCTTTGTTGGACTGATGCCGCCACGGGATGAGGGGAGGGGATCACTATCTTCAGGTCGACTTGGGCTTAAACGTGGTGTCGCCATCGATGCAGGGGAGGATCTGGGTTGATCGAGGACCTTTTTGTTGCTCGCCGAACTCTTCGGCGTTTGGGAAGGCTTCTGTGGTGAGGAGACGGCTGAAGCATCCTTTGTCTCCTTCTCAGGCGAGCCGTGACCGGTAATGTCATCGTTTGCAGTCGGTTGCACAATGGAGGGTCGATCAGTTGACAAAGTTCCCGCCCCTTGCTCATTTTGGGCGACCGGGCTGGAGTAAATGCTGTCGTATGCACGAGACTTGATTGGCGACTGGTCCGGAGGAAGCAGATTCGGATGGGGAGACGAGAAAGGATTGTGCGAAACACCATTGACAGATGTCTTTCGCGAAGGAAACGCCCACAAGGGCTGAGGGGCCACAGTGGCAGAGGACCGGCGAGCCGCAGCATTGCTGCTGGTGCCCCCTGGTGGTGATGAGTGTTTCCGTGGGGACGGCTCTGGCGATTTGGCGACCCCAGAAACGCTTGTTGACGGCAGTGATACTCCGTTCAGCTGCGAAGCACTCGACTGTGACGCTTGCTTTGCTCTTATATCGACGTAGAGCTTGGGGTTCATACCAGGTATTTGAGGCAGAGGGATAGGTGTTGTGGAGATAGGTTTCGCGACGGACGTTGATGAAGCAGAAGCAGTCTCTTTGACCTTGATCTTGATCTTTTGGGAAGGCCTCTGCAGCTGCTGCTGCTGCTTCTCCCGCTCGGACCGTTCACAATGCTTGCAGATAAAGTGGAAGTCGTCTCGCTCGGCCTCCTCTTCCTCGACGCCCAAACACTTACTATGTTGCCAGACGTTGCATCTCTCGCAGGCAACACTGTGTTCGCCATCATCAACCTGTCCATGCAGCCCACAGATACAATCGAAGGTCCAATCCTCCTCCTTCTCCAATGCCTTGAGTGCTTGCTTGTTCTTCTCGATCTCAGCCTTCAAGCGACGCTCCGACAAACGTCCAGCTTCCTGAGATTTGCTTCCTTCGGAGAGTTGAGAAAGCTCCTCCTCGTGCTGAATGCGCCGAGCCTCGCGCTCACGGAGACGTTTCTCTCTGGACACCATACGGGAGTCTCGTTCCTTCTCAATCTTGAGCCTCTTCTCCTCTTCCTTCCGTAGAGAAGCTTCCTCTGCCAGCCTTCTTTGTCGCTCTTGTCGCTCAACCTCTTCATGTTTGCGCTGCTCAGCTTTCCCGGCAATCCGGCTTGACCTCTTGGCACGGGCCATCTTTTCCAGAGCAAGGAGCTCTCGCTCCCTCTGTAACATCTTGCGCTTCCGAGATTCTTCTTGTTTTTCAAGGATGGGTAAGAGATGCCCCTCAATTTGATCCCTGAGGACCTTCTCGTTGCCATCTTTCGTCTTCTTCAATGGTTCCAAGAAACCGCGGACTTCGTTCAGAGTTATGGCGACGCACTCCCAAGTGGACCCACCAAGAGGATCCTCATCTTCATATCGATCAGACTGCTCGTTATCTTCTGAACTACTGGCGTTTTCGGCATCGCCATCGTTGCTACTCGCTTCTGTGGTGAGGCGTCTGCGCTTCGCGGCTCGAGCGGCGGCCTTGGCCTTCTGAGAATTTTTCTTAGTAGGCGCTGCTGGGACAGACGCGGCGGTTAGGCAGTATAGGCGATTATCGTCAAGCACGTAGTATTCGCGGTCCTTTCGATCCCAACCGTATGGCTCAATTCTCTGTGAACATGTCAGACTAAGCACGACCCTGTGAATGGTATGGGATGGAGTTAGACGAACCCAGCTCGTCTGGTCATCAACTCTTTGCTCGTCCATATTCGGTCGGATATTCTCGGGCTTCATCATAATAAGTTGGGTCATTTGCCACAATGTGCGAAGCTATATGTTGCGAATCACATTAGACCCGGAGGGACACGGGAGGGACTCTCATACCACGCACCTTTTTGAGGAGATCGAACTCGGAGAATTTGAGCGCAGTCTCGCCAGTTCCAAAAGGGTTCCTCTTGTTTGGCATTTTAGCAGCGAATTGTCTCCGGGTATACTCGTCAAAAAGCTCGTGTCTAGCAAGGGGTTAGTTATCGAACCGCAAGTACCAATGGCTTCGGCAACATACGTCAATCCGCGATGCGACGAAAGATGCTTCAACATGGATAGGCCAATGTCTTGCAAGGCCATGGAGCCATGCTTCAGACATTCTGTCTCGAGGTCCTGTTCAAATGGGATTCAGCGCCGGCCAAGTTCGTGCAGATGCACTATTGGATGGAAACAAGGGCGCACCTCAATGTCGAGATTGTCATCGATCTTAACCACCTTCCCAAATATGCAGATCCATTGGTAGAGGTTCGCGAAATAGAAAGAGTTTCTAAGCTGGTTAACCAGTGAGTTCTCTTTAGGATGCTCCGGAGGTGCGATGTCGGCCTCGCGGAGAGATCGCTTCCTCCTGGTTGAGGTCATTGTATAGGAGCTTTCGAGGGGCACAGCAGCGGTTGGCAAAATGCGCTTATGCCTGACACAGAGCAGTCGGGGGTGATCTTGAGTTGTCGCTAATATGCCGCATGACAAATCCAATGCTTTCGATAAGTACGGGCTTCTTTGGTGGTTGATGTAAAGGCGCGGAAGTCTATGTGGCTGTGGTTGCTGTTTCTTGACGATGCGACGAAGGATGCAGGATGATGCAGATGCCAGTGCATGTACGGACTACGCGGTACAGGAGACGCGACCGCCTCTGTCACTGTTTTACACAGTACAGGACCTTGAGTGGTCGCTTCTGCACCCCTGCATCATTGTGGTTGTGGGGCTAGCCGGAGTCAGCCCCGCTTACTAACACCTGCAGTTCAGGGTCTGACCCAAAATGTTATTGACAACCTGATCAACCTCTACCTAGGTAAGCCTGGCCCAGAAGCTCTCAAGCGTCATGAGACTCGGTGTCAGCATGAGTTGGCAACGGCGTAATTACGTCCCTAACTCCATTATTGGACTCCGTATGATTCCATGATAGGCAGGTATTATGGGACAGGAATCCTCCTGCATACTGATAGCATCTGGGTCCCTCTCAAGCAGCAGCCTGTGAGAACTTCGCCCATGACACTTGGCCATCCTGCTTTGGTCAATCATTATTTAAGATCTATGTGCCAGCCCCGTAATATGGCATATAACCCCATAATATGGCCCGAAACTGATATGGAACTTCACCAATACTACCATTTGCAATGACTGATCATCTCTGAGTAGGGGGGTTATCCCCGTGATATACAGACACTACTGCAATCCTCCGCTGGGCATCGCAGATATAGGATTTTTGACTGGACTGCATGTGACATGAGACGTCTTATGAGATATATATATATATATATATTGAGGCAGTCGTCCCCCTTCCCTCAGATATAGTTCCTAGTAACAACATCCTTCTACTTGTGGCCTCTACTCCGAAACGATCCTTCAGCATTCTTCCGTACTCGAAGCGCTGCACTCCCCGTAAGGTCAGATATCTGCCATATCCTTCAACATGGCTCTCTCCCCAGACGCCGCAGAGACAATTCGCCGCAAGAAAAGCCAGTACTGCCGCTTCCTAGATACCAAGCAGTGGCATCTTTTCGACAAGATCGCCCTTCCAGACGCGTCCTTCAACTTCGTGGGGCCAGAAGGCGAAATCCTCAGCCATGAAGGAGTCCCTTTCTCTTGGTCGAACACGGAAGGTTTCATCACACATTTCAAAAAGACCTTCGAGACCTTCCAGACGATCCACAGTGTAGGGCCGGGAGCGCTGGAGCAGATTGGTCCGGATGAGGTCAAGGCTATCTGGACAGTCATTTATCACCTCGGACCTAAAGGCAGCGCGGATGGCAGACACCACGGGACTGGTGGCGGGAACTATCATGAAGTCTGGAAGAGACAAGGAGATGATTGGTTCTTGGCTGATTTGAGGTTGGAGAGATTTTACTGGATCTTCCGTGAATGAAATGGGAAATGTACCTACCCTACCACTGCCTGATTACTTGTGCGCCCAAGTCGCACTTCAGGCGGCCCGGGGGCTATTCCAGGTGCAGAGGGTATGTGGCAGAGCCAACTCAGACATTCATCAGCTATCACTATGTATTGAAGCCGGATATGTGGGCCATGGGTAATGTTGTGGGTTGGATTGTTTGAGCTTGGATTATATCCAGTAAAGTCGCTTTGGGCGAGTGTATTGTGTGAAACTGTATTATCGCATATAGACCGCACTTAGATATGCAACCACAGCTTCCAAGCTTCCAGTGCATTATCTTGTCCAAGCCTACCCTAGGGTACGGTATTGTTCCTTGCTCCATGTTCATTGTGACAGAATATCCCCCGCTACAGTTCTGACTACCTCTACCAACCAGTATCAAGGACTTGAAATGTTTCGAAAAATGCTCCGCCCAGAACATGTACTATGGTCGACAGTTGACAAGGTTTTGGGCTGCCCAGTGTTCCCACACCATGGGATTGGTGTAGGCAACATGACTCCTTAGATCAGCCAGTAGGTCGCAAAACGTCCCGAGCAAGGGGAAACACATTCACTGGAATTGATGTTGCCGTGGCTCATGTCGCTGTCCTGCATTCTACACGTGTCCAGTCATTGAATGACATGTCCATCCACGGCATGTATTGGGTGTCTGGTGGGTGGCCGAAGGTGAGAACTCTGGAGTACGATATGGAAGTACGTATCTGTGTACATAATTCGGCCGACCATTTTGACGACTTCGTAGCTTGTCACGAGAGATAGCCGCCATATGCTTTGTTGTGTATCAATGGGGGTGAATTACCTTGTAGAAGTGTCGATTGTGTAGCAGTGGATAGGAGAGCAACTGAGTTTGAACGGCACGAGGTTTTTGGCTTTGAGAATCACCATTGTGGCACCACCTTGGCAGACGGGGTTGCCAACTCCATCGCGTTCGCCAGCCAGGCTGCGGCACATTTAGACACTGCATGTGGTAGAGACAACACTCATAGTCTCCACTAAAACTCGGACGGGTGCCGTGGGAGAATTAACCACTTCTGGGTGAAAGGATTATCAAAGCATTCCCTCAGGGAGAAAATCAAGTTGAGTTAACCTGATCGCAAAGCCGGGAGGAGGGTGGTGGTGGAGAGAAACAACAACAACAACAACAACAACAGCAACGTGGTTATTGGGCGCGATGACACTATATAGTGTGTTTACCTGTGCAAGATACTGAGTTTGTATTGGCATTACAACGAGACAGGAAGCGGTCTGACCTCTTCAATAAGGGCAGCCGAAACATCTTCAGCATCAACACCTCTGTACTCAAAGTATCTGTTCCACTCCAGATCCTCAATGAGTGTTTGCGCCAGCTCCTTTTCGTAGAATATAGCAAACTCAGGGCCTTCATCCGACTCAGGCGAAGGGTCACGAGGCGGGTAGATGACAATGACACCAATCGTAACATTGTCGATGACATGGCGGTATGTAGTCGGCCTTGCAAAGCCCCAGTCTGTCTCTATGATCCTGGCATCACGGTGGTCAGTCAAGAGAATAGACAGCGGCGGGTTGGCGTCGATTTGGATGTTCAAACTCGTTTTGTCGTGGACTCTGGCGACCATGTCCAGCGTCTGAGAGAGGTTTTCCTCTGTCACGCTGTTGGTCATCTCGCGGACATAACGGGCCAGCCGCCACAGTGGCCATCCTGAGATGACCTCACCGGCGTTGGGCTGCTCGACGGGCGCCGCATTCGATGTGGCGGCAGACATAACATTATGCTGGATGCGCGGTGGTACCTGCATCCTCCGTCGCATATCCACTCCCTCACCCCAGTAGAGCTTGGAAGCTAAGTCTGTCTTGTAGACAGGCGCGCGGACGCGGGATAGCGTGCGCCAGATGAAGGCCGAGAAGGCGTCGTACGTCGAGATCCACGTGCCATCCTCGGGCTTCGCCAGCTTCTTAAGCTCAGCGGATTTGCTTTTAGGTAGATGGAAGAGGAGAGACTGGCCAATTGTGCCGGGAGAGTACCGGGTTTGTGGCGGAGGACCATCAACCTTCAACTCCGCTGGCTGATCTGGCCTGAGGAACCACGAGAGGTCCATGTTCTTTGGATCCCAAGATGGGTAGGCAGTCTGATTAGCCACGGCATAGCAATTCTCGGACAGCTGGTGTGTGAAGCCAGCCCATCCCATTAGGTCGTTGGCGTAGTGGTGATGATGGATGTGTAGGACTAGCCCTCCACGGATGAAGTTTGCTTTGAAGGCTGCAACCACTGGTCTGTTATCAGGGTGTGCTTCTGGCTTTTCTCCGTAAGTCATCGGTTCGACGCTCCAGACCTTGAGATCACCCATGGTAACGGCGCTGAAATTGGACTTGTCAAAGTCCTGAAAGGTAGGGTGGCCATCGTTGGGATCGTCAAGGTGTTGCACGAAGAATCTAACGGTGCTATCCTTCTTCTTGACGAATGAGTGGCCGTTGTCAGGATCATATTCGATGACGCCGCAGTAGTGACGGGCTTGGGCTATGGTCCGTTCGAGACCGGCCTTCAGGATATCAACAATTTTGACCTTGTCTGCATCATCCAATTTGAAGAATATGACATAGTTATTGTAAGTGCAGGCCGTCAAGTAGTCAAGCGTAGTGACTTGGAATCTTTCTTCCTCGGGGTCAGTCTCCCAACCGTAGGGGTGGAGACAGAAGACTTCTTGGGTCGGAGCCATGATGCTGTGAACGCGCAAACTAGAGATGCAAATAACTTGTCAAGTAGAAAGCTTGGGTTCCTTCCTAGTTGCTCAGTAGAATAGCCCCATCTTATCATGTTTCTCACTCGCAAGTCCTCTCACATGCAACCCGTCTTGGTGTGGAAGGAAAGTGATGGTGGCCTGATGCACATGTCCATCTCTTGCAGTGCCGTGAGGAGTGCCATTGGGGCTCGAAGACCCTTGGGTCACACTCAATGCGTTCCATGCAGGCAATTCACCACTGGTCTTGCATTAGTTGGAAACGATGTGACATGGTTTGGTGTCAGCATGTCAACATCGCAGACTGTTGCCTCGGTATATCAAACGACACCACTTGTGGTGCACTCTCGAGGTTGGCATGGGAAGAGGACCGCGCTGGTTGCTCTTGGCCAGTTGCATCTGTCAATTGCCTATTTGGTCAGTCACGCCTCGCCACGGATCTACATTCAGTAAAAGTACACAGTACCCAGGGACGTACCGTTCATCATGTACGTAGCTGCGGTACGAGGATTGCGGGCGACAGGCCAACCTCGGGAACTAAACAGGCATATCTCTACTCGTACTGTAGCCTTCTCCTAGCCCGAGGGTTGATCAGGCACCTGGGGAGCAGGAGGAAGGCTCTCCGAATGGCTGTCTGAAGTGTTACATCTGTGATTATAAGGGCCATTTGAGGTGCCTCATTCCGTCCACGTGTGGGATACGGAGGGATTGATACCGTGCTCGGAGCAACTGCCTGCTTCAGCATCGATATATTCGGTCATATAAGACGTATAAGTGACTCCCTAATTCCTCCAAGATGGACTGGATATATATGCCTGATTACACGCTCCCTCTGGAATGATGTAGGCTCATCCGCCACCCTACTTAAAACCAGGCCTGCGATCTACTCAGGTATGCCAGGCACAAGTACATGAAGAATGATATAGTAATGTGTTTCATCAGTTTGTCCAACACCTTGAGGACCAGCAGAGTCAAACCAAATGTCTCCAATCCTCTCGCCTGTTTCTTCAACGCAGAGAAAATATCTTTGACTCCGCCCTTAAGCCTTGGGATCTTCTTAAATGAAGAACGAATCATCAATGCTTTGGGATCGGTCTTCTGTATATATATAGTGGCGATAGGTTGTATATGATGCCCACCAAATTGCCCAGCCCCCATCCCCCCCTTCCCCCCCAAAACAAATACCTCTCCCACTCTCAACGCCCACGACCAGGATGGTATGTCGACGTTCCGTAATTTGATGGGATATTCGAGATGTGGCGGGATCAACATATCGTTTTTGCCAGAGCGAATCCCCTTAAAGTCTGTGACACCAAAATCCGGAAATGCAACGTTTCTGGGTTAATTCTTCAAGCTTATTGGTAAGGCCTTGAAGAGCAATGAGCTTATCAGTTATCTTTGTAAGATCTCGCGAACTATATGCGGAGACAGTGTCATGTCTGGGTGATCCTTGCTCGTCGTGCCCATGGGCATATAGATTGCCGGGGAAGTATATCGGCAACCAAACCTTCGCGCGGAACCAAATATACCTTTGGTCCTTCTTCACCTCGAGAGAAAGTGGAATTTGGTTGATGTACAGACGCTTTCTCGGGATAAAGCAGCCTTCAGTTCTGTCAAATGCACCAGTCGCGGAAATAGTCAGGTATGAGTGTTGGTATATCGATCTCATTGTTTTCGCTTCTCGCTCCCAGTCCGATAGGTCATCCTCGTCCTCGAGTATGCAAAGTGGATCGATCCATAGATATTGGGCCCCAAGCCGGCGAGTAATTGTAACGGCGTCTTGGAATGTTTTGGGTAAATCCCGGAACTGTATAGCTCGTTGGTGTTGAGCCAAATTCTTTGACGTTGTCGTAAACGGCCGTCTCTCTTTGGGTCTCTAGTAATGACAGGGAGCTATGTATTTCGCTCGTCGGTGCTCTTTCATGTCGGATCGCTGGACGGATGATTTAACAGAGCCATCAGGCGAACTGACATCAATGACTCTTGTGGGTATGAAAGGTTCAATGCCAGTAGTCTTCATGAAGCCTTTGCGACGTGCATTGCAATTTTCATGACCATTCGCACATTCGTTAAAGTTGCTCCGGAGATAGCGAAAGCACTCGTCTGAATCTACCGATGACGAGGGGATGCATTGAATCCGATCTAGGTGTATACCTTGGTCCGTGAGATATCTTTCACCGTTGCTTTCTTGCTCATTGTTAGCAGTCCGCTTATGAAGTTAGCAGCACAGAGGGAACCCACCCCTATCGAATCCCGTACGGAAATAGTCAGTAGTGAACCGGTACTTGGACTTCCAAGGTCACCACCTGGGCAGTCAGACCACCGAGTGACCTTGTCTCTTCTTTCGTTCCGGATAAAGCCATTTTTAAGATAGACATATTCCCAAACGTCTAATTGGCCAAACCTACTAACTGCTGTATATATGAAGCTGCACAATTTGCATGCATTACTAAGTTGGCCATACCGCCGTTGGGCCATAGCAAGTAGCTGGCAATGCGAACATAGCTTTATCAGAAGCGAATCACTGCTAATGTGGCTGTTCGAGACCATGAGTGGGATACGTTTTGCACAAAGACTTCGTACTATTGTCGATACGTACCTGAAATTGGAAGGTCGTCTCTACCAATAGAGAAAGAACGTGGAATAAGAGCTGCTAGTTCTGGTCTGTAGCTGCCCTCTTTCTTGCGTTGGTAGTGAAGACAGGGCCTCCATAACTCTCTGTGATAGACGCCATGACTGTTCTGGCAGTCCGCTGTACAACGATATTCCTCATAGCAGGAATCATCGGTGCTCCGTATGTTGTTCGTGGAAACAACAAACAAAACCCCAGACACATTTGCATCATGTTCCGAAACCTTGGCCACTACAGCCCGACATACGCAAGCCCCAAGCATATGCTATTTTGAAATCCTAATCTCCTTACGAAAAGCTTCAGCATCAGTGCGCCCGCCTCCTGGATGCGGCCTCACCATCCACTAAGTGAGTCCCTCCACTGCCCGTGCTCGCCGTCGAACGGTTTCTGCCAACAGCTCCTTCCTCCATGGCGGCCTGGTCGTCCGTGGACGGCTCATCGTCAAACCTCTCCCAGTCCATCGCGTAGCTGAAGCTCCCCACCCCGGCCCAGAATGCCTTGTCGCTACACCTCGGGCCCCAAGCCCAGCCTGCCCCCTGCGAGATTGGGAGATGGTACCATCGGAAGGCGAAGAATGCGCAGACCGTCCCGATGATGAACCCGAACAAGATGTCGAAGCCGTGGTGTCGAAAGTTGAACCACCGTGATGAAGCGATGAAGATCGCCGTAAAGAACGGTGCCGCCGCGAAGATAAGGAGATAGAGCGGTGGCGCAGCGGCCTGTCGTCTCGCTGATGCCAGCTCGGCATTGTGCTGTGACATGAGACGGACCGTGTCAGGGTCGTCTTCAGGCGCGTTGAGGCGCTGATCCAGCCGAGCGGCGGTCCGAGGCACGCGCGATGGGAACGCGGAGAAGTGGGTATGCGATTTGCCCTCCGGCGCTGGTGGGAGGAAGGGGAACGTGATGGCGAACTTGCTCGCGATGAACAGCGACAGGTAGATCAGCCCAGCAGCCGCGGAGCTCGAGTGTCCCGACGGGTAGCTGCGGAACCCATCCTCTAGGATCGACTGCGCGTCCTCTCTATCCGCCATGCCCCTGCAGATCGCCGCGCTCACCAGCCGCTGAAAACCGCTTGCGACGTCTTCCCCGCCCACGACGTACTTCGAGAAGTTTTCTATGTCCGGGTTGCACCGCGCGAGGAGGTCTGGCCGCGGTTTTCCGAAGAGGTTCTTCATGCCGTTCGTGATGACCCATGCCGAGGCCAACGAGAGGGCGAGGCCGAGCCATCCAACATGGAGCTCCCACAGCTTGCGCTTCCAGACGAGCGACTTCGGCGTGCCTTTGGGCACGGTGTTACCAGGCACAAAGACGAGCGCAACAACGAGGACGACGAATACCGGGATGACGGAGTTGCATAACATCAGCAGCCAGGAGGGGACAGTCTCCTTTTCTGTGTAGGGGAAGCTGGCGACGAGTTAGCACCAGGTGAGTCGTCAGACACGGTACGGCAGTGACTTACGATATGTTGGGGTCCTCGAGGAAGAAATAGCGTCTGTTAGGTGGGCGGTTCCCAACATAAAAGGATACGGCCAACATGGCCAGAATTATTATCCAGTCGAAAACATACGAAGTGGCCACCATGATCGCAGAGCTCCTGGATCGTTTGCGTGGGCGCGCTTGCGCGGCTATATAGGACCGGTCCATCTTTGGTGAATAGGAAGGGCCAGGATATGAAGTGTCGATGTCTGTATCCAAATTGTGGTCGTCTTCGATCTGAGAGTAATGGTGTCGGTTTGGTAGTGTGATGAGGGGCACAGACCCGTCAGAGCGCTCGTCTGCCATAGCGGCCGTATATAATAACTGTCAAATTATGGGATGAATCCAGATGTTGGTAAATCACCGTCAACGGTCCGTCGTCCTTGATGTAGCACGATGGCGCGTTTTGTTTCGTCGCCGTCTTCAAAGCCCGGAATCAAACATCAAAGCACCTGAAGGTCCTCCAGAACAGGTGCGTCCTATGCTGTATAAGCTATGGCACCCAGCTCGAGCATCCCTATTCGCTTGGCCTGTGCAGAGGTCGTCGTCCCTTGCAAGTTGACGTCAAAAACTGTGATGAACACACGACACCAAAGAGGGGATTTCGAGTCGCGAGGGTCCTTTATATTTGTAAGAATACGCCGCCGCCGCCGCCTTGCAGCATGCGCTGGATGCACAGAGGAGAGGACCCGAAAAGGAGGCGGGCACAGAACACAGCCACAGCAAACGGTGCTGTGCCATTGATGTGCGTGACTGCGTGGTCCCCTGCACACCGAAGACACGGACCAGCTGAGATGTATGGATCTGCCCGGAATAGACTACCTACAAGATATTAGGTTGGCAGCATGGCTTGGCCTGTCTTGGCTTCCACAGCGACAGCGGTAGATAGATTGCGATGAGTTGCGATGAGGTAAGGCCGAGTCTTGGGGGCTCTTGGGTTGCTTGGGATGCTGGGGAAGACCCACTCATGTGTACCGTTGGCCGTACTTACTGGGCCGTACTGACGTTCACAGTTTGCCATTAATGCCAGACGGTGACACAAAGGCAGCGGTCTGGGTTTTCTCTATGCCCCTGTCAATCACAAATCTGAGCCCATTCAGCCTTTGTCACGCTTGCAAATGGACATGGCGAGCGACCACATGGTAACTTGACGTCGAGTGAAGTCGCTGAGGCTGAAAGCTACTGGTACGAACCCGATATTGATCTGCCTTCTCGGGAAAATAACTACCTCCCTTGAAAGGGTACCATTGAATGCCTGAGGAGTCAAGCATCCGGCATCTGCCCTGGTTATCTCCGGTACGGATCGAACTACTACTGATATACCTACTTAGGTACTTAGTACAGGAGTAGGTATGTTTGTGAAAGGCGGGGGTGGTTTGCGGCAGGGTTGGGAAGGGTATCGATTCAGCGGCAAGAACCGTAATTGATCGTGACCGCGAACGACCACATATCTCTCAACTAAGCGGCACCGACGTTCACAGTTGGGTTGTAAACCTTCAATTCTAAACATACAGAAAGCAACATGGTCCAAGTCAAGATGTACCACATCCCTCCTACATCCCTAATACCAAACTCGCCCCTCCCCCTCCTGCACTACCCCAACTTTCTATCCTCACCCTCGTCCCGCGACCCGGCAAAGGTCCACAGTATCTTTGCCGCCAACGGGTGGCATGTGCAATGGATATATCGCTATGGCCCGACGCAGCAAAGCCATTACCACAGTGCTACACACGAGACCATGGCTGTCCTGAGCGGGGAGGCGACCATCCGGTTCGGGGCCGCCGACAAGCCGAGTGCTGATAACGAGGCGAGCAATCAAGGCAAGGGCAGGGAGAGCGGCGGCGGTCTGGAAATCAGGGCGAGGGCGGGCGATGTGTTTGTGTTGCCCGCCGGCCTGGCGCACAAGACATTCAACACGGAACCTGTGGCCGATTTCAAGCTGCTGACCCCCGGGGACGGCCACCATGTTGCCGGTGAGGATGTGGGCAAACGCCTGGAGGAGGTTGAGTTATCCGGCTTCACCATGATCGGCGCGTACCCCAAGGGCGGCAAGTGGGACTTTGCCGTTGCTGGTGAGCATCAAGGCAGCTATGCAGAGATCTGGAGTGTACCGAAGCCTGAACGCGACCCCGTATTGGGTTTGAATCCTGCCGGGTTGGCTGGGTTATGGAAATGATGTTCTTCACCCACAAGAGGGGGCACAGCTCGCCCGAACCGTCGACCCACATGTCAACGATGACAAGTGCCAGGCTCTGGGTCTTGATACGTGACTGGGGAGGCACACTGTACAATTTAATCCTACATAGGTAGCTTTTATATGTACAGGCAAAGCTACTATACCGCTCAAGAACCACCCTTCCTGTCTCTCCTCTTGCCCATGTTGCGCACACGGGGCGTAACAATGAACCTGTTGACGTTATGCTTCCTGCGGGTCTTGTAACCACCCTTGGCTGGGGTGCCCCAGGGACTCACCGGGGGCCTGTTTCCCTTGGACTTTCCACGACCACCACCGAGCGGGTGATCGACTGAGGAGAACTGTTAGCATCACCTGCTTCCAGACAGAACGCATCAAATGCTGGAGACTGTACGTACCGGAGTTCATGGCAACACCTCTGACAGTGGGCCTGATACCCATCCATCGCTTCCTACCAGCCTTTCCGAGCGACGTGTAGTTGTAATGTACGTTGCTGGAAACTCCGATGGTCGCAATAGCGTCCTTGTCGACCTTGCGAATCTCACCACTCTGTAACCGCACACTGACGTGCTTTCCGACCACAATCTTGGTACCATCATCCCTCGTCTCCTCCTCCTTGGAGGCAATGACACCGTATGTACCAGCACTCCGGCAGAAACGGGCCGGACCGTCCTTCCTCGAGCCGATGCAGAAGATCTGGGCGCCCACGGGGATCATGTGCATGGGCAGACAGTTGCCGCGGTGGGCCGTCTTGGAGGCCAGGATACCGGGATCGATGATACCGCCCATGCTGTCGAGCAGGTCCTTGGGGAGGCCGGACCGGTAGCTCTGGATGACATCCCCGGCCCTCATGCCGTCGGCGGCGACGATGTAGCTCTTCTTGCCGTCGGCCTTGTTCGAGATCAGGGCGATGTGCGCCGTGCGGCCCGGATCGTACTCGATCCTCTCGACGACGTGCGGGCCCGGGGCCCACCTGTTGAAGTCCACCGTCCGGATGCGCCTCTTGTGTCCACCACCGCGGTGTCGGACGGTGACCCTACCCGTGTTGTTTCTTCCACCTCTTGCCTGGCCCTTCTTGGGGAAGGTGAGTTTCATGTACGGCCGGCCCTTCCACAGGTGGTCGTTGATGGGGCGCTTCAGATGTCGCACACCGGGGGTCCGGGGCTTGTAGGTCCGGAGGATGACGGTCTGCTCCTCATCTTGTCGCAGGGAGAGCTCCTCTGCCCTGAAGGTGGGGGTGGGAGCGGCAGGAGCGCGACTGGTAGCTTTACTGGCGTAGCCTCGGGCTGCGAAGGTAGGGGAGCTAAAGAGCGAGCGGAGGGAGGAGGCCAGCGGCCTTATCCTTGGCTGGAGCATCACGAGATGACGGCCTCCACGGCCGGGGGAGATCGAAGCTCAAGGCGGAGCTGTCGTAGTTCTGATAGGCGGTCAATTGGCGCACGAAGCCATCGATTGATGGAGTGAGTGGACCGGTCGAGGTGGTCGATTGATGCACGCTCTCCGTTATCGTGATGAACCGTCTTCTTGCGACCTGGGGAAAATTCAAAGTTGGCCGACGGCGATGCAGGGATGCAGTGAATGACTAAGCTTGCCCAAGGTGGTCTTGATCACTTAAAGTACACTACCGGTACTTACACAATCCCTGCGCAGCTCTAGCTCCCATTCACCGCTGGGCACCTTCGACGACGGTAGTGTAGATCCCACGCGTCCAGAACATGAAAATAATAGCAACGACTCGCCAATAACTGACACTACCTACTACGCAAGGCACTGCCATCAACCTCACTTCATGATAGCGAACTTGTATTCCAATTACCTCGTAGTTGTATCGAGAGGAGGATCTCGATCATCCAGGGTTAGGGCTTGCTAACAGTACGGGCATCATCTAATCCCCCCCCCCCTATATACGATTGTGCATCGCATGTCAGCCGGAGACTCTTGAAGGAACAGTGTAAGCTGTCATTGATGAAGTCGCAAGCAATGCCATGATGCTGGGTGAAGCAAGCAATAATGAAAGCTGGCCAATAAAAACGGTGAGATTGCATGTAAGCGGCTGGTTGCTGTGGTAGCATAGTGGTATTCCTGTCAATATAAACAAACTTCCGTCGCGTCCGTCCAGTTGCACGACCCCACACGAAGTTGCGGATCCTGATGTCAGGGTTGCCAGGGTTGCCGGGGGCTGCCATTGTCCAAGCTTCTCAGCTGGACTGCCCATCAATTAAACCATGTCTTCTCCCATTTATCTTTCTCAACCCAGATACCCCATCACCAGCAACCTCAGTCGGCGACATCTTGGGACCTCCGACATCCAATTCGGCATCGGAAGCATTGGATTGATATTCACTGTGAGTATTGTTGAACATGACTCCTTTCTCTCTCGCCCTCTCTCTCCCTCTCAGACTTCTCTTTCATCGTCACATCAGTGGCGAGCAGACAAGACGCGTCGAGCTAGGCCCATCAGTGCGGCCCATTGTCAGCTTGAGCTGGTGGCTTGCTCAACTCGTTGTCGCGGTCCCAAACGTATTGCGTACATACACGTCCATACACGGAAGCAGCGATTGCAAAGTGCAAGTGCACGTTGCAGGGGTCCACGTCTCAAAATGCTCGAGCTCGGACCCAGAACACGCTTCACCCTCCCAAAGCCCCACCCTTTGAACGCCAATTCAACGCCAGTCTTGTCCTTTCAGTCTTCCAGTCAGCTTGGTTCCTGCCAGTTCTGAGCTCCCAGAGATCCACCACTGTACCGTGAACCTTCAAAACAAGGCCGGCCCGCTTGCACTTTGGCATAAACACACTCTCTGCATCCCATCCGCATCCCATCTGCACCGCACTCATCCCATCATCTCCCTTTCGCCTTCATTCTCCCTGGGTTTTGGTCAGGCTCTACCCATCATTCTCCTCCAAGTCAACATCAACATCAAACATTCCCAGAGGAGTGGCAGATTAGAAACACTCACAACCCAACCCCAAGTCGGCGGCGTGTACTCATCCCAATCGTTATCCCACCGGTGGCCTCTTTGCGGCTTGACGTCCGCAACCGAGCTCGATATCGCGTCCCATCTTCAGCATCAACATCTCACCCGGCTGGCCCTGCCTTTTGTTGACATTGTCCCTTTACGCGTTTAGACATACGTTGTGTCTTTGCATTTGGTTGCCGAGCATTCAATGTGAGTCCTCGTCCCCTTCCACCGCCCCCCAATTGCAATTTTTCACCAGACGCGCCGAATGCCCGTAGCTCCACCGCACCACTGAGCACCGTCCAACAAACCCCAGCTTTCCGCAACCCATATGTGCATCCCAGCTCCCAGTCCACGACTTCTGTCATGTCGTTACTACTCAATCGGTCACTAACTTCTCCAGAAACCGTGTAGTGTTTGGGTGATCTAATACCTCAATCCCCAACATGCCTCCTGTTGTAAGCTGCTCATTAAAGCATGACCTCATGACGCGATGGGATGTCACGTCAACACCTGTGGTCTTTTCTGACTTTCATAGGGACGTACCACTCGCGCGCGCGTTGTCGCCGCCGCCGAGAATGATGAGAACAGCGTGTCCAACAACACGACACGTCTGACGCGTGCTAAGGCTGCTGCGCTTAACGTCGACGAACTGTCACAGCCCGCCAAACCCCTACAGTCCAAGAAATCAGCCGTCAATGCCACTGTCGGAGTCGCCGCAAGGAAGCGTGCTGCCCTGGGTGATGTCTCCAATGTCACCAAGGTCGAAGTTGCTGAGGGAAAGAAAGTAACTGCTACCAAGTCCGGTATTGTTTCGAAGACTACACAAGCGAATCGAGTACAAAAGAGCACCGCAGCTTCGACTTCGCGCGCCCGCGCCCCGCATGTATCCAAGGAGACCAATGCCCCCAAGAAGATCACCAAGGCCTCGGGCCCCGGCGAGATCGGATCCAAGAGGAAGGTCCGGCCTGCAGCACCAGCGCCACCACCTGCGGCGTTGAAGGAGAAGACCCCGGTCGAGGAAGGCGAGCCCGTTCGCAAGAAGGTCCACACCGCGGAGAAGGAGAATCAGAAACGCCCTCTGGCAGTGATTGAGGTTGTCGAGCCCGAGCCTGAGCCCGAGCCTGCAGCTGAGCCCGAGCCCAGACCCTACGAGCAGAATTTTGTCTACCCGCCTGGAGTCACTGATCTGGACGCTGAAGACCGCGATGACCCTCTCATGGTCTCTGAGTATGCACACGAGATCTTCGACTATCTCCTGGAAATCGAGCCTAGTTCGCTCCCCAACCCGGATTACATGGATCACCAGGATGAACTTGAGTGGAAGACGCGAAGCATTTTGGTCGACTGGCTCATCGAGGTCCACACTCGTTTCCACCTCCTACCAGAGACTCTGTTCCTGGCTATAAACATCATCGATCGGTTCCTCTCCGAAAAGGTTGTTCAGCTCGACCGCGTGCAACTGGTTGGTATCACTGCTATGTTCATTGCTTCCAAATACGAGGAGGTCCTGTCGCCCCATGTCGGAAACTTCAAGCATGTCGCAGATAACGGTTTCTCCGAGTCCGAGATCCTTTCTGCTGAGCGTTTCATCCTCCAAACGCTCCAGTATGATCTCAGCTACCCCAACCCAATGAACTTCCTACGTCGCATCTCCAAGGCCGACAACTACGACATACAGACTCGTACTGTCGGCAAGTATCTGTTGGAGATCAGTGTTGTCGACCACCGCTTCATGTCGTATCGGCCCTCTCACGTTGCTGCCACAGCTATGTACCTGGCACGACTGATACTGGATCGTGGTGATTGGGACGATACGCTGTCCTTCTATGCTGGCTACAACGAACAGGAGATCGAGCCTGTCCTCCAGCTCATGGTTGACTACCTGGCCCGTCCCGTTGCTCACGAGGCCTTCTTCAAGAAGTACGCCAGCAAGAAGTTCCTTAAGGCGTCCATCCTGACCCGTCAGTGGGCCAAGAAGAACGCTGCTGCGTTTGACATTCACAACTTGGACCGACCTCTCGACGAGTAGGTGATCCGGCACTGGCTGTAATTGGAAAATTCTGCGCCGAGATAATGTCTGGGACCATGAAATGCGACAGTTCCAGAATACTTGGGAAGTAGACGAATACCCAGGTTATGACAACGCATGAAATCATAGACCAGAGACGAAGAATTTATGTCAACAACGCACTCCTCAGCCCCATTCTGTATTTGGGTTGCGCGCCAAACAGAGAGGTTATGATTATACCTTCCTCAGATTTCGCTATTCGGTCATTGCGGCGGCGTATGGGTGTTTAATGGTCTGCGAAGGGGAAACGGGGGTGTTTGGGCATACGTGGACCCTTCGGGTGTTGATTTCTGTTCTATTCTTACTGGAAGACGAGTGAGAAGGTCCTCCTTCCACGATGCACCTGAGATCGCTGTTGCTGTTGTTTTATTTTATTTTCGCCCGACAGCGCTGGCACTCTTTGGAATTGCTCCTTGGCTTCGCTGAATGAGAACGGTTATTCTTAATGCTTGGATGGCCAGGACTATATGGCGGCATGTTGAGGGTTCTTGGTTTTCTTCCCATATCGGCGGTTACCAGGAGGAAGCAACGAGGGACGGATTGCATTGCACTGTACATACTAACACTTGTTTTGTTGGACTAAGGGTATGAGCTTTATGTTTTTGCGGTAGACGGGGAATCAAAAGGTATCATTATGATGTCCTGTCACTCACTGCCTTCGAGCCTGGTGGGTCAGGTAGCCGTCCAGGTCTGCCCAGCGGCAGGGCCAATGCATTGTGGTTATGAGCGGACACCGCATGATGAGCTGAATGTGCACGTCGCTCTTGGGCAGTTCAGTTAATTCCTGGATGTTCGCGTAGGGAACGATGTTCCTGTCCCTGCTCACCGTCGCCGCTGTCATCACCTCGGATGCTGATGTCTGTCCCGACATGGCCGTTGCCACTCCCGTTTTCCTCCTCAGTTTGCTGCCCCGGCTCCTCATCGCTCACGCCGTAGATGTCATCCTCAGGTTGCTGCCTCCCCTGACTGTTCTGATGGTCCTGCGCAGACTGGGCAGGCCTGTCCGCCGACGCCACCCTCCTTCCGCCCTGCCCTACTGCACCGGCTCCTCCCCCTTCCTCCCTATACCACCGGATCATAGCCCTCCCCCTCGGCTTCGGCCCCAAACCCCTCGCCTCGCCCAACTTCCCAGCCAGCCCCGGCCGGCCCCACCGTCGATGGTGCTCGTCGAGAGCCGCCTTCCTGGCGGCGTTCCATGCGTTGCTGCCCTTGCTGACGTCGTTCCTCTCGCGGACCAGCTTGACGAAGCTGGTCATGTTGCTTGGGCCACGTTTCGTGCCGCCGGTCAGGTAGTAGGCTAGGCGGGCTTTGGCGGAGAGGCGTGAGGATGGGTTGGATGGGTCGTTGGTATTGTCGTTGCTGTTGTTGTTGTTGTTGTTGTTAGGCATCTGTGTGTCTTATGGGTACTGCTTTCGTGGTTGTTGTTCTACCCCTATTGGCCAAGGGCAAAGTCTACTGTGTTGTTTCTGTAAGGCAGGAAGGCGAGATGTGTTTTAACCCACTGAGCGCTTGATGGTACGTTCAGTTCTTATTAGGTTGGCGTACGATAGACGATATTCACTTTTTGAGTATGTGTACGATCAATGTCCAGATGTCGTATTGCTTACACTTTGCAAGATCTCTTGGAGAAAAGTGAGCGGTCCGTTGGTAAGAGGGCTTAACACACACAAGTGACTCGAGAAACAGCCCTGGAAACTCAACGTAGTCGTTCGTCCATCCTCTATTCTTTGCCGTGACTATAACAATACAGTGATAGGCAGGCTACAAGTTGCGAGTACCTAGCTTCTTCACTGGGTTGGGTGGTTGGTAGACATGGACTGAGGATTGAACATTGGCTCTTCCGGATATAACTCATCTGTTTATTTGTCTTTCATCAAGCTTTCTGAACGAGTCTCTATTGCTTCACACTAGGGTCAAAACACCTTGCTCTTGGGACTCCCCGAACGAAAGCCTCCTGCTGCCTACGTTTACATATGAGACTGAGCAACATGGCCACCCATACATGAGAGTTGCAGCTGTGAATAACCAGTCCACCGGCCATGAATAGGCAGGGCGTGAGCAATGTTGGACACTCTCGCCCAGGCCAGGCAGACACGCAGGGGAGTGAGGATATCTCCAGGATGCTGCTCATAGGGCCGCGCGCTGGCCTGCTATGCTTGACAAAGGCTGTCATTTGGGCGAGACATGTATTTGAGGTGACCTTGACCTTATACAAGGTGTTCCCGCCCTGGTGGGAGGTGATGCTAGTAGGGCTTTGCCCGGAGAAAGACGAGTTCACAACGTGCGCCCCCCCTCCCCGCCTCCGCTTTGCTTGCAAATTGCTCCCTCAAAAGTGAAGACTGACGGATGTGCCAGGAGCGCTGGTGAATCTACCCAGGAAGCCGTTGAGCAGTAGTGGTTGAGCGCATTACCTGTTGTATCTACGTATCTTCCTTGTAGACAGACGTTCCTCAGCCATAACCATAAGCTTCGTCATATGGTGATGAAGGAGGAAAGTAATGAATATCCATCGCAGCGCAGGAGCAGAGAGACATGTGTGAGTGAACGGGAGACAGCAACTGAGAGCTACTGTAGATCTTCCATGCAGCTTGTCGCAGCTGCGGCGAAATAACGCCCAGGACCCCGGATCGCCACCCGATGATAGACATGAAACACTGCTTCAGCAGGTAGGAGTGAGCGAGCGATCATCAGGCGGCCAGAACCACCGTTATTTCGCTGATCGATGCGGGTTCTGCGATGCCCAAATATCGGGCGGAGACCCCTATCGCTTGGGGTTGATCTTAATGAGCTCGATGTCGCATGGATGGCCGTGGCTTTGATATGAGTACCAGTAGTACTGTAGCACTTGAGCGTCACACAATCTTGGAGGACACCAGGAAAGACCCACACCCACGTGGGAACACACAACGCGTAAGTGGTCGCAAGGAGATGGTAAACGCAATGAGAGCAGCCAGAACGCTGCTAAGATTGGTTGTGTTTTCCTATCTTGTATCCCTACATAGGATTTCTTGCCATCGTCTCATATGATGGTTGCCTCTCACATTCAATCCCATACGAAGTCTCATAGTTAACCTTCGTCATGGGCATTTGGAGAGGATTTAAACGCCTGGTACGCCAAACTCGCCCATCTTTCCTGTCTGCGAAAGGTTCACAGCTCTGTTCTACCCCCTTCTCCTCTCCCTGCCTTTCCCAATAAACATGTCGCCCGACCGTGGAAAATGTGAACTGAGAGTGCGTTGGACCCAGAGCTCACGAGGAAGAAGATGAAGCTAATAGACATTCCATGCTGTCCATGGCGATCCCCGAAGTAAAGGTGGTTCTTGGATTGAGCCCGCGCCGTCGACCATTGGTCGCATATGAAGGTTGAAAAGTGCATCGTCCTCTCTTCATTTCTTGGTGTCATAAGTGTCTCATGGTGTGCAAATGTTGGCGTCAAAAGTAGTAAGTAAAATGGTTCGTTGAAGTGGATAAACGAGTCGACGCTCAGCCGCGCTCTGCCGGCAGGGTCGTAATGACATGGTTTTCTGCTGTTGACCATGTCACTCTTCACAGAGAGGCAAAACGCTCCTCCATGCTGCCGTAGAAGACGACAGGTCTCGGCTCGAGAACCTTGAGCTCCGTGCCAAAGTTTTTATGCTCCTCCTCCAGGTCCATGATTGACGGTTGGCGGAAGATGACGGAGTTGATGGTGGAGGCCGCAGATGTTGAGGAGGTATATGAGGCGTAGGAGTTCCTGCTTGAGCTTGTCGAATCGCGACTAAATGAGAAGGGCGACGCGAAGCTTGAGGAAGGGGGGAGGCGAGGTTGGACGGGTTGAAAGCCGAAGGAGTCCATTGCGACAAAAGATAGGCGGTGAAGGCGTTGTTCAGCGTGGTGGAGCTCTTGAAGTGGGAGCGTGAGGATGTTCGAAGTCTTGGGCTTCGGCACGTAGGAGCAAGAGGCGTGCAGAAAAGTCCTGTCTAATTGTCGGGTTGGTGTTTAGGAATAAGGTGGGAGGAGTATTAAGGTTTGAATATCGCGACAAGGTCCAGCCCAGGGATATATATATGTGTGTGTAGCTGCTTGCTCGTTGGCGATTCGGCGGGAGCGAGTGGGCTGGAATCGTGGCAGACGTTATCGAGCAGAAGCGAGTGGGTGATCTGGTCCGTGTGCAGATCAATAGATTGGACAGAGAGAGTGGAGTTTTGCTAAGAGGGAAAAGACAGTGGATATCGGGGATATCGGGTCGCTGTCGACTGTTGTACGCAAAGCTGCATACGACAGGATTTGATGGCGAGATCTTGGGTATTGTGAGAAGTAGTAAATGGAAAGACAAGTGAAACGGGCTCGCAGAGCCAACAAGATGATGGTTGAGACCTTAAGTATGATTATGTTTATATTAAGAAAGGAGCAAGGGAAGGGATGGATGGTCGATGGCCTGTCTATCAGGACAAGGGCGAGTTGCGACTTGCAACTTGGCAGCAAGGAGAGACAGGGGAGATGGTTGGCTCTAAAACCAAGGGTAAGTGGATCTTGTAAGGGTCCCCAAGACCCAGGTTGATGATATAGAGAAGCTGAGGATGGCCGATGGACGACGACGACCCGAAAGAGAGACAGACGGGGAGCAGACCGTGACTATGCGTTAGAAAGTAACAGAGTAGATACCCTACCTGTAGAGCTGATCAACAAGGGCAATCCAGTGGCAGGATATGCACCGTACGTACAGACCTATCTCTCTCACGATCATGTATCAGCACTCAATTGATTCGATGTTATGATGTGAATGGTGGTCTCCGGGGTGGTCGTAATGGCCCGTCCTGACCAGGCCTGGCTGCGTGATCCAGGGGGATACATAAGGGTATGAGTATGATGACGATGACGATGACACGACACCTCTGCTTGGGGTGGGGAGATTGAAAACGGCTTGATTTTCTGATGCGAAGCGACCGCCGATACAACGCCCCTTCCCGGAGTCAATGCGAGCAGAATATGTCGCCATGGGCCGGGGATGGACGGGTGGGTTGACGGGTATGGTACGCCGTATGTACGCATCGCATCAGTACTGACTGAGTGATCCGCCCGCAGGGTTGGAACAAGTGGTCAGACAAGACCCGAACGGACCTGGACAGACAGACCTCTGCCCTTGTCTTATCGCGGTGAAACAAGCTCCTGCCCTGGCCTTGTCCCTGGCTCGGTTCCGAGACGTCCAAGGCGCTGCATGAGTGCTTCGTATCTGTCAGGCATTCAGTTCCATCCCGAGTTATTCTGGGACTGACCCAGACTGACAATCTGCCGAGCAGGCAGTCATCACATCACAGGTAGGTGGTGAAAGTTGTCGGAGGTGTCGATCGTGGACGTCAGAGGCCGCATGATGGCCTGCAGCCTTGATTGGCTGGTGGGTTGCTTGAAGGTGGTGAATCTGATGGCTGGAGGTTGGGGGGGGGGGAGAGAAGAGGTGGACATTTGTTTAATGGCCGGCCTGGCCGGCACTCAGCTGCCAGCTGCCAATTAACTGCATTGATCGACGGCAATACCACCTACCTAAGTACTCCGTAGGTACCCCATATCAAATCCCCCGACAAGTACCACCGTATGTACCGTACTGACCGTACACTAATTTGTCTTGCGGGCACTCAATGGGCCAGTGCGGGACACCTCCGTTACTTCTCGAGCATGAGCATGACAATGTGTTTCACCTTGATCGATTCGATAGCGACCCGTTACATGCCTAGACAACCCTGACGACCTGACGACCCACCAAATCGAAGCCTTCTGGAACATCACATCTTGGTGCAACCACAGCAGCCATCCTAGTAGTGTAGACAAGTATCTCCAACTTCATTTGTTGTGATAAGAGCTGTGAATAAAGCAGAACCCATCCAACACACGAGATTCCGGGCACAAGCTGGCTGCTAAGGAGGGTCGCTCCCATGGTTCCCTGTCTCAACCATCAACAAGCTGTCAGATCGAGCGACCAAACAACCCCACGATGAATTCGTATTCCTGCTGCCACTTCCTTGGGTGAGGGAGCATGAAACAACCGCAGTCTTCAGCCACGTCAGGGGTTCCTTGAAGCCCTTGCCGCATACTCTACACTGCCGGTACATCACATATGCAGTGTACCTGCATCTCGTGAGGTGGCATCCGCAGCCTTCATGCGATACGAACAAATGCCGATGGGCTTGCTGATCGGGTCGGTTCTTGTCAAGACTCAAATGTCACCGACCGGTTCATACGCCTACCGCGTTGACCTGCGAAACCACCAAGGTAATACATAGTAGTAAACGTCTGTTCCATATCTTCAATGCATCTTGTCCTGCAGATTACCACCCCGTAGGTCTAAACAACAGAGGGAAATACTAGTCTAGCTCGCTCGCTCGCTTGCTTGATGCAACGTACACAACAGCCAAGGCCAGACAGGCATTCAAGCAGGTAACAAGCAGGTAAAAGGCAGCTTCAAGTGAGGCTCTCTCCTTGATTCCCAGCCATCTCGAGTCTCCAAAGACAACGCCGGTTTGATGCATTCAATGGGGGGTGCTGTGACCCCCCTCCCTCCGTCCTTCATCTTTCCCCATCCGCCGTATATCCCTGACCATTACCACCATTACCAACCCGGCCATCCAGCGTAGGGAGATCCCTTCCCCCGCAGTCTAACATGCAACATGACCAATTCACCAGCCGGGTTTCTTTTTCAACGAGTGCGCACTCTTCCTGATAGTCGCCATCCAGATGGAGTCGTCCAGAATCTGGCTCATCTGGCTCGGACTTACGGCATTACTGCTCCTGCTGTTTCGCCTACTGTTCGCAGCCGAGCTGTTCGCCGAGCCGCCCGGCTGCAGTTCGAAGCTGAAGGCCGAGTGCGTGCTCTGGTGCCCCTCGCTGTCCCTGCCCACACTCACCGATGAGTCTCCGGACTTGGGCCTGCTCAGCGGGTGCGTCCCGGGCCCGTCAAAAGACGTCTGTAATGTCAAGTCCACCGGTGCGCCAGTCCACGTCTTGTGCTGGCTGCTAGCGCCGCTGCTGCGAGCCTCGTTCGGGCTCAGGAACGTCCCCATGGTGGTTGCACGTAATGGTGCAGAGCCCGGTGCCGGAGATATTCCTTGGGAGTAAGGATTCTGTTGTGCTGCGATGGAATGCTTTCTCTTGGCTCGCTGTTCCTCGTCGTCTACGAGGATGTCGGGCACGTCTAGCTGAGGCACCCCCGTCATACGGGCGAGCTTCTTCCGCTCCTTGTGCAACTTGAATCTTCGTCGGTAGTACCTACGAGGGGACATATTAGCATGCATAACATAGGGGGAAGACAAGCCGATAAACTTACATGGTGTCAAAGAAGCCGACAACCACACGGCGGCGAACCTCTTCCTCGACACGCTGCAAACGTGCTCGGCGACGCAGGAATTCCTCAAGCCTACACGGGTTGTTAGCCTTTATCCAATGCGATGACCTGCATACAATGCGCAGCTTACCGAAGACTCTTGCTGTCATTGATGATGTTGTAGTGAGCCAGAATCATAAGCACAGTCGTGAACGAGATGCCCTTGTCCGGATCCGCCGAGACCATGACCTCCTCGTAGAATATGTTATACCTCTGACGGCGTTCTTGGACAGCCTTGACATCAATTTCATCAAGCCGGCGATCAAGCTTCTGCAAATTGACGCTACCATACGCGTTGGCCGCGGAAATCGAACCGTGCCTCGACTGTGGCTCATCCTGAACATCATCCAGGATCTGGTGAACCGTGTCCTCATGGGAGTAGATTCGCATCTCGAACACGCCCGACAGCTCGCCTAGGAGCCGCGGGAAGGTCTCCTTGCTGATGTAACCCGTGCCTCGGGGGTCTACGGATCTCCACGCCTCCTTGAAACGGCGAATCTCGTCTCGGTCCACCGCGGATATTCCGCTCGAGCGCTGGTACACATACGAGAAACTCTCGTAGATGAGTGACACGAACAAATTGACGAAGATATACATGCTGAGGATGTTCCACAAGATGAACAGTACCCTGGCCCATGCGCTGCTCCCGCAGTCGCTGGAGAAGAAATCATCGCTCTCGACGCAGAGTGGCGGCTCGATAGTCGCATAATCCTCCATGATCTGGTTCCAACCCTCGCCGACTGACATACGAAACAGAAGGAGGAGAGCGTTGGGTACCGTACGAAAGTTAACGGTGGTGGTTTCTTGGCTACCGAATCGCGTCAAGCTAAATGTCTGTGTCAAGGCGATGGCGAAGACCAGGAAGAAGACAAGCCATGTCGCAAGCAGATTGCCGATTGTTGTCAGACTGGCCGCCGCAGTTTTGAAGAGCTGGTCCAGGGCGTCGTTACGAGGGATGAGAAGGAACACGACAGCAACCAGGAAGAACTTGTGCAGCTGTATGAAAGCGCCCAAACCTGGCTGAGCAAAGAACAGGATCGTAGTTGCTAGAGCCCCAGAGACGACGACCAGCGAGTACATGTCCCAAGAACTCTTTCTAAAGCGTGGCCAACCAAGACCGATGATGCGAATACCAGAGTTCGCCAGGTAGATCAGTGTGAAGAGGAAGAACAGCCCGTCTCTCGTGCTGGTCCACCAGTTAGGCTCATCATAATATTCGACGAGTAGCAGCACCAAGTGGAGTACAAGGACAATCGTGATGGTGGTATACCACTTTCCCTTCTTCTCGATCGCACGCTTGTGGCACCATTTTTTCCACTTTTGCTTAGAGTCATCATAAGACGTCTTGGAAGGGGAGATCTGGCGTAGGCGCTTGCGTAACTCGAGCCAGGAACGCTGCTCTGCTGTCAAGTATGCCACACCAGTCTGCTCGGTGTAATTGCGCATGAAGACCGAGATGAACAGCGTGAGCACGAACACCGTGCCCAAGAGGTTGTATATCAAGAAGAAGACGGCATAGCCTTGTGAAACACCAAATTGTGGCTGCATGCCAATTCCTGTGATTGATTGCGCGGCGAAGGACACATCAACCCAGCCCTCTTGGCTCACAATCTGGAACAGGATGAACAGAGAAGAGCCAAAGTCGTCGAAACTGTAGTAAGGATTGGCGGCGACACGTGGAGCCAGCACATCCCAGTTGTACGGTGTGCTATTGAACTCGCCGAAGCAATCATAGAGAAAGTCCCCCGCGTCTGAATCGTTACAGGTCACCATCTTGCCCATGAACAAGTTAGTTCCATAGATAGCGAACGGAAGGATCAAAGATAGAGACACAAAGGCGGCACTGGCGATCTTCCACCATCCGATGACAATCAAAGAATGAAAGGTCTCCCTCGCACTGTCGCTCACGTTCAGCAATCGCAGAGCTCTCAACGCCTTGAAGGCACCAACAGCTCGAGATACAGCGCCGTCGCTGGTTAACAGGGTGATGACATTGATCCACAGCGTAATCAGGACCACAGCGTCAATGATTCCCCAGGAGCTTCGAAAGTACGCGTTGGGGGTCCAGAAGAAGCCGTCTGCAATGACCTTGATGAGGGCTTCGGCGCTGAAGAGTATAGCGAAGGCCAGGTCAGTCCAGACGAACCAATTCGTGACACTGGATGAACTGCCTGAAAGGTATTCCTTCTGGTAGAGCGGTGTGGTAACGCAGGCCAGGACCACCATAGCGACGATAGCAGCGTAGATAAAAGCCGAGAAAGAGTACCACGCGATCTTGTGGGGTTCGACGCCATCAAAACGCTCAGTCCCTCGTCCCGGACCGACCAGTCTCTGACATAGGCGTCGGATTGGATTTCGCGGCGAGAAGATGAACAAGGAGTTGTTGTACATCGGATGACGTGCAAGGTATGCTCGTTGTGCCTTGCGCCGCTCAGCAGTGGCTGATACGGCTTGACGGGCCATTTGACGTGGATCCATTGTTTCATTGCGGCCCTCGAATTGCGTGTTCGAGTAGAACGGATTGGGATCTTTACTGGTGAACAACTTGACCACCCTCCCCCATATCATCGACATGAAACCGGGCTTCACGTTGCCAGCTGTGGCGTTGCCTGCCTCCGGTGGCGAGTGGCTGCCGCTGGGGGGCGTCTCATGAACAGGCTCCACGGCGTCGTCGAGGAAGTCGCGGACTACCGCCTCCTTCAGCAACATCTCCATCATGGCCGGGCCGTAGTCAAGCGGGTCCTTCTGCTTTCGCGTTCTTCCCAGAGAAAAAATAGTCGACAGGGCCAAATTACTAGAGCTGCCGCCGAGTTCCTTTCGTTGCAGGAATGCGCGAACCTGCTCGAGTCGCTTGACATCCTCGCCAACATCAAAATTCTCCTGAATGACAGCAATGAACATATTGACGAGAATGAAGAAAGCTAGGATGAACCATCCAACCAGGAACATGGCCCCGATCCACGATGTACGCCATTCAGTCGTGTAAGAAGTAACAGTGTACAAGATTGTTGTCCAGTTTTCACTAGATAGAATCTGGTACATGCCTAGGAAGCTGTTCCATATCGTATAGAAGGTGATGTAGATATTGTCACCGCCGTCGTCCGTCAGCGGTATTTCCCCGCGAAATAGCTGGGAAGCGAAGATTGCCATGAGAAGCGTAATCAAGTAGACAAACAGCATCAAATTGCTGATACCTGTTGCATCACCCAGCACCATATAAATCAGGTCTCTGGTCATCGGGACTGCAAGGACGACGCGATAGACCCTCATTATCTGGAAGACCGTCAACCAGGCGTAAAGCTCGTCCACACGTTGGATCGGAGGCAGAAGGATGACGGACGTGACAACAGCAAGAGTGAGATCGACTAGGTTCCGCTTGTTGCGAAAGAAGCACCTAAATTCCGCAACAAGCCGTATGCACATCTCAATGTCGAGGAGAAGCGTGATCACGATCTCAACGTTTCCGATGAAATTTTTACGGTCCTCTGACATACTGGCACTTTTACAAGCTTGGGCAAGTAGGTCAAATGAGATGCACAGGACCCAAAACATCTTCGTCTTGTCGTAAATCTTTTGCAGAGACGAGACTCGCTTCGGCAGCTCATCAGCCGGAGTGGGAACGAATTTGTCCTCGGAATCTGTGAAGGCGCTAGCCTTGCTCTCCTCACGGATGACCTGGAAGGATGAGGTGATGACAGCAATAAGCAAGTTGACCAGCCAAAGCAACATGATCATGATGCCGGCACCGAAGAACA
Organism: Cytospora paraplurivora; assembly: GCA_021272945.2. Classification (NCBI taxonomy): domain Eukaryota; kingdom Fungi; phylum Ascomycota; class Sordariomycetes; order Diaporthales; family Cytosporaceae; genus Cytospora; species Cytospora paraplurivora. Next base: position 176,977 of record JAJSPL020000029.1, read on the forward strand.
ACGCTGACGGCGTGTAGTCCGAATCGATCGTGTAGTACATGAGATCAGAAAATGTGTTTGCACTCATGACGACGAAAACCAGCTCCAGTGAGTGGAGAATATCGTCGAAATGGAATGTGTCGTTGTACGGGTTTCCACGCTCGAGGCATAGTGAACCACGAGGACATATATAACCCTTGGCGCTGGTTGCACCCGCGGAGAGGCCAGTCAAACTGCCGGGCGGTTCAGATTTGACCCATGGCATATCGTCGCCGGTAGTTTCGTTTTTATAGCCACCGCAGAATTGGAAGTCATTGACATATGCCGAAGTCATGTTCAGTGGATCCTCAGGGTCGATCCAGACACATTGTCGTTTGAAACTGGACTTGAAGCTTTGCACACCGATGATGGCGAAAATTAGCCAGAAGAAGCCGATCAGGAATGAGACCCGAAGGAGCAATGGCGCCGCTCTCTTCAAGCTTCGGAGAATGACCTATAAACATCATAAGTAGGCTGAAATCAACCTTGAATGAAGTTGACTTACCGCGTTACCCTTTGTCAAAGCTAAAAGCCTTAGAATGCGAAGACAACTAAGCATTCTGAACACGTAGAGATGGTGCTGTTTCTCCATACCCGTGATACCGATCACGAAGGATATCCAGAAAGACACCACCGCCACGAAATCAAGCCGATTGAAACCATGTCGCAAGAAGGCTCTCCGGGCCAGCTGGTATCTCTGCTGCTCTTCCATCGTCTTCGGTAACGAGTGACCGTGGAGGAAGGTGACAGAGCGTTGAAAGGTCGATGGCCCATAATCTTGTGGCGGCTTCTTGACCGACTTTTGCCTCTGAGGCTGAAAGACCGTCCGATACCTGTCGACAACCGCAGCTTTCACGCCCCTCTTCCGGTCTATGGTGCTGAACTCAGGAGCATTTAGTATGAAGCCAGAGACGATGATTCTGGCAATGATCTCGAGTGTGAAGATGACGAATAGAATGAAAATGGCCCAGTCGATTGAGGTCCTACCCCATCGGTCTGGCCTGCCATCGCCGTCTTTGAAAACACTGGGCGCAGCTTCGACGCAGAGGAGGATTGTTTGAAGCACGATCAACATAAGAATCAAAGGCTCTGTCCACGGCTGGACCAGAATATCGCATAGCCGCATCCGTATAGCATTATTCGGTGAGAAGATTCCCAGCGACTTGCCTTTCAACGGGTTTGGCATACGCCCTTTCATCCCTGGCACAGGAGAAAGTGGGCCGGGATGTGAGGGGAAAATGTACTCGGTCTGCCCATGTTTCTCAACCGGACTTTGGTTTTGGTAGAGCTGCGACGGGTAGGAGGTGTCTGCGAGGTCGGGCACCGGTGGGACAGGCTCACGCTGGATGTCCTTGCTCGGTGACCGAGATCGCTCGCGACGTTTCTGGTTTTCTAACACCTCCCGCTCACCACTGATATTAACCACACGCTGGGACATAGCGCGCACAATCGAGCCTGCCTTCAAGAAAGCACCAGAAGAGGGTGACCTGGAACGCCGGCTCCCTTCAGGCGTTAAGCTGTTGCCAAAGTTTTTGTGCTTCTTGGAGCCGCCGCCCGCCTCCAAGTCGAAGCCCAACCTATCCTCATTGCGAATCTGACTTGGGCCTGCATCTAGATCACGGACCGTTTGGAAACTATCCCTCGCCTGAGAATCGCCGGATACACTAAGCCCGTCGATCGGCTGGGCGGTCTGTGTCAGAGGCACACGGTCTGAGTCTTGAGGGTTGCGCTCGGCGAAGTAAGATGGCACCTCATAGGCGGCGTTTGGAGTCGTGGCGATTTCTGAGAGTGCACGTGTTTCTGGTGATGAGGCATCTTGTTGCGAGAAATCCGGTGGGATAGCATACTGGAAAGCAGCAGGGTCCACTGGCGACTCGGGGTCAATACTGAGGGCTGATTGTCGCGGTTGTTGCAGGTGCTGGTCCGGATTGTCCCAGTACGTCGAGATGCCAGGCAGATTCGCTGCCATCTGTGCCGCCGTCGGCGATAATCTTTCGTATCGTGATTTAACATCTGATGTATCCATATGTGCCCCAAACGGTTGCCCTTCTCCTGCGGACGCGCTCTCGTCACTCCCAGAATCGCCGGGAGTTCTATCCGGGGTCGTCAGTGATATTGGCGGGGGCGGAGGTGCCCGGTTCCCTTGCTTCGGGGGACTGTTCGCCTGATCCGCCATTGTGCCGATCGCGGCAGGTTGCCGCAAAGAAAGGTCGTCGTCAGTGATGGTATGGATTGGCCGACAGCTGCTGTGGGATGGACTAGTCAATCAGGGACAGGAATGCGCCTTCAGCGCTCTCAATCTGTCAGATATCGCGACAAATGTATGAACATGGCCTAGAGATAGAGGCCCTCCAAAGAAGAGACAGGCAATAACTGCTCCGTCACACTTTTCGTCGCGAATCTTGGTTCGTGGTTCGTGGTTCGTGGTTCGTGGTTCGTGGTTCGTTGCTCGTGGCTCGTGGCCTGTGATGCGTGGCCGCCGCCGCCGCCGCCGCCGTCGTGGTTGTTGATTACTGTCGTTGTTGACTATTAATAGAGGTTGAGGGTGTCTCGATGTTAGACAGCAAGTAGATTACAACTTGGTGCGTCTTAACGAATGAATGGAACGAGTGAAATTGATGATGGCGCACAACGTTCTGTCGATGATGGGTGTTTGCTTCAGGAATTGATGGGATCAATCGATTCCTATCTTCCAGGTTGGTGAAGACCCTTGGCTTTCTTACGGGACCCGAGATCCATTTCACATGGAATTGCCCCCATCATCCCCTTGGAGAGCTCGTATCCCCCTGCAAGGGCTGCCGTTTAGTGGGCCCGTGCTCCTGTATCAGGTACCGTCACGCGTGTCAGATTGTCGCTAACTGGCTCCCTGGCAAGCTGGTAAGGCCAGTAGAACCTTGAATCCCAGGTGCCCCTGCAGGCGTGGGGATCCGCCAGATGAGCCGCCGACTTGGGATCCTCGGATCCTCGATTCGCTTGGGCTCCCTCCCCAACGTTTGGCCCACGTTGTCTGGTGATGGCATCACTGTAGAAGCACGCGACGAATCCGAGAAGGTGTCATGAGATGAGAGCGGGGTCGGGATAGGCAAGATGAAGGCCAAACGCGTGCTTGACTTGGTCGTCTCCTTGAGTGTTCCACCTCGGTCGGATTCGCGGCATCCGCTCGTCTAATGACAATCACGACGACTTCGATCGCTCCGTAATTTCCAATCTTGCTATGTTCCAGTACGATCCGAGAGCCGAATAATTGACGAAACCGTTTTTCCTTTCCTTTTCTCAGAGGATGTATTCGGAATCCCGGCACCTCGGGAGATGTAGACACTGCACTGTATATTGTAGCATTGTATGTGACTATCGAACAGGCCAATCTACTTTGAAGAGACGATTGCGATCAGAGACACACTAGACCAAGCATCTGCTGTCATGCTTTGAACTCAACATAAGAATCAAATGGTGTTACGAGCGGATGGCAAAGCAAGGCGTAGCTTCTCAACGGCACAGCACTGAACATCCCTCAACGACTTGACTATTTTCAAGTCGAAAGAGTATAATCAACTTCCGGTTGCCTAGTCAAGAGAGGCAGGACCATGATCCCCCCCCCTTCCCCCCGCACCCTTTTTTGTTTTGTTTGTCTTTTCTCTCTCGTTCGGCTGCAATCCTTCACATTCGAATTGTGGTCTCCATATCGCTGCTGGCCGCCTCGCGCCAGTACGACCATTGCCAACGGCAGGAGTATGCAGTCAAACAGTCTACAACAGATTGCAGTGTATACACCATCTTACTTCGTCAAGTCGCTTTGACATAACCTATGGTTTACTTTCTGGTAGATTTACCCTAGACAGCCTCCTTGTACCCATGAGGGGGACACATCGTTATAGGCACACTACTCGTATTATGTACCTGGTATGGATGAGGCAACTATGAAGCCTAGACCTTAAGCAAAACCGTAAACTGCCTACCCTGCCATGCCATGCATTGAGGTATTGTCGTGAACCGTAACCCTCCCATAACGCCAAGTTCAATTCAAAAATTCACCGTCTTACCCTGAAAGGCGGTCGGGTACGCTTTCCGAGGTAAAGGGCGCGAGAAATCCGTGCCAGATGCTCGTCGGAGGTGTGAGGGAGCTTCGAGTACAGCGGTGTGGCATCTAGGCCACCACATCCTGGCCACCAGCCTCAGCCTGCGCGATCGCGGTCGTGGCACCGGCAGCACCACCCTCTGGAAATTCAAGCTCCTCATCGTCGTCATCATCCTCCTCGTCATCGTCCTCGACATCGCCATCATCTCTGAAGCCGGGCTCGATCTCCTGGCGTTTAAGACGGCGGCGCATCTTCTCGCGCTCCTCAACCTGCCAGCGCTCCAGCGCAGCGGGTGCATGGACCTTGAAGCCGTAGCAGCGGGGGATGTGGCGCTCGGTGGACTTGGTGGGCGTCAGGGAAGGGTAGACCTGGAATAGGATCTGCGCGAAGGACGTGCCGAAGTAGGCACCATCGATGGTGGCGTGGCGGCTGGACTTGGGGTTGTAGATGTCCTCGCAACGAGCGCACCAGAGCTTGACGGGCTTCTGGTTGGGCACGTCGGTCAGGCCCACGGGCAGCAGCGGATGCGAGTTGCAGTGGACACGCGGGCACTTGCCGAAATCGGCTTTCTTGTACTTCTCGAGCTATTTTCCCCCAGGTCAGTCAACGTACCGCGATGACACGACTGGTATGTAGACATACCATCTTAGCTAAACCTCTAGTTGTAACGGTGTAACGAGCATGGACAAGGCCGTACAAGTGGCGGGCGGACTTTTCGATAGCCTCACGCATCGCATCATCGCAGTCGAGGTCGAAGACATCTGTGATCAGGTCGAGTGCATACTGATAGTACTGAACCTCCGTATTCAGACCCGTCAAATTGAACCTATCAGTCAGGTATTCCTCATCGATCTCGCAAAAGTATTCGTTGCCACGAGAGGAGATGAACTGGTCAAGATAATAGCGTGTCAGCCCTGACTTTCTTGCTTTCTTGGTTGGCAGCATGCTGGCGATGTCATGTGAAGCCACACTGGTTGGAAGGGTTCGGATGGATGAAGATGCAGGGCAAAAAACGAATGGGGTTGCTGCGTGGTGGGGTGGTTGTCCCATAGCAATGCATGCGATGGATCGCAACAAGCAGACAAGATGGGCTTGTCACATCTTTGCCTGTAGAAAGTGAGGTGGACTGTTGCTTGACTTACCCAATCACGCCAGTAACTGGTGTAGTCGCTCTCGCTTTCAGAAACATAGTCCTCCATGGCTCTAGTTTATTCGTCGTCGGTGGATCTGGGTGGTACTGAAGCTTCCAAGGTTGCGCTGCTTGGGCTTGACGTGGGCAAAACGGTATCGGTGGAGGAAGCGAGGCCGCTTTTGCTGCTTCCAAGTCTCGTCTGGGCGGGGGAGGGGTCGCTAATCTCTGCGCCAGTCGTGTCACCGTTGGGTGTCTGTCAATCGAGTCGCGGTGGCCGAGCTGGCGGCAGACGTGTGAGCACTCGAGGCAACAAGGTTGGTGGTGGCGGGGAAGATCAATGTTGATGGAAGTGCCCAAATGCGGCTCGTTTTCCGCCCCAAAGTTTGCTTAACAGGCGTGCAGGCCTAGAACCTTGCAATCTGTCAGGGTCCCCTTGGAGAACCTTGGGAACCTTGGAAGGTGCCCAGGTGGGGGGCTCTGCTGAGACGAGGGCGGCCGCGGCAGGGTTAGGGGACTTCTGTGACTTGGGGAGTTCAACTGCCGTCTTGAACCAATGCAACATTGGGATGTAGCATGCGGGACAACAGGCCGACGTACCGACCTATTTAAGTACCTAGGTAGATACATGTTTGGGTAGCAGTACCTACCTAGTATACCAGTAAAAGATGAGCCGCTTATGTACCTCTCTTCGTTGTGGCGATGGCTTAGCACGACGGCAGCTGTAAAACCAGATGTGACGCCGAGATCTCTAAAGTCCAAATACTTTGGTGCTATCGTTGATGATGAGTTGAGGGAAAGGCAGGCAGCATATTACATCCGTGAAAGGCTTCAACTTCATTGTTTCTAACCAAAGATATAAAATGCAGACAAGATGCTGAACCCTCGGAGAGAGCCTACCCAGGTGTGCCTGAGAAAGAGGTATAAGCCACCGCAGAATCCTATCTTGTCAGCCGGATCAAACTTTGGGCATCAAGTATACCTGTATACAGGCGAGACTCAGCAACTGTAACGAGGCCTTACAAAAGAATCACGGCTGTATTGTTGAGATACACTAATATATGTACTTTATAGCCTTATTGGTTGCTGTTAGTGATCATCATATGGAGACGCGTGAAAAGTCCCCTTTCTGGCAGTGAGATTATAGATTGATATATCAAGCTACCTATTAAATGTGAAGAAAAGATAGGTAAAATAAGTATAGAAATAAAGAGCGACCTAACATGTCATCCTGGGAATAGTTGAGATACACCAGATGTTGATGAGCTTTCTCTAGATGTCTGGAGATTGCTTGCTTATCACCTCTATCAAGCTACATTCACACCTCAAACATATATACATCAGTGCGCATCGTTGTTAAAACACAGTACTCCAACGAAATATTTTGAATTTATGGATCGTATGCATGGTCTATACTTGATTACCTAAGGAACCTGCTATTTAAATTTGAACTGCCTTGCTGGTTATATAGACTTTGACAGGCTATGAAGCATGCCCTGTATAGGATAGAAGTCATGCTGAGATGGCAAACGCGTCTTGGGGAGCCTTATCCAGTATCGAGGAGCGAATAGCTTAAACGGTGCGTCGATTCGAAACGCACAACGCAGTCAAGACAGTATATCAAGGTCGCAAGCAAGGCCTCAGCGAGGTATTGAGAAGGCAAGGAGCAAAGTCAAGATGAGACGAAAGATGAGGAGATTCCCCAAGATCAACAGCTTGTTGAGCTTCTGAGAGACGACACCGACTTGGATAGGGCTTGGAGGGCTAGCGATATCAAGATGGATGGGTGCAACCCACACGACTGAGTTTCCTTAGGAGACAGCTGGAGCCTTGCCCAGCATCGAGAAGATGGAAGCTGAACAATTGGCTGCTTCCGAAGCATTCGTACGCGTGAATGAGGAACTTTCACGAAGAGTGAATGAAGTTAGCCATCACCTCGAGAAGGAGAAGGCGAGGATCCGAGAGCATAAAAGAAAACTGGATGAAGGGCTCGGAGATCGTAGGGCAGATTGCACTGTTTGGTGGAGATATAGAAGGCGGATTTCAAGAGATGCAGAAAAGAACTGACGGAGAACCGGCAGAGAAGCCAAGTTCAGGGTATCCCAAAAGAAACTATGTCGAGTCCCTACAAAGCCCTTGTCTTCGACCTGACACATGTACAATCCCTCATAGCCTCCGATGCGGTACCCCAGTAGACCAAACCCTTTGGCCTGGACCAAGCCTGGCAAAGCCTCCCGAGTAAATCAGTGCTGCTGAGAGTATCTAGCAGCGAGGTCGACTCCACACCAGGAGCGAGGCCCCGAGCAACCGTGACAGCATGCTGGGCACTCCCTAAATGCAGCTGAATCCCTGGAATTGCCACTTGGATATGTGCCTCGTTCGCAAGGACATCGACGTATTCCTTATACGCAAGCAACGGCAAGCCAGGAACCGAAAACTTCCCAGGCTTGACCCGCGATTGTTCCTCATACCCCTTCGTCAGTCACACCGCAACGGAAGCGCAGATTCCCAGAAGGTGAGGTGGTGTTCATAGATCGGAGGGAGCGATGCCATAAGTGTGGGCCAGAGTTCGGCCATGCAAACGGGGCGGGAGAAGGTAATCAACAGGATGGGTGGCCACCACGGAGCGACCAGCCCTAAGCCAAGCACAGCATACCCCACCGTGCCGCCGGAGTATTTTTCTGTTGCGGTTGGCGGGCCAGACAAAGCGCACTGCCGTGTTGAGGAGCCACGAGGGGCCAAGAATGCGCCATCCAGGAGCCCCTCTGCCGTGGTCTCGAGATTGGGGCGAAGTTTCAATCGAAGAAGAGGCTCAAGCTGGGCCAAAGATTCGCAAGCAAGCACGCGGACACAGTGAAGGCTCAGACCCGCACCATGGCACACCCGCGGCAAAGAAGCAAAAGACGGACTTCACAATGCTTTTTTTCCGAGGACGTTGCGGCCGAGAACAAGGAGTGGGAAGTCGAAGAGATCTATATGTTTATTGACTACCCCTCCAAGTCAAATAAGTGGTAAAAGTCTCCGCTGTCAGCAGTGCGACCTGTCGTTCCCTAACGCACAAGGGGCCGGAAGACGCCTGTACGGCAGGGTGTGGCGAACAGATCGAAACCAGCGAGAAGCCATCGACCAGCTGGGCATGCAACTCGTCGACTGTGTTGAAGAGATTGCTAGACACAACAATACTGCTTTTGTGGGCGTGCACTCAGGCAAGGTTACCGTCTTAAGATGTGTGTAGACGGCAGGAAGCGTTCTCCGTATGCGTCAAATCGTAGCCGCCACCATGCTTCGTTCGACCGACGAGCTTCAATAGTATGTCAAAGAAATGGATCTCCACACCATATGATACGGTTATGCCTTTGAAGGGAAGAAGTGATAGAAATGTCCGTAACTGGAAACGGAGACGGAACAACAGATCGAGCCATTATTGGGCGTCTCAGAGCCTGTAGCCGGAGACTTTATCAGGCGCAATGGGGAGAAGATGGGACCTGTTACCTTGTAACTGTGCTGCCTTGAGCTTGAATAAGGGCTAGAGACCTGCAAGCTAGAGACTACCGCCAGCCTGGAGGTCATAGGGTCCACACAGCCAGACGGATTCCGGCCGTAACATTTGGGAAGCGAGTGATGACAATGAGGGATGCTCAAACATCAGTCATGACCGAGGCTGATGTGGTTGGTAGAGCTCAAGTTTCAGGCCTGGAAACCGAGACCACGACCATGCAGTCCCCGGCGAGGGCTCACATGTCAGATCAACGAACAGCGTCCACCAGCAATTGCAAGCAGTCAGCAAACCGTTGCGGTTACTCGAACCTGGCCACTGGCCAAGGCCAACAGCCAGCTTCAAACCGGCCACGACAGGAACCATATCGCCTAGGACACCACACAGGCTCATCCAAGGTATATAGAGAAGTAACCTGATGCTACATATGTAGACTATAAGAGAGGTTGGCGGCAGTGCCGAGAGTGATTTGTAGATCATGGGTTTGTGCCGGTGAATTGTGCCGAACGCGCCGAAATCCCAGAGATGTGAGGCAAGGATATTCCTCTACATGCCATTTCCTTTGTCAAAGGGAAAAAAGAAATTGGAAAGAGGGAACAAAAGAAAGAACAATAGAAAGAAAGAAAGAAAAAAGGGGATAGGGGAGGCAATCCATCACCTCACTTAGGCTATATGAGTGCTGGATTACACAAGCCCAGGCGGACAGGAAGCGGAAAGTGCAGTGGGTGGTCTATGAAGTTCGCAGCGAACGATGTGGCACCTGCAGGCATGTGATCCAATGCCTACAGCAAGTCTTGTTATATGCTGTAGAGCAAGGTTATCAAATGTAGGTACCTTGTCATTGATCCGATTGCCACTACAGCACAATGATCCCTGATTGCTGATAAGTAACTTCTTCGGTAATTTCTCTACGTCCTGGAAAGGGGCATGGGGGTACCTATTTGTCCAAAGTAAAGATCGAGGTCTGATCTGTGCTGCCATGGTTATTTCGGGTAGGCTCCTATACCACTGACTTTGCGCTCGTATAGTCCTTTTACACTCGTATAGTCCCCAGGGGCAAACATGGCTCATATGGGGAGCTCTAATGATTCTGGAAATGATCCAACTGTTTATTGGAGAGTATCTTTTGACAAGTAGCTGTAATACCTATTCACTGCCAATCTTTCCAATATCCCTATTATCCATTTGGACTACTACTTCAAGGTACCTAGGAACCACTGGGTTTATCCGTACTGTGGTTCTGATAACAACCTGCTGAAGCATCAGGCGTCAGCCCTGGAGCAGTAATAAGAGTTCTGGAATACCTGATTATGCTGAAAAGACAGCCTGCTTTTGATGCACGACCAGTCATTAACCTCTGTCGAAGCACTCCCAACATTCCAGAGTTGTGTTCGATACTTAGGTAGGTATTGCCAAGCTAACCAGAAGGCACTATACTATAGTACTATAACCCTGACGATCTGGGTATCCCGATAAGAACAGATCGAAATGTGGTGGATCAACACTCCATATGTAGTGAACCCCTTGGGATCCTCTCACTTTAGACCCGCCCTGAATTGATGGATAACCAAAGATGATCGTGGCACGTGTGGACGAGGAGTGAAGTTACAGTTTACCAGAGGAGTTGAGGCCCAGGTCACCATGGTCTCTGGTCACCTCCGCTCACCTCCGATCAGGGAGTGCATGACAAGTGTGAAGGACAAATTTTGGGTTACAAGCCGGCGAAAGGTTGGATGAATACGAACCTGTATCATCATTGATGACCTCAGTTCTGCACCTAAAGTAATTGGTTCGGCAGCCGGCCGATGGATTTAGGATCCCCTGGACCGAAGCCAAAAATGGGACCACGGCCGTTCCAAACGTGTGGGGGCTAACATAAACATAGAGATTCCCTAAAAAGAAGTGCCCCTGCCCCACATTGAGTGATAGTAGTTTGCCGTGCTACAAGCAGCTCCAGCTAACAGAATTACTGCGACAGGTCCCGTCCAGATGTCCAGCGTTCCCGGGCGGAGCTAGCCCGGGACCCAAAGCAACCTTACCTTGGCAGTAGACAAGGTGTCCTCAAACCCACCTTGGCAGCTGGGACACCCGAGCACAAGCTCTCGAGCCTCCATCTCGACTCCGAATGACTTCTTAACCTTCCTCTCTCTCCCTCTCGACACACCAAGCAAGACTACGGATAGCCACTCATTTCCCATTCACCCACGTCCACTTCCATAAGCAATAAACCCATTCATCACTAGTCTGTATATTTTCTTGTTACCTCTGTTACCTTGAGTATCGCAGCGCAGACCGGATCTTGTCTGCAGCTCAATTATCTTAGTGGGATAGGTCCTGTCTGCTCTGTTGGACCCTCCCCACGCGCTTCACTTTCCCTGCGACGCCCCTCTTTCAGGAACCGCGAAATACCCGTCGCACCCGCACCAGCAGGTCTGCCCGGAATTATACAACCTCTTTTCGTTCAGTTCTCAACCACGATCGATCACTAGTCCAGACAAACTCTGACAATGACGACACTGCGAGGAAATGCTGGAGGCTACGGCATAGGACCTTCAGCTTATGGTGGCGGCCTAAACGACAACTCTTCTGAGAGCAACGCCCTGGATGCCATCAGGCAGCAGACCAGCAAGATTGAAGATCTCCTTGACTCTGTTGCTGAGCCAGTGAAGCCGTATGCGACTCTCTCCCAGCCCAATGACCAGACTTGCCACATGTGCAAGCAGTCGGCGCATAGCTGACAGCGTCCTACTAGATACTTGCCCGCAATCGGCCGATTTTTGATTGTTGTGACTTTCCTCGAAGATGCCCTGCGCATAATAACACAATGGAGCGACCAGCTTCTTTACTTGCACGACTACCGTCATAGTAAGTCCAAGCCCTCTGAACCCCGTCCGGTAGACAGCCTTTCCTCGACGCCTAGCTGACCCCAGCTCTCAGTTCCCAACGGCCTCACCCACCTCTTCCTCATCGTCAACGTTATCGCAATGGTGGCCTGCTCCGTACTCGTCATTGCCCGACGACACTCCGAACACGCTGTTGCGGGGCTCATCGGCGTCGTCGTTACTCAGGCGCTTGGCTACGGCCTGATTTTCGATCTCAACTTCTTCCTGCGAAACCTGTCCGTCATGGGCGGCCTCCTGATGGTGCTCTCCGATTCATGGATGAAGAAGACGAAGGCATTTGCCGGCCTGCCCCAACTGGAGGAGAAGGACCGCAAGATGTACTTCCAGTTCGCGGGTCGCGTGCTGCTCATCTTCCTGTTTGTGGGCTTCGTGTTCAGTGGACAGTGGACCATCTGGAGAATCCTCGTATCCGCCATCGGCCTGGTCGCATGTGTCATGGTTGTTGTTGGATTCAAGGCGAAGTGGAGCGCGACACTGCTCGTGGTCATCCTGAGCATTTTCAACATTCTGGTCAACAACTTCTGGACTGTAAGTTGTTCGGCCTCGAATTGTCACAAGTTCGTAGTGAACTATGCTAACAGGGACTATCACAGCTTCACGAGCACCACCCCCATAAGGACTTTGCCAAGTACGATTTCTTCCAGATCCTCTCCATCGTGGGTGGTCTCCTGCTCCTGGTCAACAGTGGACCAGGACAGTTCAGCATCGACGAGAAGAAGAAGGTGTACTGAGTTCCATCCCATTTCCGGGACTTCGAAGGATTATAGCTCAGCTAAGAGAGTCCGGTGGAAACCGGCGGGAGCGGGGATATAAACAAGAGTGCGGGATGCTGGGATATCACCGGCTCTCTACCGTGAAGGTGGAGAAACGGGCTGATGATGGCAGGATTCAGATAAGGAAAAATCATTGAAAATGGCGTCTACGGTTCAGTTGGCAACATGAACATGAAGTTTACTAAGCATATTTGAAGAAAGGTTCAAGAAAAAGAGTTTTTTCCGTGACGTCTGAAAACGTGTTGTTGCTGATACCGGAAGCAGGTCGGTGAGGATGGCGGTTTCGTTTCGTATGGCTCGTGGAGTTACTGTCCAGCTCGCCTTGAGACACTCAAATGCCCGGCGCCGACACCCTCGGTGGGTTGTAGATTGCTGGCGGGGGTACCCAAAGGGACTGGGCTAGGTACAATGCCGGAGTGACGAGTTGCATGGGGTTCTGGGAGTGCCCCGTGGAAAAACTTATCGAAAGGAAAAGCGATGTTACTACCCCGGTACTGACTTGAAAGGCTGGAAGACTCCTAGGCACAACGACACTCCCCTTTTGCGCTCAAGAAGAGCGGTAGAGGCAACACCACAACGAGCTGGCCTTGCAGTCTGCAGTGCTACAAACGGTTTCGAAGGCTGTCTCTAGCCCGCTAGCTGATTTTGAGACAAGGGGACGGGTCCTAAATTCCTTCAGCTCCCTTCTCACCAACCATCTCCCTATGCGACCGACGACACTACGAAATGGTCCCTATTTCTCAGCCCCCGCCTCCGACAGTTCGCAGGCATCGTGTGTGGCTTTCAATGCCCGGCACCATCGTAACAGGACAGCCCTCTCAAGCAACAACCAATCTATCCACCGCTTCTCTCGCAATTTTGATGATTCTCCTGCAATGCGGCTCCTCCCCATTATATTCATGGCTATGAGGCACAGGAACACCACCCGGCCCCGTAGGCGGCAGCAGCCCTGCCTCGATCATGGCGTCAATATCAGCGTGCTGTAGCCTGCTCCTCTCTTCCATCTGCGCAATGATGTCCTTCAGGCCCAGGTGTGACACTTCCAGGCGGGCGCCGCCGCAGTAGGCTGAGCACCCCGGCTTGCAGTTGATGCCATACACATCCATCTTCAGTAGCGCGCGGACCGTTAGCCTCCACATTGCAGGCTCCATCCAAACGTCTTTGTATCGGTCCGTATTAGACCTGTACTCGAACGAGCCCAGCTGGCCCCAGATGCCGCCGTACCCGGGCAGGTCGAAATGGAGCTGCCGCCGCCCGCCAATCGCGCGGGCTGTCTGGTGTTCGACCATGTCGAGGATGCGCTGGTATGCGTCCGCTATCGATGGGAAGAGGGCACCGAGGATCATGGTGTTTTGTAACCCCGAGATCGGCACCTTCATCGTCTCGGTTATCGGAGGGGAGCATATCTGACACTGGACGGCATCGTGGGCTGCTTTTGAGGCGCATCGCGCCACGCGTATGGCGGCACCAACCTCCGTGGGCAGATGGCCGAGGGAATCCAGTGCGAGATAGAGATCGGCCAGACAGCTGCAACTGCGATCAGATGTGAGGGGCGCTGGCATGTGGGCATGCCCTGGTGGAATTTGGACCTCATCAGGAGGCTCGGCTCCTCTGCTCATTGAAGTAGGTGTGCTAAGGGCGGGTGGTGCTTCCAGATGAGAAGATGGTATTTCGTTACTGTCTGCGAATGGAGGCAAATGGTGAGGGTCGAAGCTGATATCGAATTTCCATATGTCTCGATCTAACGGGGTGTAACCGAGACCGTGTGGTTGAGCATAGGAGTTTGGAGTCGAGGTGAAGCCGTTCCTAAGATTATCTAGGAAGCCTGTGTCTGCCCCATTTAGTTTCAGATCTATGTGCGATGCGGGATCAACGTCCATGTTTGCGTCAGGCATCTTCAATACCTGTTCCCCCTGAGCTATGACAGGAACAGATAAGGGTGCAACTGGAGGATTAGGCGAAGCTTCGGGGACCCTCTCAGCCTTGCTCTGTTTCTTTGGCCTGCCCATTCGTTTTTGAGCTGAGTAATTGCAGGCCACACCTTCTTGCTTGCATCGAGTGCACCCATCTGGTTGTTTGGTACATGCAAGCTTACGGAATCCTAGAACGCGTTGAATATGTCAGGACCAAAGGACATGGACATCTCATGGCCAGTTGCTTACGGCACTCATCGCATGCCCGGCGTTTGACTATAACGGTACCGGGTACGGCTCCGTTCCGGGCCGGTTGAGTTGACGGGGTGCTCATTGAAGGTGGAACGGCAATGTGAGTTTGAGAGGCTGAGCAGGCCGTAGTAAGGGCAGATTTCATCACTGAAGACCTTCAACACAAGTGAACAGCAAAGAGTCTGATGAGAGCGGGGAGTAAGTGAGTAGAACAATTAGCACTTGTGGAGAGCACCCTGATTGCAGAGCGCGGATGGAATAAAGATAGGGGATACCCAAGGACCCAGGGCTCAGAACAAAAGACAATGAATGGGGAAGGAAGAGACCATCACACCGGTAGCACCGTCAGGAAGACACATGGATGGTGGTCCAACAACTATAAGCCGCCCAGGTACATGTGCTCCCAATTAATAAGCATACATAGTAGTATGCAGTACTTCTTGGTTCTTAGGTACCTAGGTATTCGAACGGCACTAGCAGCACTGAGGTACCCAAGCAAAAGAAGTGTCAGCTACCAAATGATTGGGTCGACTGCATGTAAACGACGCTCGGTCATGGAAATTTGCAGGTGGTCGAGTACCTACTCTAAGTTTGAACCTAAAAAGGTACCTAGGTGAATTGGATATTGCGACACGATTTCCAAGCGTTATGTCATTTTGAGTTGTGAATGGCCATGAGGAACAGGGTCTAGTCATCTTGTTATTTGCCATTGCTTCCTGTCCATTGCAGGACTTAAAGTCTATCCGATCATCAAAGCTCTCCGTGATGCATCCCGAAGGTAACCACAATTTGGGCAGCTCTGCGGCATACGGGTGTCCACGGAGTGTCCACGGAGTGCCCACGGGTGTACTATGTGCATGTATACCCAAGTACCTAGGTACTCTGGACAGTACACCTTTGGTACTAAGTGCTTCAAGATGTATACACTGTGCAGTGGGGATACCGCCAAACGCTGCGCTAGCCCAAATAGTCACCGCCTATATGCGAGGCGGCAGAAAAGAAAAAAGTTCCCTTAGGTTCTCAGCTTTGACCTAGAAGATCTACCTCCAATCCGTCCAGCACATCAACTACCTATGTCTAGTCAGCAATCGGGAATCGGAATGATGAGGCTGAGGTCCGGCGGAAAGACAGAATCGGCCGAGGGCGTACAGCCTGAGCCCGAGCTCATTGAGTCACCTCGCAAGGCTTCGACACCGAAGAGCAATGCTTCTCCCGCCAAACGCGGTCGCCCATCTACGAAGCGCAGCTCATCACCCCTGAAGCGCAAAGCCTCGTCCGTGGAGGAACACGGGGAGGAACCCGAGAAGGATCCTGAGCAACAAGCTGAGGATGAGGGATCTGAGGATGAAATTGGAGATGCCATACTTGAAGGTGCTTTATCTGCGAGCGAGGATGAGGACTCCGAATCCGACGTCGAGAAAGAGGGTGATGAAGACGCCGAGGATAAGGATGACGATGAAGCGCTGCACAGCGACGATATACCTTCGGATGAAGATGAATCTTCTTTCAAGATCCCACCCCTACAAGAAGGTCAGGAGCCTGGACTTGACCCTCCGAACATGGGTGATGGAGATGACGACCTACGCAACTACCGTGTCGAGACAGACGCCAATGGAAACGAGAGATATGTCTACGATGAGATCGACGCTGAATACGACTCCGATGATACGGACGCGAACGAGCCGGTCAACACGATCGGCAACATCGATCTCAAATTCTACGATTCATACCCTCACATTGGCTATGACATCAATGGAAAGAGGATCATGCGACCTGCCGCCGGCGAAGCTTTGGATGCTCTCCTCGATAGTATCGAGGTGCCTAAGGGATGGACTGGTTTGACGGATCCTGCTACCGGAAAACCTCTGAACCTCAGCCGGGATGAGTTGGAGCTTATCAAGTCGATCCAGATGAATGAGCTCCCTGATGGCTACAACCCGTACCCTGTATGTAGCGCTCTCACTGAACGACTCTTCAGGGAAAGACGTGCTAACAATTTCTAGGACACTGTCGAGTGGTTTACCAGCCATGAGGAGATTATGCCCCTGAGTGCCGCCCCCGAACCGAAACGCCGATTCATCCCATCCAAACATGAGCAGAAGAGGGTCATGAAGTTGGTCCGCGCCATAAGGGAAGGCAGGATATTACCATACAAGCCGCCGGAGGAGCGCGAGAAAGAAGAAGAGGAGCAAGAGGAGATCCATTTCGACTTGTGGAAGGACGAGCAACCCAGAGACCCACATGTTATGCATCTCCCAGCGCCAAAACTGGCCCCGCCGGGTTACGATCTCAGTTACAATCCTCCACCAGAGTACCTTCCGACAGAGGAGGAGAGGAAAGCGTGGGAGGAACAAGACCCGGAGGAACGCGAGAAGGAGTACCTGCCCAAGAAGTACGACTCGTTGCGGAAGGTTCCCGGATACGACATGTTTGTCAGCGAGCGCTTCGAGCGATCTTTGGACTTGTATCTGGCGCCTCGTGTTCGGAAGAACAGGCTCAACATCGACCCCAACTCGCTCCTACCTAAACTTCCCAGGCCTGAGGATCTCAAGCCCTTTCCCACCGTTTGCCAAACTATATTCCGAGGCCACGAGGGCCGCGTGCGGACATTGTCGGTTGACCCCAGTGGTTGCTGGCTTGCGACTGGTGGCGATGACGGTACGGTGAGGGTATGGGAAATCCTGACGGGACGACAGGTCTGGAGCGCCAAACTCAGCAGTGACGAGGCCGTCAATGTTGTGCGCTGGAGGCCCACCAAGGACGCCTTCGTCCTGGGTGCTGCTGCCGAAGAGGACGTCTATTTGATGATCCCTCCCGTAGTCGATCCACAGCTCGAGCAAGCCAGTCGAGACATTCTGGATGCTGGTTTCGGATACGCTGCCAGTGGCAAGGGCTCAAACCCCGCTATTGACAAGACCAAGGAGCCAGCTGCGAAATGGGCACGACCAGGAACAAAACTAGAAGACGAGGGCGTTCTTGTGAGGATCACTGTGCGTTCAACAGTCAAGTCGATCAGCTGGCACAGACGCGGTGACCATTTCTGTACCGTTTCTCCGACGGGCCAGCGAAGCTCCGTCGCCATCCACACCCTGTCAAAGCATCTGACACAGATCCCCTTCCGGAAACTATCAGGATTGGCACAAGTGGCGCACTTCCACCCCTCGCGACCTCTCTTCTTCGTCGCAACGCAGCGCATGATCCGCTGCTACGACCTACAGAAGTTGGAGCTTATCAAGGTCATCCAGCCAGGTGCTCGATGGATTTCCTCTTTTGACATCCACGCGGGCGGTGACAACCTGATTGTTGGTTCGTACGACCGCAGATTGCTCTGGCACGACCTTGAGCTTTCTATGCGGCCATACAAGACAATGCGTTTCCACCCCAAGGCAATCCGTGCTGTCAAGTACCACAAGGACTTGCCCCTGTTTGCCGACGCTTCGGATGATGGATCACTACAGATCTTCCACGGCAAGGTCGTTACCGATTTGATGGAGAACGCGACCATTGTACCGCTCAAGACACTGAGTGGACACAAGGTTGTTAGCTCGCTGGGTATCATGGACGTTGATTGGCACCCGAGGGAGCCCTGGCTGTTCTCGGCTGGTAGTGATGGAACTGCCCGACTGTGGATGTAGTGGGTAGGGTGAGAGCAAAGGTGATAGAAGCCTGGTGGTAATAGGCGGGTCGTGTATGTATGTATGCATGGGCGTGGCGTTTACGAGATGGAAAAGTACGTTATACCAACAGAAAGAGGACAATGGTTGCTCACCAATGGCTCGAGTGAGCCTTCTTCATGACTTCTTCATCTATCTATCTCAACATGCGTGTTGATCTTCCCACAGCTAATTGGGCAGGGAGCCCGCAGCTAGAGAAGCCTTGACATACCGAGATGCCCAATGATCTCGAAAACAATGGACGGTTGGTTGCATTCCATGCACCAACTGCACCCCTTGTGCAGCCCCAGATTCCCGCTCATTGATGCCTTACTGGTCTGTCATATATATGTTCGACATCCCCATCCCAGCCCGCTCCAGTGTCTGCTCTTGCTATATCTCCCCATCAATCCCATATCTATACGTCTCAAACAGGCTCAAATCAACCGCACCCGCCATGGCCACATACCCAGCCGGATTCGGGTGCAAGAAATCCCCAGAATCGTAAGACGGGTCCAACATCGTCCCGTTCGCAGGGTCCCTCACCGCGGCATCGAAATCAACAACCCCATCAAACCTCCCAGAGCTGCGGATCCACCCGTTGACCCTCTGCCTCGTCGCCTCCCTGCCCGGGTCGCTATACGCCTGCACGCTACTATCACCCCCAAAGGGCGTGATGGTACCTCCAAACACGGGTATCCCCCGCGCGTGCACCATCCCAATGATCTGCTCGTACGCCGCGATCAGCCTGTCGCCCACATCCGCCTGGGCCACGGCGTCGGCCGCCGCCGTGCCGATATCGTTGACGCCCTCGAGGATCATGACGTAGGCCACGCCCGTCCGCGCCAGGACGTCCCTGTCGACGCGGCCGAGCGCGCTGGGACCCAGCCCGTCGGCCAGCACGCGGTTCCCGCCGGCGGCCTGGTTGATCACCGGGGTGTTCCTCTGCAGCGGGATGGAGCCGGGGCCCTGCAGGCGCCGGACGAGGACGTCCGGCCAGCGATCGTTGTGGTTGGTCGTCGACCCCCGGCCGTCGGTTATGCTGTCGCCCAGTATAACCAGTGAGCCCGGGGAGTTGGACTGGGGGAGGTAGCCCTCCACGCCATTGATGAAGTACCAGTGCTCGCTCTGCTTGTTCCCCGGGTCAGAGAGGATATCCGCCGATGCCGTCTGGTTGCCCAGGGAATAGTAGGACGTCGTCCGGCTCCCTGGGTGGCCTGTAATGCTCTTCGTCGTCTGGCCCGTCTCCAGGTAAAGGGTGATTGTCAGGATCTGCTGTGCCGTCACGGGGTAGTCTATGGGGTCAGATATTGCCCTCGCGCCGTTGGGGATGGTGAAGTTCGACAGGCCACCGGAGAAGGTCACACGCGCGAGGGAGCCGGGCGAGATGGCGGATGTCCCAGCGGAGCCGTTCAACGGGATTGCGATGGTTGCTGCCGTGATCGGCAGTTCGGACCCGCCGAAGGCGTTGGATATGACGAGCCTAATGGTCGGTGCTGACTGGGTAACGAAGATGGTCTGCCTGACGCTCGAGTTCTGGAAGACTACGTCCGTGGCATTCTGGAAGGCTTGTCAGTCACTTCTCCAGTGGGACCTTTGGGGATGATCCAGCTATTCCTTGGTACAGAGGGGGCAGAGGCTTACATATGTCACTGGCGGCAGATTTTCAGGCTCAACGAGCTGGGGCATGGTACCCCAGATATCAACCCAATGGCCCTGTTTCTGCTGTTGGACATATGCTGCGGTCCATGGCTGCAAGAGTAGGAAGGCTGCCAGTGCAGTCTCGAATAATAAGTTAGCCATTGAGTGTAATCACTGCAACCCTGGCCCCAGAGTGGTTGATCGCGATATTGAGAATGGTGCTACGAATCCCTATCAGAGATCCTCAGGAGCAACCCGGCAATATGTCTCCTTTATATCGACATGGTACAACTCAATCCATCCGGAACGAACCCCAGACCTTCAGTGAGGAGAGAGACTGCCATCTTCTAACGCGGGATCAGGCTAAAGTGTACGTGATTCTGGTAAGGTGTAATATTGGAGAACTTGACAGCGTCATGGGAAGAATATTTGCGGGGAAGCAATAAGGATAAGGCTTAGGGAGGTGGTATCGCGAAGACTTGGCTTTTGCGTACCATGGATAGACTGCCCCTTGCGGCGGGAAGCAGAATCCCACATGCGGAGCTATTACTACATGCGAAAGTATGACTCCGCATCCAGGTTGTGCTTTGGGTGGCGGTAACGTCAGCGGTGTGAAAAGGGTGAGCTTCTACGCAGTGCAACGCGCGTGGCAATATTCACCTATAAGTCAGCATAAGGATGAGCTTATCTTCTCTCTTAGTTTACGAATGAGATTGCTTTCTATATTGCTATTTCCTATCCTTTTCCATACTGTCCGGTCCTTTTCAAAATTATCCGTCTATCGCTAATAGCCCCGTCCCAACCTCAAATGAAAGTGTGCTTGAGCATGATCCCAACCAACACCAGCACATGAAGAACCTGGCTCTGTCCCAACAAGGACGTGGTACGATATCAATGTCGATGATTGTGATGACCGCAAGGCTGCTCTCGTCGTTGATGCCATACTGTCCATACAATCGCAGATATCCAATACTTCGACCCAACTATCCTCGAAGGCCAACTTCTTCACCAAGAAAGTCCACCATTCAACAAAACAGAATAAACAATCGAGGAAGACGAATAAAACAGAAGGCCGCGGGTATAATGGAAAAAGAAAAAGGAAATATGCTGAACGATTCGATGAAATCATGGGAGGTCACGGTGTTCGTGTACAAGTGTGCACTGCAGCACTAGAAGACGGCCCAGCATCTAATCAAGTTCGAGTTGGCTGCTGTAAGCCACGGTGCCGTCGAACTTTGTGCCAGCACCCTGGACGTCACGCCCAACACTGCAAGGCTGGGCAGGGACGATGACGAAGCCAAGGCTCCCGTTGCTGCTGTGACGCGTTGGGGCCCTCCCCACGGGCGGGGTTCCGGCATGGTCATCGGTGTAAGGAAGCCAACAGCTTTCGCCGTTGAGCCAAGCCTGGATGTCGTACGTGAACCCCGGCATGTTGGAGGCAACGAGGCTGGCAGGCGTCAGATGGGTCGGTTCCGGGGGCATCGTGGTACTGTGTGGATGCGCGTGTATGCCATCGCTCTGAGGATTGCTGAACGTCGACCCGAGGGCCGTGGATTCGCCGACGCCTGAGCTGTCGACGATGAATGGGGCGGAGGGAAACCCGTTGACCTCGTGGGGTTCGGGGTCGGTTCCTTGTGGAAAGCGCTGAGAGTGATCAACCCTGGGGGTCAATCCTGATAGGTTATCCTCGGCGGTATACCCCCTGGCCTGCGGCGAGAGGATGTGTTCGTCCGTGGGTTGCATTTCGTGCTCATTGGCCAGGGATTCTCTGCGAACAATGGTCCAGTCTCCTTCCTCCTCGTTTGCATGTTCTGGCTGGGTGAACGGTGAGGCCATTGTATAAATCTCGGTTGTGACTTGTACGTTGAAGTACTTGATCGTGAAGGAGGGTCGAGAGGGGTAGACTAGCATGACACTCCGTATCAGCATGCCCGTAGGCCAGCAAGATGAGATGATAGCCCTGGGGACTCACAAGTGCCAGTGTGTCTTTAGGATAAGGAATGTAGCGGCGTCAAGGTAATCCTTGTTAGGAGTCACCAAGTTCGGGCTCGAAGTGAACCTGAAGGTTTCTAGAGGTTTTGTTCTGAAGGATAGATCTGCAGTATCCTGGTTGGACGCCGCGGTGTGTCGAAGGATTACTCGATAGTTTGGTCATGCAAAAGATGAGTGAAGGAGAGTTGAGGTGGGAAAAGCACAAGACCTGCCCTATGTCTTTACCATGCTATGAATGAACACTCAAGGTGATAGAGGAGGGAGAGCAGAGGAAGGGGAGGTAAAAGGGTAATAAATAAAACTGGTGCGACTGTACCAAGACAAGTTCCCTGTGACTGGCTAGTTTGCAGCAAGTTCACATGCAGGGTATGGTTCGTTCCTATGTTGACGTACACGCAGCGCTCCAGTGCTCGACCAGGCTGGCAGCACGACAGGTACCGGTACAGCAAACCCCCTCCAGGGCCCCCTTTCTCTTCCAATGGACCATGTTGCGGAAGTGTGTTCGTTGCGGAGCAGGGCAGGCGAAAAACTGACCATTGGCAACTGGAGTTTTGTTGGTCGTTGTTCAAAGTCATTAGCCCTACCTAGGTAGTATAACAGGAGGTTCGAATACAGTAGCTACCTAGGTATGTAAGCCGAGATCCAAAAAGGCTTGCTGATAGGGTACCGGTACATCCTACTAATGTACCGTATATCAGTCCAAACTGAACTCACCACTAAGTAGATAGTCCATAGGCGCGGTTCGCAAAGAGGTGATGCGTGATGTTCAGCAGCCGTCCCAGGTGTTCCGCCCAGCAGATAAGCGAAGCGGTCAGCAGTCCCGATGTAGATAGTAGGCCTGTAACAACAGTCTATTACAAGATTTCCCCAGGCTCTTGTGGATCATGGAAGGAGAAACTTACGGCAGTGTCGGACTGCGAATTGGGCACATCGTCCGCCCGGCGCCTATGATGGCTTCGCACAAGACGGTTGCATAATCTTCAAACTTCGACGTCGTCATCTTCACTCTGTAAATTTTATCCCGTTCAACAAGTTACAGATTTGCAATATCCATTGCCCCACCACCCCTCACCGGTGAGACTGCCACGCTGGTCTTCTTCATGGCGGGGTCTCGGAGGAGGGAGCAGATGTTCTCGTTGACACCCTTGGCGATGACAGTCGGCCTCTGGGGAGGGGAGGGGGGATGAGAGATGTGGGGTATAACGCCACATAATGTTCATAGGGCTCTAGGTCTGTGGTAAGAAAGCGTCTCAGTTTCCATACGCATGACATTCACGAACCATGCTAGGAATTACATGTCATGTAGATCTTCGGTTGTTTCGGTTGAACTTGCCCAAGTGCCCAAGTGCCCAGAGATCTTGAATTTTGGGACATGAACACAATTGCTCGGACATTAGGGCTCCCAAGCCATATGGCAGTCTTTGATATCTGCTGCACATTGTTGTGATCCGGGATGATCCGGAGCGTTCTCCAGTATAGTGTGGGACGCATCCCTTCTATACAACCAAGAGCCAGCGACATATGTTCTATCAGGTACCAACTTCCTGGGAGACAATGCTATGTTTCACTGTGGCTGCCGCTGCAGCGATCCACCCAACAAGTACTGACTTACATATGTAGCCCTGGAGGTAACGTTGGCCCCCCCCCCGGGTGCGGTGGCGGATCCGACGTGTGAATACTACACTGCTGGCCAATTTCGATCAATGATGGAATCCAGGCATCTCCTGCACAACCCGACTGTCAAGGTTATAGAACCATGCGGCTCACAGCAGCAGCCTGATTTGACGGATTAGCAAGAAAGTAGTTGAAAGGCTTTGGGTATTATGTATATACAGATATATAGTTGCATACATAACGTGTCAGTGGGTCCAGAAGTCAATGTCTGTACAGTAGATGGTCCGCCCAGCGGATGCATCCTGAAACAAGACCCATTGGGGGGTTTGCCGCAATTTGATGATGTACATCTACTGGAATCGGGAGGACTTGTAAGTTGTTTCTTGAAAGTGGAACGGAAATCTCGATACCTGGCTACAGTATCAGCGATTGACAGCTCCCATGAGCTTCGTCACATCGTCACAGCCGCACAAGACGAGATCGCTGCATTGGGTGGGCCCCGGAGCACATGGTCTGCACTGCCTACTTAGGTACATGCCGAGGTATATACTGATATATACAGCGAAGTAAACTCGGAGACAGGAACGTGCAACCCGAATTGGTGATGAACCAAGGGAAATGCCTTTGCCGATGGGTACAAGAGAGTATGTCCCACACCACGTTGATTTTCTGGGAGTGACATAACAACCGCAATCCGTCTACCTACATTATACCTACCAATCCAGAGTATAGATCTGCTGACCGGATAGTGCAGGTGTGCTATCTGGCTTACCACTACCTGAGAAAACAGGCACTGGCCCTAAGGTGCTCTCGAGGCTCTACATGCCAACCTCGGTATGTATCTCGAAAGCAGCGAGCAGCCTAAAAGACAGCAAAAGTTTGACGTCAAGCATAAGTATTAGAGGAGGTACCTGTGTTATGTTGAGGCAGTGTGACACGAAGAAGTCCAGGATATCCATATTATCGAGAGCGAAGTGTGTCCATCTCACCTCACTGCTCTTTTGGTCCTGGTTTTTTTAGCATCCTCTGGAAATAACTCTGCCTAGATGGCCATTGTGAAGGAGGTGGGAAGAGTGCGTCCGCAGGCTTAGCTGCAATTCTGGCGAGCCAGGCTCCAAACCACCCAAATGTTTACCACATGGGTAACATACACATGAGATTCTACCTAAGTACGTATATATGTAGAAACCACACTTCAGTAAACACCCGCAAAGTACAATTTTTTTTTTTCATTTCTTTTTCACATGCCTAGGCATCTATCAACGCGCTATTCTTGTCATCCCACTTGGCATCAGGGACCTCGCTGAGCCTGTAAGGGCACAGGCTGAAAGAGAAGGGGACGCTTTAAGGATGGTCCAACAATGTTCCCAGTTGCAGTAGATAGACCAGGAACGCCTACCAAAGGCCCCAAGGTTCTGACATCAGATTCCACTGCCGAGTACATCTATCGCAAATTCAAGAGGTGCGGATGTCTCAGACTTGAGTTCTTGATGTCAAGCTACACATAGTAAGGGCTACGGTGACCTCCAGAAGCCCAGGAGGGGGGTGGGCGGGCCGGGGACAGGGATCAAAGCAACCCAAACTTTAACACAGCAAAGACGGCACAGCCCTGAGTACATACGCAACAGGGTCTGCATGCATAACCTTCGAAATGCACGGAAACAATACAGGGCCCCCTTGTCCGTAGTTCGGAAACAAACGTTTATTATCGGGGGGGGGGGGGCATAACATCCCCCCGACTAGACCTAGTCTGGTATAGATTCGCAAGAATAATGATTGCCCATGGGTCTCTTACTGAACCTAGAGATACATTTTTACGATACCAGGTGAAATATCATGATGATCAAGCATCTTGGTAGTACTATTACTTGTAAAAAGCAGTCATTAGGCCAGGTATGCAGAAGAGGTACATAACAGCCCGTATACAAGGCGACTAGGTCCGCAGGTGGCCGGAGTATGCGGCTCGGGGCTACCTTCGTACATAAACACCTTCAACAAGGCGTGAGGGCCAATACAAGAAGGACTTTGGTGAGGATATCGAGATCAGGATTATCACAGATGCCTCGAGTCCCCGCCTAATTGGGAGCCGATTTCCGTGCACAGTACTTCGTACTTCGTACAGCCACCAACAACATCAAACACCATATGGCTGCCGTATATCAGGATCTTGTAATGCACGCCCGCGCGGGCGGGCGTCAAGGGGCTACATTCGACACTCCACCTCATCATACACCGCGCCTAACGCGCCGTTACCGGGATCCACGGGTGCCATCCTACTTAGTGTGCGCAGGTTGCATCTCCTCGTCCCGCCACGAGAGCAACATCGATGTTTGTGGAGGCTTGGTGCGGTTGGCTCTACGTGCAGTGGCCGAATGGTTCGGCCGATTCAACGTGCGGGATATCCGGATTTCAGGCGTCCAGGTGGGGCCACCCTCGCGACTGCCCTGGAAAACTGAAACATCTGTCTTGCTTTAGTGTAGATTTGAGGCTCTGCGACATGGCGGTGAGTCTAATAGATAGGTGTCTCTCGCGTCCAGGTTGCTTGTATAAGGCCTCCCGCTGTAGATCATTGGAGACCTATACGTAGACACATTGGCGACTGGCTGCCCAGCGAGACAGGGAGGGCAAATCATCCGACGTGACACCCTCGGCTCGAGGACCTCGGCTTCAAGGGCTCGCAGATTGCGGCTAGAAAGCTTCTCGAAAGAATTATCAGCGACATGACCCACTAGACCACGTGTATGTAGATTTGCACGTCCCTATCATGTCACATCATGGTTGCCAAGTCTCCATTTAGAGCTGTACGACATACCGCCGATGTCATTGTGGGTTCTGAAGTCACGCAGGCCCGAATCCTCTGCAGTAGGGAAAGGCCCAGAGGCGATACCTACTGTGTACAGCCTGCTTACGATGATCAGATCACGCCAGACGCATGCAAGCCCAATAGAGCTGCCGCCTGCCCGTAGCGAACAATACCCCACTCCCGCATCTGTCCAGAGATGTACAGTTTTCTGATGCCTCATTAGACATGTCACAAAGATCCTGCAAACTTGGAATAGCAGATCGATTGGTCTTGGCAGAAATCGCTCAGTCATAGTGGTACTAAACTGACAAGAAATAGATGGGAGTATGAAACATGCGGGCAAGCCTGTATTGTGGCGTAGCGTTCCACGGTGGCTTGGCTAAAGCAACCGGGCAAAATCCAAGTGCACCACGGACATGTCAGTCTCTACGGTGAAGCAACGTACATGCTTGTCCAACTAGAAGTCCTGGGTTGGGGAGAGATCAATTGATGATCAACCCGAGAGTAGAGTACCGGGCGGCTTATGTAACATGCAAAGGATCATTATGACCGCATGAAAATGTTCGCAGACGAACCGACTTCTGTTTGATATTGCGTACTCCCCTCTCCTAACAACAAAAACTGTAAAATAAAGATGTTCCTTCATTATGTCGACCCAGGATCACTCTTCTCGGGCGACTTCTCCGCCGTCGCGTGCAACCTTGGAACCAAGCAAATCGGGCATCCCGGGCATTGATTGGGTTCCCATCAGCCGGATTGGACCCTGGGAACCCAATGGATCTCATGATTTCTTTATCTCGGGACACAAGAGAAAATAAAAAATTTTTTGTCCCCCCGGGATGTAACATGCATGTTGAGGGTTTCTCAAGCACCATAATCATCATATCAGGGGAAGTCAAGGCACATTCGTCGAGTGTCCAAGCTGAAGCCGAATACGGTTTGGGTTGGGCCACCCACATGCAGCATACCACCGCAATGCGCGCTGACATGCCAGCTCACTTTACTACTACATGCAGGTGTCGACATATCTGGAGTTCAGTTCACTAACGCTTCACAGCGAAACAAAAACTCCAACACTTAGATGTGGAGACGGGAAAAGCTGCTAGACCGACACCTTCCGCTGTCATGACTCAACGCACTTTGGGTCTATAATACACCTGCAGTGCTCAAAAGGTTGATCTTGTTACTATAGTCCACAGTAACCAGGCGTGCAGAGCTCTCAATAACCTGCGATCTTGGGTCGAAACTCAAGATCGTGAGTAGACGTACTTAACACTCCTTGCCCAAGATTTACTCCATGTATGGACCTTACGACCGAGGCTGTCCCCAAACCCGGGCCTCATGATGCAAGTCCCTTGAGGAAGCGATCTGGCCAGGGCCACTGGTCTGCGTTTCTTCTGTATATGCAGTGTTGATCCTACGTAGTATGTACGAAGAAGAGTATCCACTGTCCACTCATGTGCCAGAGTGGCACGATGACAGTGTCTGTCGAAGAACAATGCAGTGCCCAGTCTTATGTCATCGGAATATAGTCTGTCCTTGAATGGCCGAGTAGTCTGTAGTCCAGAGTATGCACATGAAAGTTGTTGGCATATGCCCTCATGCTGTGGCCGGTCAACTGTCGAGTAACCTCCTTGTCGTCCTTGTCCCACATCATGTGCATCAGATCGTCAACGACATGCGTGCAATGGTATGTCAGAGCTCGTCAAATACCTATCGAAACTGTGGCATCATTGGATCCTGACTGCTGGAATGTGGACCATACTAGTGCGAACCGCTCGTCATAGCGCTCTGGACTTGGTGGACCCGTATTCATTCCCCCTTAACCTTATTTCGACGTCCATGTACCTGGGCATTCCCATCTCCAGGTACCGCGCCTGGAAATACTTAGAGTACGCTGCCATTCGGTACATATTCCGTGTCCAGGCGCAGGTTATCTGTCAAAACCACAGGATCTGAAACCCCCTGAAACCCACGAACGTCCCGATTTCTTGCATAGATAGCTTGAGAATGTCACGACCCCTGCCACCTGCCCCGGGCCCCTCAACCCTATAAGCCCTGGCGAGGGTTCTGAGAACAGTATCGGTAGCCTTCCAGCGGCACACATTGGTGACTACCTGGAATTTGGCTGAAAATGCTCCTGGTTCTCTTGCTACGTGCTTTACCATGATCCACACAGTCTTATTATGCTCGGGCTCGCTGCTGGAAGGGTACCGTACAGCTATATGCTATACATACTCTAGGGTAGCAAAGTAGCTATATGACGAAGACTGTCCCTCCCTCTAGGGAATAGATTCAGTACCTTTTTCCCGGCATACATCAAGTTCCTCAAGCGTTCTATGGTAAGATCATCTAGAGGCCATTTTTATCCGTATCCCTTCTCTTGAACATGGCTCGATCAGCTTCTTTCCCATATCCGGACCCTATGCAAGTATGCACCGCCCTCTGATATGAGTGTAGCCAAAGGAACATCTTCTTCGACCCATGGACCGGAACAGCAAATACATCATCGTCTCTTGCTTGAACCGGGACTGATTTGGAACCTTCTCAAAATCGGCGTCCTCATAGAGACGAGCAGATACAGCTTCGCCATCAACACTGGTGAACATAGTGTTTGAATTTCCAACATGCCATCTGCTGTAGATTTTACAGCGTTGCGTGAGCTTTGGGGAGGTGGGGGGGGGGGGATGACGGGACATCGATTCTACTATTGACGCAGGACCTCGTTCAATGTTCCTTCCGCAGAGAATCTCTGAACTTCGTGGTATATCCATTCTCGAGGTGGCGTCAGCGCCTGTGTTTGATACTGGACATTGCCGGCTCGTGCTTACCGGACCTTCAAGAATAGAAACCGAGTGTTGGAACCAGGGAGATGAGCGAATCGCGGAAATGGTATATGTGTATGTGAGGAACGCCCACACACTCCTCCAGCTTCTCCTGAATTTCTTTGACAAACGGCAAGGCTTCGATCCAATGGTCAGCGAAGGAAGACGATAGGATAACAGAGCTATAAGCGACTAATCACCCAGTAGATATGCCACAGGCATCAGAAGGGGGTATCCATCTTCCGATCAAGCAGACAGACCACTGGTGGCTCAACTTTGGTACTGGGAGGTGACTGTCCACGATGATGTCGTAATTATGCTCTGAGGCCTCAAGCTTGGGACTGGGCACTTGAGATTATTCTAGAAAATCATTACAAGTAGCATTCATCTTGACTCCAACATTTATTTCTGTGATAGCCGTTCTGAGTCCATTCCATAGCCCAAGTAGCTGTTTCATGTTTCAATTGACGAGTCTGTACATAGTAGTCGACTCCGTCATATAGTACATGTATAAACATACTACGAGAGGTGTGATACATTGACCGGTGAAACAGTTGTATACATACATGGACAAGAGCATAGATGGCGGAGCTGGGTGAGTAATGAGGGCCGAGTTCTAACAGTCTTGCATTCATTAGAAGCCCTTTACCATCTGGATAAGGCGGGATGTTCCCCTCTGAGCTGGGCGATGAGATTCGTGTCACAAAGACCACTGGTTGACTCTAGCCGAGGAGCAGGCCCCGGGGGATCTTGTCGTGGTGATCAACTTTTGGCAATTACCTGTAGGATAGTGAGGATGAAGACTCAGAGGCGAAGACGCACTCGGCTCATATATATTGAATCTCTAACCAAATGAGTTCTGAGGTTGTCGCAGCTCAGGGGGCCAGTGGACGAGTCTTCTAAGACATCTGGAAAAAAATGCCCAGGCGCCCACATATCCATCACCTAGGTGGCATCCATAGCGAATACTTAATCCTTGAAACAAGGCTTATCGCATACCTAGGGATATACTGCAAATTATACTCGACTATTCAATTTGATAAAACCATCCTGTCATCATTCAACAGTCACATAGCTTTCAGTACGGTTGCTCAAGAATAGAATGTGGGTTATGACCCGGAGAAAGCGGCCATAGGTCACGTCTTCAGATATGATACCTGCACATTTGAGGTTATAGCAAGGATAGCCAAAGTCGACGTCGAGTCATGTGATGCCCAGACGCCATGTTTACGCTGGATGTTACTACGTGGGTAGGAGAGATGTCGAATGGTGGATGAGACCTGCAATACACTGATTCAACATCTTCCTACGCGGGGATCCTCGTTCTCGCAAGTTCTGATCAGGTCATCGGCTCGAAAACGCGGCATACATGTAGTAGTAAATAGTTAGGATGCTATCTACTCGTTACCAGCAGGATCGCTTAGCATCTGCACTTCTCCTTCCCAGGATGGACTACATAGTACGACCGAGCCTGTTTCAACCCCAGTATCCCATAACAAACACAACTTCCCGCTTTTCACCCAAAGTCGATATAAATGCGATATACCGCATGTATCCGATACCTTAGAGACTTCCAATGAAAGCAAGAAGGCGCTCTAGTAGTAGGAGCAAGTGGCGGTGACCTGCACCTGAGGAGGTCCGATCGGCACATCCGAAGCGCTGTCGTAGAGTATAGTTTCAGACCCATCAATACCGTGGGCGTGACAGATGGTGCCGCCAGGAGATTTTGCAGAGATGGAGGTGAAACTCAAATCGGAGTGAACCCCGGTGGGATCGCCGTCTATGGGAACGACGACGTCAAAGGTGTTGTCCGCGGCAGCCCAGAACGTAAGGGTAACGAAGGACGTCCTGACATTCTTGGTGGAGGGAGCGGCTGCGGTAAGGCCGGCGAAGAGGGCAGCGGTGGCAGTAATGAACTTCATATCGAGGTCTGGGGGTATGTGGGTAGTTTAGTACAGAGGCTGGCAAGTGGCTTGTGGATATTGCCCTGATTTGATGTGGTGAAGGTGATGGTCATCTGGGCACTACTTCGAGTTGCGGGATCACTCACCCTTTAATAGGTAGAAGAATCGCCATCATCACCATGATTCTATATAAACTCAACAAACTATCTTCAGCTATCATGTAGTCGGCCGCCCGGGCTTACTGTCCATACGCCACAGCTACTGTGGTGCAACGCAAATGAGCACCGAGAATAGTCTTCACGGCGATCATCCGAACTGATCGGAAGGTTGTCCCGTAACCATTGCGGGCATTCCTTATTGTTGCGAAAGTTAAGCCTGTTATGTCATATTGAAGGAGTTTTCCAGGCGGCCGACCGGAGATTACAGAAGTGGGCAGTGAACCCTGGGAAGTCTGCCAATCAGGATCAGGACATCTGGATACAGTCATGGTGGATGAACTCAGCCCTGGGACTATATTTGAAGGATAAGCGACATTATATATGGTAGTCATATATTTAATACCTGAGAAAATCTTGCGACCCTCGTCAAATGCTTAATTAGGTACTTAGGATCATGGCATGACCAAATGGTACGTATGAAGAGCGCATACCGGTTACCATTTGAGGTTTGATAAGCTCAACAGTATCATTGAAACTTGTCTGTGATCATACACATCTCAAGAAACACATTATGGTGCTAAGTAGTAATCGAGATATTTGCAAA
This sequence comes from Cytospora paraplurivora, assembly GCA_021272945.2. NCBI lineage: Eukaryota > Fungi > Ascomycota > Sordariomycetes > Diaporthales > Cytosporaceae > Cytospora > Cytospora paraplurivora. The sequence goes on from JAJSPL020000029.1 coordinate 208,731, forward strand.
TTCCAGAGGCCTCATAGAGTTAGCTAGGTAGTTCGGCTCCAGCGAACTTTCCCAATTTGATGGGCTTCTGCTGATTGTGATGCATCATTTGCGAGTAATAAGGTTCTTCTATTCAGAACTCCATAGAGGCATTGGACCTCGTACCACTTGATACCTTACCTAGGTAGGGTAAGCAACGTTGTTGAGGATGGATCAGACCAAAGCTCGACCAATCTGGTGACAACTTGATAATCAAGGCTTGACCTCCCTTCGGGATTTACTATCTCTTTACAGTATTTCGTACGGATACCTGCTTGCATGACTACCTAGGTATGCTTGGGGAGCGAAGAAAAAGTAGCACAGCAGATAATTTGTAGTCTCCAGGGCTGTTATGTTATATAAGTTGACAGGACGTCTCAATGGCCCCACAATTCCTTGAAACGGTATAATATGATTGGCTGATGCGACATCACACCGTAGGGGGTAGCCGCCCGCCGCCCGCCGCTAACAGCTGCAGGAAGGTTCGATGCAGGACTGGAGAAGGTCACCTGCTGCTGCGCAACGTCAGCACGTTGGGAGCCTCCCTCAATCACCTCGATCAACCTCGACCCTCCCTCTGTCGCCGCAATCATCACACCACTCGCCGCTGTATATCGTTGGGACCTCTCCCCAAAAGCGGGTCCGCGGGCACCGTCGACCTAGAAGATTATCAATACAGTCTTGGTACCGGTCACGATCATTTGAAGCAATCCCGAGCCTGAATGCGACGCAACCATCGCCTGCAGTCCAGCCTGCCAATTACAGTGCACGTGGCAACTCTCACACGACCTGGCCTCGATTCTCGCCCATCACACTGAGTCTCACATCACACCTCAGCCTCATCAGGATGGGCGAGGGCAAGTGGTGGACGATATTGGGTAAGCATACTTCGGCCGTCACACAACAGCCGCCTCACTCACCAAACCCCGCTTCACATACGTGCATGAGATTTCTGAATTTGGCGGCCAGAGAACAATCCGGAGGTAATGGATGCATTAAGCAAGCGGCTAGGTCTCTCGGATGATGTCCAGTTCTATGATGTCTACGCACTCGACGAACCTGAGCTCCTAGCTCATATCCCGAGACCAGCCCACGCCCTTCTCGTCACCATCCCGCTCACTAAGGTATGGGACGATGAGCGAAAGACAGAAGATGCAGCCAAACAGGAATATGCCGGCTTTGGCGCAGGCGAACCTGTAATATGGTTCAAGCAGACCATCGGCAACGCTTGCGGCTCGATTGGCCTCCTCCACTCTGCTATAAATGGTCCTGCCTCCAAGCACATACTTCCAGGGAGCGAACTTGATAAAACCCGCCGTGCTGCCATACCCTTGAGGATCTCTGAACGAGCGCAGCTTCTCTATGACAGTGAGCCATTCGAGACAGCACACAAGTCTGTCGCAGATTTGGGCGACACTATAGCTCCCTTAGGCAAGGAGGGCCACCATGTAGGCCACCACTTTGTATCCTTTGTTAAGGCAGACGATGGCCACCTTTGGGAGTTGGAGGGCTCGAGGAAGGGACCGATAGATAGGGGCGAGCTGGCCGAAGACGAAGATGTTCTGAGTCCTCGGGCCCTCGACCTAGGGATCCGGAGGGTGATCAGGCTGAACCAAGACGCTGGCATTGACGATCTTCGCTTTAGCATCACAGCTCTTGCACCCAAAGCCTCGTGAGCAAATACGACAACAAAGGGAGGCGATTTACTCCGAGATTCTGCACAATAATGCAATACTAGCCACCCTTTTGCTGCCGGTCAAGTGAGACATAGAATATCACCATAAGTGGAAGATATTTCATCATCTCATAGCAAGGCACCAGCTGTTTGCTTGTAGAAACATCCCAGATCAGCACGGATTATGAATGGTACCCCAAAAGACGTTTGCTTGAGGAGAATAACGTTCCCAAGCCCTTTCATGGAATTACCTGAGGTGTGTTTCAGAGGCTAGTGGCCGTCTCACCTCGGTCCCAGTCCCTCTCCCCGTCCATTCCTCTGAGGCATTCCATGCTGTACAGACCGGTCGGTTATTCAGAGTTTAAAACAGATTCGGCCTATCAGAGCCCGGGTACGAGGCTCTTAGCCCTGCCTCAAAGGAAGCCATATTGGTTCAACTTCCCCTACCTCATCCTGCGGCCGGATCTCGACATCACAGGACCAGCCTCATGGGGACACATTCCAACAAGCATCCCCAGCCCTGGCCCATACCAGCAGAGGCACATTGGATGATCCTTGGCTGGGGACATGAACATCAAGGGAAGAAAACCGAGACACTCATCGAGCTGAGTGAAAACCGCTATTTTCACATCATCATGTATTCTGTCCCTGAACATGAACCTTGAGCATGAGTTCTATAAGAAGCAGCCATCTTAACCCGAATTCTCACCTTTCAATGACAACCACAACCACCACTCCCCAACCTCAATCCCAGTATCACATCTCGATCACGCCTGACGCAGCTGCCCTTCTCTCGAGACTCTTATCGAAGATGAAGTACACAATCTTGACCACCGCTTGGCTCGCCACCGCTCTTGCGGCTCCGGCCCCTTCTGGTTCGGCCTCAACTGCTTCGGCCCCTACAGCTGTCGAGAAGGGTAACAAGGATTTTGCTATCCCTCCCACCCCGGCCTATACTTCGCTCCCGGCTCTTTCAGCCATTGGTGGTATCTCCGGTCTGCAGGTGAGTTCTGCTACCATGCTCTTTCTCGCAGTTTCCTAAATATCAGAAATACAGGGCATCACAGATGCTGTAAATGGCCTAGCAGACGCCGTGATCAACGTTATCAATGGCGTCTCAAACCCGAACCAGTTGAAGTACGCTCTCCCGAGCATCGAGAGACAGCTTGCTCAACTGAACTCGACCCTGCTCCCACTGAATGGCATCCTCGGGTTGGGAACCTCCCTGACCGGCGCGGTCCCCGGTCTTGCCGGCCTTGTTAGCGGTCTTAACGGCGGCACAGGCGGCCTTCTAAGTGGTCTCACCACTGGACTTGGTGGCCTTGGTACTGGGCTTGAAAATGGTCTAGGTGGCCTACTCAATGGGGCTGGTACTGCCGCTGGTGGTCTTGGCAACGGGGTTGGCACTGCCGTTGGCAGTCTTACCAGCGGTGTTGGCACTGCCGTTGGAAGTCTTACCAGCGATGTTGGCAACACCGTTGGTGGTCTCACTGGCGAACTTGGCGGGGCCGTTAGTAGCCTGCTTCCCGTTGTTACCGGTACCCCTACTATCGCCGGACTTGGCGGCCTTACCAGCGGCGTCGCCAGTGGACTCGGTGGCCTTACCAGCGGCCTTACCAGCGGCCTTGGCGGTATCACCACTGGCCTTGAAAACGGTCTCGGCGGCCTTACCAACGGCCTTGGGACCGGCATCGGTGGTCTTGCGGGCACTCTCGGGAGCGGCCTCGGTGGTCTCACCAGCAGCCTTGGAAACAGCCTCGGCAGTGCTACGGGCACCCTTGGAAACGAAGTCGGCACTCTTACGGGCGGTCTCGGACAAATTCTCGGCGGAGTTCTGCCGGATCTGACTGGCATTACCCCCGGTCTGACTTCCTTTGATGGTCTGAAGAACGTCTCTGGCGTCTTGTTTCTGGTCCTCAACCTTTTGACCTCCGTGCTCAGGCTCGTGAACAGCTTCGACTCCATATCTGGTAGGTTATCTCGGCTACACATACAAACAGAGTACTCGAACACTGGAGGCTGGTGCTAATTTGTACATACAGGTCTCACTAATGCGATCGGCGCCGGGCCGGAGGCACTGATCGTGAACCTTCTGGACAGCATCCTCAAGTCCGTCGGCGGCATCGTCCCCCTCGCTGCCATCGCTGGCGGCCTTCCAAACGGTTCCGTACCTCTCTCTATCATCAATGATGCCTTGGGCTCTATCGGAATCTAAGAAGTGGATCCGAGGATCTGGGGCGCAAAGGTGGTGAGCTGGCCAGGGGAGGCTTGGAGGAGTGGTTTCAAGCAGATTACGTACTGCCACGATTTACTTTCTGTTTTAGTAATAATGACTCTACTGTTGAATGACCGCAACGTTACAATCCTTACAACCACTATCATTAGCTTAGCAATCAAACTTTGGGAATCTGTGCTTTTGAAAACCGTTCTCCTGATCTCATTGGCAGTCATACAATCATGATGGTGAACCAAAGAAAACCGAACATCGATAAGCATTGTAGCATCCTCCAACTTAAATTGAGAGAACTATTTCCTCAAAAATCATTTACCACCCGAAATAGTGACATGAGATAGGGTTGGTTAGATGCAGAAGAGTAAGTGTGGCTCCGTACGGTTCCTCAAGGTAGAAAGGTAGACTCTTAGGATCATCATATTGAAACTCAACTCACTCCAATTGGGCTTCGGCAATACTTGCCTAGCCCACCTACTTTCATGTTTCAGCATGGCCGGGTACTAAATAAGGATGCTTACAGTGCTGTCTAGAGGGGCTTTTGAGTCACTTGACTCACTTGAAAGCTGAGAACTACCTGGAATGCTGAGCCCGCGTGGAGTAGTCGGGCTGGCTCCCGCGTTCCCCAAGGGGTCTCGTTGGGCAGATAGCGAACCGTTGAGGTACCCCAAAATTACTGGATGGTTATGCTGCAGATCTGGACAAACATGGCGTGCATGGGTATTCTCATCATCGGGAGCAGCCGCAGTGGGCTCACTGTCGACCAGTGCCGGTTCCTCGCAAGTACCCCTGGTCGTTGTACTCGAATAGTTGAGAAGAACATACCATGCCCGAGGGCGATATGGACTTTGTGGCCTCGAGCTGTTGCACGAAGACGCCCACGAGTAAACAGAACTTGCTCCAGGCGAAGGGGGTGCCTCGGGTCGTTGATTCTTGTCGTCTGAAGGGCTCACAGGAGGGGAGAGGCTGTAGGGCGATGCGGCACGGGTTGCGTGACCGCCCTCACTAGAGGTAGCTTCATTCTTTGTCTCAGTTTCCCCAACCCCTGCCGGCATAAGGGTGAGTGTACCGCTGGAGCTAAGCGGAGGGTATGAGACAGGTGAGCGTTGGCTTTTGCCCCTGGTTCCTAGCCCCCTTCGAGCCTGGGGGTCTGCTTCTTGTATAGCTTGCAGAAACTCGTCCAACTCATCCGACCCAAAGGCGTTAGAATTCAACATCTTGTTAATTTGCTCCTGTCCTTGGGCAGGAGGAGCCTGTTGATTTCTAGATTTTCTTGCAGGCCACAGAAAATTCAAGAAGAAGGACCACATTTTGTCTTGCAATATAAAAGGCTTATCTTACCTGAACCTGTATCTGCGAAGACCTTCCCGGATATTGGCGGTTGGTGTCACTCTTGGTCTGTAGCTTTTCCTGAGAAAGGGTTTTGTGGTTTAGATTGCAATAGCTACCGGAAGTTGTGGTGCGTGGAGATGGCATACTATAGTATGGCGAGAACAATCAGGATGTAAAAGTCCTTACCACCAGGCGTTCTCTCACAGAGGCATTGTGTTACTGACAAAGCGACTGTAGCTACATACAAGGCTACAATCCTAACAAGGCTACTTTATCTATGAATAATGAATGGGCTTTCATGTGGCAACAACATTGTCATCAACCTGGGCTGCACCCCTGTGTCCAAACAGCAGTATCATTCCCTTGTGTCCTTTCATAGACATGAAAGGTGTTTGTGTTCAGCCGTGTCATGGACGCCGCTTTCCGCACGTTGTCCCTATATTCCTTTATACAACGGATGGTGAGGCTTCGGGTACTTAATATAGATTCCCTCCCGCGGATCCCCCAAAGAGACGGCACATCAGAAGTTGATCCTTACATTTGCTCACTTCGCTGACCAGCTCTCTGAACAGATAAATCCCTTGACAATCCACAACGGGAACACGACAAGTCCCACCATGTGCGTCCAAATTTACAAGCGGTGCATCTGCGGACACAGAGAGAAGCACGGGCAGCCCAAACGCTGCGATAAGGCAGAGAAGGCCAGCCGCTCTTGGTTTGTCGCCGCCTTCAAGGGTCCGAAGCTCGATAGCAAGAAGTACTGTGTGAAGATGAAGAAGGACAGCTTTGGTGTCGCAGAGCCTTGTGCCAAGTGCAGGGCTGATGGAGGTGTCGTAAGTCGCGCCGATGGGACGATCCTATCATGGTCTGGAGCTAATCATATGACTTCACAGCAAGGTTCATCATCTCGAGCCGGAGGTGCGCAGGGGCTGGTTCCCCCGCCACCACCCAGGGCTTATGTGTCCTCCTCACACAGGGGCCAGGGACATGGGCAAGTTACGGTGCCGCGATACGAGACTCAACCACAACCACAACCACAACCACAACCACAACTACAGCGCTATGTCGGTCATGGACGACCTCGACGTCCTACGCGGTTCGAGAACCCAAGGACGCCGCCTCCTCGCCCTGTGAACAGCATCAACTACTTTGCTACGGAGCCTGATAACAACACAGGGAAACAACCGGACAAGTACGCCAAGAAGGTAATGCGCGAGGCCGAGAAGGTAAGCAGTGATACCAGAAAGGTGAAGACCCATGGGCAGGTTGATACCAAGGCTGATGACATTCGCCGTCGAGCTATTGCTAAAGCCAGGGAGGAAAAGCGTCGAGTTGAGCCCCTGAACCTTCATGATGGGAGCGGCTCGAACTACCCGGCGCCTGTGAACACTCCGGGAAACCAGTACGACGCAGTCGATTGGGCTTCTTCTCGACCGGCAGCACCGACGTCATCTCGACAGGCTGCTTATCCAACTCCTTCTCAACAAGCTGCCTATCCGGATCTTAGAGATCACCCAGCCATGCAGTCAGATGTCCAGTTTGCAGTTCACCATGAGGCCTTCACGGCAGGTACGCACTACGTCGAGGACACTCGAAAGTTCCAGGACAGTATGGTTCGGTGGGGTGCGACAGTTCACCCTGATAGGTACAACATTCACGGTGCCCGACGTGGAGATCCAAGGCAGTACGCCACGGTTGCTCAAGTTCATCCCTATCAACATCAAGCCTACGTGGCGCAAGTTGAGGGCTACGACGTAGATGAGTATGAAGTACCACCCCGCAACGACAGCCCACCGGAGTCGCAGATTTCAGGCTTCAACATTGCAGAGAAATTGCCATACACATATCAACGAAGGTAACTGAACGAGCTTCTGTTCATCTGATACGGTGAGTGGGCGCAGGGTGATGATATTTCCTTTGTCGGCGTTGGGTATTTCGCGATGGGCTACTTTCGTAACCTTCGCTTTCCTATGTACGTCCTATGATCTCACAAGCTGGACTTGTTGTCTTCTCTCTCCCCCTCCATCTCACTCACTCACTATTTCTTTTGTTTCTTGCTTTTCTTTGCGTTTTCACTGTGGGTGAGGTAGAAACCTGGTGTAGGGAGCGAGTGCTACCTAAGTACATACTAGGTACCCAAGTCATTGGCCATTCCTACTCATAGCCACCAAGCGAAATACATTCTTTCTTAAAATATGGTAGTGTGTTGTTAATCTTCGCCTCAAATGCATGTGAAACTGTTCCTGACTCCTTTGCCTCGGACCCTTGCTACTTGTACCCGACTTCTTCAAGCTATAGCTTCGGCTTGACTATGCCTGTATTTCGTAGCACGAACTCCAAGTGTTACTAGTGACCGGCGGTAACCGGTAACCCTCCCTAGGAAGGTTCTCAGTATATAAGCCCCGTTGGAAGACTCGACTGCATCCAATAGCTCGACCACCTGCTGGTGCACAAGTCGGCACGGACTTGCTGACTACATCCTGTTCATGGAGTTTTCAGACCGGCGTCCATCTTTGACAATCGCACAGATTGCCCTGCATGACACACCTGACACCAAGCCTTATGCGGGGTATTGAACATCTGAGAGCGGTCGTCTTCACCTGCCCAGTCTTCTCTTGAGGCCCCCTTGAGCATGTCACCATGATCACCCAAGTGCTCACGACACTAAGCCTTTGAAATTGTACCCTTGGGAATCTGGTAGGTTCGCTTCCATAGTGAACAGCCCCTGGTTGGTATCCTTCAGGTGGACGCAGAGAATCGGTATAGCCGTCCTTTGGCATAACCTTGCATTCGACATGTTGCTTTGAATAGCCGCGAATTCTGGTTCGATGTGGGGAGCTAGTGATGCTTAGCCCTCCGTCTCAGGCTCACGCAGCATCCATGGGAAGCCAGGCTCAGGAGGCTTCGCGGTAAGATATTGGTGATTCGCAGACTGAGTGCTTTGCGCTGACCAGTGCCCTGCACCTCGCCCCTCCCCTGCTGTAAGCTGACGTTGATTTTCATAGCTGCGACCAATACTGCATGCCTACGAAGCACGTATTCACGGGGCAACCCATATTCAGGTGTTCCCTTACCGTGATGGATCTGACCCGGAGGCCGTATCAAACACGGAACTCACTCCAAAACTTCGGACGAAGGCACAAGCCGCGTTGTGAAATATATGCATTGGGTATCTTGCTGTGCTCAGTTTGACTAAATTTGGCCGGTTTCTGCAACTTATTGCTGAGGGGCCGAGCAGCGACCGAAGTTTATCTAGGTCCAAATGGCTGCTATATCATGATGGTAGTAAGGTGGATGGGATGTCACCAGGTTGAGGTTGGCGGTCGTAATCAGGCCGGTCCCTAGCATTGGCCTTCAAAGGTGATCGATCCGTCAGGTGGCGCCGGGATGGTCCCAGCTTTACGCGGAGGTGGGCGGTCATTGCGCCTTGCCGTTTTTGTTCGCCCTCTCGGCCCTCTCGGCCCTGAACTTGGCAATGTTCTTGACGACCTGCTTCTCCACTCTATCTTGCAGTTCCTTGCGGTAGCCGAAGTAGAATAGCAATTCCAGCCAGACAAACAATGGGGCGAGGAGCAAAGCTTGCGTCAGGTTATCGAGGAGTGCGGGAGCCCGTCCCTCGTATTTGCCGTGTCCGATGAACTGCAGAATCCATGCCACGGCAAAGATCCCCCCTGCCACGATGGTCGATGTCTTCGGGTCGATCGAGTAGAAGTAGTTGTCCACCGCCGCCATGCCCAAGCAGATGCCGCAGAGCAGGGTGCCAGCGACGGGCTCCATGAGAACGTAGAACCCACCCCATATGATGCTGCCGATTGTACACATGTTCAGGGGTAGATAGGCGGGCGTGATCCACGAGGGGGTCTGGATTAGGACGCCGGAATTCGCTGCCTGTTCCGTTTGCGAGGTCGGTCAGTGCTGCGGATCGAGGATCAATGGCAGAGCAAGGCTGTCGTCAGGTGCGCATACCAGCAGGAAACTCGTAAAGAGGATGATGGGTACGCACACCATGTGGATACCGATATTGACCACATTGCTATGGTATGAGCCGTACTGCGCATCACATTAGCTTAGGAAGGGTGTAGACAGGATAGATTGCGAGCCCGCTCACGAAGACTAGATGCTGTTCTAGGTCGAGAGACATGATTACGTCCTTGGTTAGGCTGAAACTTGATTATAGATAGCGACAGGTACGAATCAAGGAACGAAGCTCTGTGGAGATTCGACTATGCGCCGTGCAGCGGTATGGTACAGCGGTCAGGTGCAGGAAGCCTCGAGAAAGGACTTGGGGCCAATCTGCCGAGGACGCGGGTCGGTGATAGATTCTTATACTCTATGCCCGTACAGAAGCGTGGCTTCGGCTTCGGCTCCGGCGGAGGTCGGTTGGAGATGGGGCTGCCAATGCGGTGCTAAAAGGGGGTTATTGAACGGGGAAACGTAAAGAATTCTCCTGAGGTCTCCTGATCCCTGGTTGCATTGTTGAAGGTGTCTCCTCGGGACATCGGGAGGTAAGCTGACCTTTGGGGCCGGGAGGGGATTTAAGCATCCACATGTCCGATTTCCCGCTACTGCGTGCCTTAGGTACGAAGTAGGTATCTATGTACCTGGGTACGGGAGTGCATTGACCAGGAAGCCGCGGACCCCACAGTGGACCGTTCCAATGTCACCGCCATCGATTGAACAAGCACCTTGCTCTGAAATACATACCTAGGTACTCTCAGAGCTGCCTTTTACTGATGACCGAACCTGTGGTGTTGGCCGCGAGTCGTCTAGCGGCTGGTCCATCATCTATCTCTACATACCAAAAGCCACCCAATTAAATACTACAGTGTACTTGGAACGCTACGAAAGCCACTGGTGCCGTACCTAAGTAAACGTACAGTTCATTATAGCATATGAATAACGCTGTGAAGCCTCAGGCAGAAGCTACCTAGCTTGGGTACATTGTAAGCCGATCGATTCCCAATATAAGACCTCAATTCGAGAATCGTATTGCTATCTCATGGTCACCTGTGGCGTCTGTCAAATGCACATGGATATGGCCTACAACAGTAGTGGGGATTGCATCCGTACTTGAGCCGCAAGTGTCAGGGGGCCCATTGACGGTAACGCGACTTGTTAGTGGCGAAGGCGGTGCGCTACGGTGAAGATTATGTCGCTGTGATAGTGCTGAAGAAGGTCAATAGTGGCCCTGGTTGCTATCCCTGCATCCCTGTTTTGTTCCGCACGGACCACACCTGAAACGTCAAGTCTTCATCCATCAGTCGCATTCCGTTCCTGGCCTCTGGATCTTGCCTTGCTTTATCTGTACTGCCTGCCTGCTTTCCACTCCCTCCATCTCCTCGTCACCACCCTTCGAGTCGCAAAATCTTCGGCCATTACAGACTCGAAAACCTTCTACGCGACGAAGTTAACCTCCCCGGAGGTTCATACCGTGGGGCGAGTCTCGAGTCGACTTCCATTCTTTACCTTTCTGGGCCCGCATCGCTAAACGGCCGTCTCGTCGTTCCCAAGACCTGCTTCTGCCTTCTCAAGGTCCGCCGGCGCAAACCTTGTCAACAGCTCCATCTCATCAATTGGCAGCTTTTCTTCGGCTGTCGAAATTTCTAATAGCCCTTTTACCGATTGCGCTTGAGCTCCACTCGCCGCGACAACGGCCTAGCCTAGCGACACCCTCCTCGAAGGTCGTACGGTATCAAGGAACAGCCGACTCCACGCCCGCGAAGCTGCCGCACCGCATCGAGTCCAATCTGGCCCGACCGACCCACGAACGATTGAATACAAGGAGCGACGATTAAATCGAGTCAAAATGTTCTTCCTTCACAATCTTACGCGTCATGTCACGCTGCACCCATCTTATTTTGGTCGGAATATGCACGAGCTGGTCACCACCAAGCTTCTGAAGGATGTTGAGGGAACCTGCGCTGGCAACTACTTCATCATTACGATCATGGACACATTCGATATCTCTGCAGGGCGTATCCTGCCAGGGAGTGGGCTGGCAGAGTTCACGGTTGGCTATCGCGCTGTCGTATGGCGGCCCTTCAAGGGCGAGACGGTAGGGCAGAGACTGTACCCGTTGTTGCTATCATGTGCTGACCCCTGTCCCAAGGTTGATGCGGTGGTGACTTCGATCAATCCACACGGCTTCTTTGCCCAGGCTGGCCCCCTAAAACTCTTTATATCCGATCACGTACGTTGATGAGACGACCACGAGGGTCTCTTGTATGGTCTGATCAAGCTGGTTGACACTGCTTCAGTTCATTCCCAAAACTTGCAAGTATGATGCGAATGCAACACCACCACAGTACACCGATCATGAAGGCATGACTATCGAGAACGGCACGCACGTCCGCGTTAAGATTGTTGGTCTCAGGGCTGAGGTCGGCGAGATGTGGGCTATTGGTACCATCAATGAGGACTACCTCGGGTATTTGAGCCAACCTTTCGTTGAAATCTTCAACAATTTGCTAACCAAGATACTAGACCTCTGCAAGATTAGGTGACTGCGTATTGAAGACCTGACGAAGTTCATCAAGATGTGCTATAGCTATAGGTATGTGGCAGCAGATGCTTGGCGACAAGTAATATGAAATGGTCGTGGCATCTGCGGTCCAGAACACCAACAGGAAGTCTTGTCGGTACTGCGAGGCATACATCTGCACGAATGCCGATCAGACTGGACCGGGACTGCATCTAAACAGGTCTGCACCTGCGGAGTTGGTGGCGCTACGGTTAGGAACTTCGAAAAGCTCTCGCCTCCGCCGATGGGCAAGGATCGGACAATCTAACTATTGGCTTCAAGAAGGAGGGGACTTTTCGAGTCCGGCCCAAAGAAAGGAAGGCTTACAGAGCACAGGTATAGAAATTGCCAGCAGTCTGACCGAGTCAAGGGTGGTTCGGGTTCCTACAGGCTCAAGTCAGCGGTACCCATCGTGTCTTCATATGACACGGTCTCCGGTCTGCACTTTGGTCCAGCACATTTGAAGCTGACCATCTCTCTCGTGGTGCCGTGCTCGGATACTTCAGACTACCCAATGAACACTGTCATCCAAGAAAACTCATACTGTGTGTGTGCGGAAGTGGATAATGATATGCTTCACCCGAACTACTAAGCTCTCCGCGACGATGGTGCTAGTGCACTGTGGTTTTAGCCCGTTGATATCTTCGGTGTACTATTGGAAATCTTGGTCAACGTGTAGGTCTCGGATGGCGGTGCGCAAGCAAGTGCGACCAGACGCATGGATACTACTGGTAGGGTCCACACCGGGCCCCTTGATGTGCTGCCAAAGTTTGAAGCCGTCCACCAGGTTGTGGTAATAACAACGGTGCCATACAAGCCTTCGTGGGTCGTCGTAGGGTCAGCTAACACCTGCTCCGTCGTCGTTTCCCAGACACAGCCTGAAATTGTCTTGGATCCGTTTCTAACCTGAAATTTCAGTCCAGCACTGCCCCTCTTCATCATCCACGAACATCGTTGATTCCACATTGTTCGTTGTATATATCACTGGTAGTGGGGCATTATCGACGCCATCCTTTCGTTCAGACACACGGGAAACTTCGCGCCAATCGACCGAACAATCCGCCCGAGCTATTCTTACAGAATTGCGGTGGTCCCGCTCATTCGATCATCGAGTGAGGCCCCCAGGCATTCAGCACATGGGCGCGCGTCAACATGGCGGAACCGAGTTACAGCTCCGACGAGGGAAGCCCCAGGCCCAGTTACGCTGCTCTCTGCGCAAACGCCATGGGATCATGGTCCAGTGCATCTCTTGCTAGCATCGCTCCGTCAACCGCCACTATTTGGGCCCGTGGGATGCAGCTTCTCAAGGAGCAGCTCATGCGACAGGCTCTGGTCTCGCCCACATATAGGGGCCCCTATTGGCAAATATGTCAGCGTTCTTCGACATTTTGGGGCTACGTCGAAGTCATGAAACCCGTTGACGAGATCATCGAGATTGTCAACGAGAATGACAGATACGGCCCACGGGAAGTGTTTGACGAGCATGATGCCGACGGAAGATGGGCATGCTTCGTCGACGACATTCACAAGCAGCGCCAGGCGCAGGTATGGCAATCTCCTGCCGCTGATAAGTCTTGGAAATTCAGATTGAAACGTCAGGAGCGCTCCCTAGGGAATAGGTACTGCTTCAGGGACCTTGAGTATGACTACGATTCCGACTCCGACTCCGACTCCGACGATGGCGACGTGCAGTGTTTCCTTGAAGACCGATCCCGAGACCCAAACCAGGCGGGAAGCCCCTCCCGATCACGTCTCGATGAACCCAGCTCACGTAAAGACGCGACAAATGAAGAATCAGAGGACGCTTACGTTCAGCCACTGTCCAGTCCGCTGTATCAGGCCAGATCACCAGAGCCGCAGCGAGTTTATAACGACGAAAACGACAGACCAACAGCGGCTGCACAACCAAGCTCGTTTTTCGACAAAACCGGCTGGGACACGGGACAAGAAGGTGACAGCGAGAGCAGTGAAGATGACGAGAATGAAGCCGAGGCGGGAGATGAGAGCGACAGGATCTCTAAGCTCTTCGAGAACTTCCCCGTATGCGTTGAGAGGACGGAGCGCCTCACCTCCAACAGTAAAGACTATGGGGCGTTGGAAGTGCGCGACCCAGCCTCGGGATGGACCTCCGTCGACGCGAGCAAGTTGCCGAGACGCATCCGAGAATACTTGGCGGACCTGAGTATCCTTAATGCCCAAGGACCTCAGCCAAGCAGAGATCCGCACCGTTGGCTCTTCGCGACGCCCCGGCACGAATTTGTCTACGACGCTCTGGCGATGGACATGTGGTACCGACCCCTCGAACCCTCGAGGCAGGCGGAACTTCCGTATCAGCCGATCTAGGAGCCTGCGGCGTACGAGGTACTGGAGAGCATACAGCTCATGCGTTCATCGAGGAGGTCGACCCAGGGGCGTGGAGGCAACGACGAGCCCAGCACCAGCAACAAGGGGCTGCAGCGGTGCTCATGGCAGTTTTAGGATGAGCCAGACGACACCAACCACGGGCCACAGATCATTGTCACGGAGCCGGAGGGCGATGAGCACTATCTCATCGACCTCGAGGCATTCTGGTCGAAGCTGCGACAGCGCAGCGAGCGCCACGCGGCCGGACCCGCTCACGACTCCGAGAAGAGCTTGCTCGAGGACAATATGGAAGATATGCTCAACTGCGCCGCACAGGAGACTGAGGCACTCGACGAGGACGAGAAGGTTGTCTGCCCCGTGCCTGCCATATCAGCGGTGACTATAAGGGGCCAGAGGTGGTCGATGAAGCTGAAGCAGGTATTTTCCAGGCGGAGTAGCCATTCTCGAGCTGTCCTTCCACTGTGCCGTGATGACAGTGGGGATGGCGATCTGGGACGCTCGGAGACGGTGAGGTTGCTTGGATTTGATGGCGCCCTGGATGCTCGCCGCCATCAGCATGATGAGGTCACCCTGCTTAGACTTCTTGGGGTTTTGGGTATAATAAGGACCATAGCGTATTGTTGCTCCAAGTCGTGAGGGTTCTCTGTCAGAGCGAAGAGGAAACTTGTTTGGTTATTGCGACGGAAATAGCGATTGTATGGATACGTGTTATACACATAGTACGGGCTGAGTATTTAAGTAACCTTAATCGACAAATCGACCAGTCCCTGCGTCGGGGCTTACCTCCACCTGGATCGCGGTCCGGGGGCCCGGAATCTGTGTACATGGTGCGACCTGGTCCATATCAACTCCATATAGCCAGCGAAAGAGGGACCTCAGTGGCGAGTCGAGTCGCTAGGCAATACTATGTGACCTCCTAGGGTCTTTGTCTAGTCGATGAGTAGAACCAGGTCATATCAGGACCACTTGAATGTCCAACACAAGCTGCTCATAATCCCATCATTGTCGGTTTCCCGATCACATAGACCCCTGATTACGAGAGCTGCGGCTCGTCTTCCGTACGTACTGACTACAGTATGTGCTTCGTCATGTTCTTCTGGATGAAGTCCCGTCGTCCTGTGTTCTTGGTTTCAGGAACACGGTCACAGCTTTTTCACACGGTTCGAAACAGGATACCTTTGCGAATTATATACCGTGTCAAGCGAAAACCGTCGTGTTTGTACTACGTGCCCGCCCACAACACATATGGCATTCATCAGTCGGCACCTTGATCAGGGTACGCGTCATGGCCGGGACTGAGGAGGCTGGCTATGTATGACGTGCCCGCCGACGAGAGGTTCTGAAGGGCGCTCGGGAGGATGAGGGTGCTGGAGACAGTGGTGCTCGCCAGGCCGGAGTGTCTGGATGATACGTGCATGAAGAGTGAGTACTTCAACACCTAGTCCGCGGGCGTTGGTGGTGGTGGCCAGATTGGACTGGAAGCCGTGGGGGAAGAGGACGCCGAGGCGCCGAGACCCTTGATGGTTGTTATTGTCAATGTTTCCAACGAGCAGCTGCCGAGCAGCTGGGCTGGAAGGGTATGTATTTCCGAGAGCAAATTCTCACCCCTGTCTTCTGTTTCCTTGAGTCCCAAGAGATGCTCGACTCAGAATTAAACAACGCATGTGCTCTTGGATCGAGTTTCGTTGCTTCCGTTCCTACCCTTCTAGGCATTTACTGACTCTCGTCGTTGAAGTGGAAGTGGGACAGGGGTCGACCCAGACAACATCATGAAGGTGATGACGTACGACGTTCCAACTTCGTTCTATTGGGGACGAGATTGAGATTGATCTTGGTCAAGACTGGGTGAAAACCGCGGCGTTGAGCGGCGATGTGTGGGACTGGGAAGGGTCTCTGGCCATAGGGACACCGAGGGCGGACGAGCCTACCGGGGCTGCAGTGTTCGAGTTGGAGACGTAGTGCTACACATGTAGCGGTGATATTTTCTTGCATTGATACACCATACACGATACCGAAGTACCAATAAACTTCTGTGTATATGAGTCTGTATAACCACTCCTACTCAGAGCACTTGGGCGGCTGCGTCAAGACCTTCTATGCCGTTCCTCTGATTGTGCTCCTCTAGCATGCTAAGCTGCCTGATTACCAACCGAGTGAATCATTTGCTTTTTCTACTCTTCTTCTGTCTCCCTAGAGTTAAATCCAACAGAACGTCGCCATGCAAAGCACATGGACATATGCTCTAGAACCACGCCTGATCATTCAACTGACGACTTCCAAAGTCTTTCATAGATTGCCCGGAGATCCGACGGCGAACGAACCTGCGCCTCCAGCCGCGGACACAATCGCAAACGAGGTCGCAGGGCAGGCAGCGGTACATCAGGGCATAGTCTTCTGCGTCATCGCCCCCGCCTAGGTATGAGTATGCACCATTAAGCAGTTGTATCGTGTCGTCACTGTCAGGCTCCTGAATTCTGATCTTCGTGGTCGCAGGAGGGCCGACCTAGGACTCGTCCCGATCGAGCTCGTAGAACAGGAGGTACACTTCTCGCTGCATGCTGAGCACCTCCCGCGTGTTGGCCTCCTTGATCTTCTCGTCGCTAATGCGCCACCAACGGTTTTCGGTCTTCCGTTTCTTGGACGACTTTGTGGTCTCTGTTGGCGCGATTAGGGGGGACGCCGTCCCATCCGGAGCCGGCGTTCCTGACCTGCTGCTACCGCTGCCATGTTTTGACGGGGACATCTTGGAAAGTGTCGAGCGGGCGGAATGCGCTATCGATTTCAAGCTGCTCGTGTCCGGATCTTTCTCTCTTGGTGCAGATGTTGGTCCGGCCTTCGATCCTGTTCCACCGTTGCCGCTGAGGGTAGGAGAGCTCTGCCGATGCGCCTTTCGTAGCAAAGTAGAGTCTAGAGATTGTGCTGAAGCCGAGGCTGGAGATAGGACGTCAGGCGTAAGTGCCAATGGGGATCCATCTTCTGAAAGCCGCATCATGGGTGGCATTCGTGGCGTAGACATGGGGCTAGCAGTCTTGCTGTAAACACCAGACGGCTGAAAAGTGCTCGAATTTGAGTAAGGAGGATAGACGTTTTGCCGCCTGAAGGATTCATAATGGCCGCTGTAATGGCTGCCCTTGTGAGTGACGACACCCAATAACTTGTATTGCCTTCTAAAGAGAAGACCACCTAGTGGTAACCTCTCCGGGAACGCCACCTTGGCGGAGTTCTTGAGTGAAGTTTGACTGGCGTAAATTGACCGATTCAAGTGAATGGCTAATATCTTCGGGAAATGTATGACTCTAGTGTGCCTCGCGATCCTACACCGCGGCGCGTACTTGGAATCCGGCAAGACAACGTCCTCGGGTGCGTGTTCGGGATCCCTGTCTATGGCGCGCTGGAGCTTTTCTATTGCTGCCGATGCTTCTGCCTTGAGCTCTTCGGATATCGATTTTCGCAGCTCTGCCTTCAACACCCCCTGGGCGTGCACCAGCCTGCACTTTTCGCACTTGTAGTCTTCGATATACTCAGTCTTGAACATGCCATCAAAACAAGCATTCAATGTCGTCGACGTGGTATCGTACGGGACGCTAAGTGTCAATGTGCAGAATCTCGACTCGGTCGGCCTCGGTTTGAAGCCGCAGGTCAAGCATTCGATCTGCGACTCCGTCTTTCCCTCCATTGGGAAACCTTCCTCGTCGTCGTCGTCGTCCACTGAGATGATAACACCCTTGGTCTGTATGGTCGGAGCCGGTCTTTGAGCACCGTTCGCGGACAGCTCGGGGCTTGCCAGCTTAGCTAGCCTCTCCTCCACAGCCTCGCCGTCGACATCGCCGGTTTCACCATTGGCCTCTTCGATCCCGACTTTCCATCGGGCATATCGGCGTGCCCTATGACCTGCGTGATATTCGTCACATAATCTCTCGGCAATGACCTGCAGAAATTCTTGGGCATCCTGCTGTTGCCTGCTAATACGCTGGCGGAAGGCCTTCTCCATGCACTGCACAAGGGGCATCGCGCTGATGGTCTTCTTGTATATTGGCCTCTCGTTCAGCTGGTCCAACATCTCCTTCAGGCCCTGTGTGACAAGACCTCTCTGTTGCCCTTCGACCTTCCATGCTGGCTCTATCTTCGTAGTCTCGCTATTCCCATTGGCATATTCCTTGAAGTCTTCCGGGACCGCTTGTGTATATATCCAGTCCTCGTCGATGCTGCGGCGGTGCATCTCCCGTATCAGATATACGCGCAGGTCGCCTAGCCCGGCAAGGGCCTGCAAGACAGAGTTGATGAAACAGTCATTAGCGGGATTGGCAAGTCCCACGACACCCTTCTTGCGATTGCCGCCTGCGAGGAAGTTGGTGGAGCCATTGGAGCCGACCGGTTCGCTGTCGAGGAAGTATGTCGGCGCAAAGACGTAGATGAGGGTTACGGCTGCCAAAGAGGCCCCGGCCGCATAGGCAGCGACCGTTAAGGGCTTCTCGGGCATAATACGCGTATCGGCGAACTCGATGGACCGGTTCTGGAGAGAACAGGGGGGTGACTGCCGACGGTCGATGGGCGAGGGAGAAAGCGCGCGGAGTTCGGGGGCATTCGGATTTGGGTGGGGAGATTGGCTGTGCAAGACTCGCTGTGGCAATATGCTCTTCGCGAAGACCAAGAGCCTTGGGAGACTCTTTCCTGATCTCGAATCTGGCTATGCGTCCTTTGGAGCAGCAATCACGAGTGACCACCTTAGGGTCGCGGGCGCAGGCGATCAAACACCAAAGAGCCGGGCGCAACAAACGGCGGGGATCATTGACCGAGATGCAGGCGGGTGGAACGGAGAACCAAACAACAATAGTCAGCAGCCCCAAGCGATGGAAGGGGAGCACAATGGGATGCAATTCTAAAGCAGACACATGGACGAGCGTGGAATGTTTGTGGTAAGTCGAACACACTACTGGGCTGTGGATCGGGTCCTCACCCCGTTGTGCTGCAGTGTACGGAGTACATAGACTGCAGGGACGATCAATGCAATTCAAATCATTGATGTTCCGGGATATCATGTGTGGGGTCGGCACCGGACCGTCTTCGGCGGGGGTCCTCACCTCTTCGGTGCCCCGGGGCTTCCCCCAGATCGGTCATCAACAAACCTTCCAGGTACTCAATATGGATCGGGAGTCCATATGACTGAGATACGTCAAGATCTTATCGTTTACTCTCACTACCGAGCAGAACTCAGCCTATATGAGCCCCTTCTGAGCCCGTCCTTGCAACTGCTTAAGGCTCTCCCAGATCTATAGACAAAAGCAACGGCGCGCGCTAACTAACAAGCCGTCGATTCGAAAAGGGGCGCATCTTGGCAGGACGAGCAATGGATACTGCGGCCGAACGCCGCACTGGAAACAGGGCTTTGATTGGGTACCTAGGCAGGCTAGGTAACGACAAGGATGAGATTAACGGGACAAAGGCGGCAGTTGTTCACGTGTTAACGTGTATCCCCGACGTAATATCTCACGATGTCTTCAACTCCTGAATGTTGCCTTATCGTCACAACTCGCCCCAGCATCCTCCAAGCGTCCAAGGCAGCTTCAAAAGGCAACGTCACAAGCGCTACTAGTACTTTGTAGTGCACTACTTACTTTCCAGATACGCAACTGACCAAACGCCCCTTAATTACTGACAGACTTTGGATCGACACATTGATGCTGCGTGCGCCGATAGGACCGGGGCCCAGGGATATTCTCGGGACTCATAAGTTGGATCTTTGTCCCACCACGCTGTCGACTGTTCAGCCCTTCTTGGTATGTGTCGTTGAGAAACGGTGGCACTCGACAGATTTCCCTGCGCATCTGACCACGACTTTAATCTTCGAGCGTCAAGACATCTCCATCGTCGACAAACAGTGTCTTCCACTTGCCAAATTTGAGGATGACGAGATCCTGAATGAGAGGCTGTTAGAGTTTCAAATTAAATATCAATCTTATTGGTTCCAGCTCCAGTTGGGTGGCCGAGTCACATTATCAAACTGGGACCCGGGGAGTCATATAGCAACCCAGACTCGGTCACCTCAATGATAGGTATGTATCTCCAACATATTACACTATAGTATCACAGTCGTTTTGGAATGCTATAGGCCATGCTGTGAACTCCATTGATATTAGCGACTATTGTTGACTCACCCTCATGGTTTGTCAAACCTGGCGGGAGAAGACATATATGCGGTGGCGTTCTTCGCGGACGTCGTATGGTAGTCTGGCTTGCTATTGCACAACCCGTTCCAGTTGGTCGTGGTATGCGGAGGCGACCAAGAAAGCCGGGCATTTATGCTAGTGTGCTGGAAAGAGTGTTGCACGGTGTATATGAGCTGTCGCCGATGCTTAAGTCGATAAACCTACCTGGTAGGTTGTGTAGTACCAAATCACGAAGTATTCAGTAGCAACTAATTCAGACCTAAAGTATTATCTTAGTATACAGTAAGCAATGGGGGTATAATTCCACGCCTCGTTCACGACAGCTCGTCGCTTACTCAGTCACATTGTCGTAAACGCTTTAAAGCCGGCACATATTTGATCACCCTACGGTATACTCTAATCCCCTGAAGCTGTCACTTCGATATGCGTGCTGGATGATTAGCTCTTTGATAAACCAGGCTGAGCTGATGAGGAGCAGCGAAGTCCGCCTATCCGCTACTTGCGCGGACCTCGGCGACTGGGAGGACCTGGGGCATCAGTAGAAAGAATCACAATATCGACAGGCGAAGCCACCTCGGCATCCTGACGAAACATAGAGGTTTTGCAGACAAGCCTGAGCGACGAAACAGCCTTTGTGGCCTGAAGTTTGCATCAAATTATGTAAACATTCCTGAGGTTCTGCAGCGCATCCAATCTTCTTTGGAAGCACGACAAATGCTTGTGACAAGTGGCTTGGGGCCTCAGGTGGAATGGGCCCTTTCCTCGTCGGTCTATCGAACAAAAAGACTCAAGGTGTTGCAATGGGAAACGGAAGACCGAAAGGTTCACAAAGTCAAATGATCCGTCCCCCACCCCCTCCTCGGCCGTGGCTATAATCCCTGACACTCCACAGATCCGCCTTGATGGTTCGTTGTGTTACAGTAGTCAATTGGGGCCTAGACACTCGCCACATGGCGCTGCGAGTCTAGGCGCTGATCGGTTGGGCGTTCCGACACGCTCAAGCCACGGACAAGTTGTCTCTAACGCAAGTCCACTCATTGGCGGCAACAGATTCGAACTTACCTGGTCCGTAGGGAGTGGAGGAAGGACAGCCTTGTCGGGACTATTGGCCTCCCCAAAGAAATGTCGCGTGAGTCGATCCTACGTTGTGGCCTCTAAAGGACATCAGGCAATGTTACTCCGGGAAAACTGGGGCATCGGTAGCACAGGTGGATGCTAGCTGGTGCGGCACAGAAGTCGTCCCCTCAGAATCCGGGCCTCAGCGGCCTGCAGGAGCCTTCGATCCGGCAGGTTGCATGCAAGGTATGCAGCCTATATGCGGAGTCGAGCAGGTAACATGGCTGATAAGGAAGCCACGCGATGTAAATATCGGTTGAGACGGCGAAACATATACCCTTTCATAGAAGGTCCTATATGCTGGGGCCGCCACTAAATCCTAGTTTTCCTACCACTTAGTAGATTCTAGGATCACGATTTCCAGGAGGTCGATAGGTGCGGGACGAGTGAGGCTATTGATCGTGGGGCGTGGGGCGTGATCCCTTATCGCGGGTTGTGAGGTGCGAGTTGCGTGGAGCTTGGTTCAAATCAAAAGATGTGTCCTGGTGGTTTGTGTACATCACCCCACGATACATTATAGGCCGTCTGAAACAGGGGCTTCCCTACGTCCCGTCGTCCCGGAAGCTTGGCTTTCTTGGCTTTCATGGCTCCCGTCCATTCAACGTCTGGGCTGCCGTTGTATCATTACATGATAATATGCAGGCACCGTAACATTGTCATTGCGTGCTGGCCTTCGGCCCTGGGGAAACATCAGTGGATATTGTATTCCAAGTGTATATATGCTTTGGTCAACTCACTTTTCCACCTCTGTGCGCGGATCGTCGGCCACGGTCCGTAGAATTGGCCCCTCAGGTGGTCAAGTCCTTAACGGGAAGGACACCGATATGGCGGGAGTGTTTGATTGGACAGAAGCCGGTAATTTGAAGGCTGTGGACGAGCAAAGACACTCGCTCAGTGGCGGCCGGGGCATTCCCGTATATTACGGCGGATTTCCAGGAGAGGAAGGTACTAATGCGGATCCACTGCGGCTTCGAGATGTCGATGATAAGCTACCTCTTCGGACCTCTTGCGGGCTTTTAGTTGGTCGTTGGGGTGTGTGGGAGGATATGAGCTGCGATGCAACAGTACGCCAACAGATGCAAGAGCATCCAGGACCCAAGAGCCAGGACCCGCGATAAATAGCCCCCAGGCTAGACGCCCGGTGCCGTTGCCCTCCCCAACTCTTCACTTTCTTACTTCCCTCCACAAAACCACAACGTCTTGATTCCTTGCGCCTGTAGCCAAGATATCCAACAAGTATGGCGTTAGGCACATTGGTCGAGCCCGTGGCCGACCCTCGGGTCTCCATCAACATCGAGAAACCCACCGACCAGATCCAGGAGCGATCCTGGGGTCTGACTGCTCGTGTGGACCCATCTGTTTACTTTGAAGAGTACCAGTAAGCACAAGGATATCTTCTGATTCTGCCTTCCTCATTCACCTCCCATGCTTGGTCTTCAACCGCACCACTGGGGTTGAAGGGGCGAGGTGATCCACAGCCGGCAGTGCTAACCTTTGTTGCTGTCAGGTTCTGGGCTGCAATCGAGCGGGAAGAAGAACATGAGGCCAACCGGCAATACATCGAGGAACGGGGCCCCTTGACTGTGGGGAAGCTCCTTAAGAACCGCTTCTCGAAGGGGGTTCACCAAGAGAAGGCTGAGAAGGCTAAGAAGGCTGAGAAGGAGAAGGCTGAGAAGGAGAAGGCTGAGGATACGAAAGCACAGAGCGAGGCTTCTGGTGAGGGTGTGATAACCAAGCCGAGCTTTGGGTCCTCTGTCAGCGATGAAGAGTGGAAGACAGCAGCGCGGTCACTTCGGACGGCCAGCTGGGGTACAATCTTCTATCTCATCACCGCCGATATCCTCGGTTGGTCGACATGCCCGTGAGTTTAGACCCCTCCCACCCCCCTCCCGGCCTCTTGCGCAAACGACAACGAATTATGTCGATTTCTTTGTCGGCTGACCATCCCTCCGTGAAACAGCTACGTGTTCTCCCAGGTCGGTTGGGGTATGGGAGTCGGCCTGTACATTCTCTTTGGCATTGCCGCAGCGGCGTCTGGATGGATGATCTGGAAAGTGTTCCTCGCCCTGGACTCGACTCGCTACCCCATGCAGTCTTTTGGAGACACATACTTCCGCATCTTCGGACCCTTCTGGAGACACATGATCAACGCCTTCCAGGCTGTGCAGATCCTCATGACTGTTGCTGTGCTTGTCCTGGCGAATGCCCAGATCATCGCCCAGTGGAACGCCCATATTTGCTTCATCGTCTGCATGGTGATAATCATGGTTATCGGCATAGTCCTCGGTTCGATTCGAAGTCTGCAGCGTCTCGGCTGGCTGTGCAATCTGTGCGTCTGGATGAACATCGTCTCATTCCTGATCGTCATTGTCGCCTGCGCCAGGTATCCGATTGACTACTCCGTCGTTCTCAACTCGACCCTGATCAAGTCGATCGAGCCCGTCCGCACATTTGCTGGACCGCCACCCGATGCCTACCAGCAGTCAACATACGGCACCGCTGCCACCATGTCCGGTGTCAACAGCATAGTCTATTCATACGGTGGTGCTTTGCTCTTCGTTGCGTTCCTTGCCGAGATGCGTCACCCTTGGGACTTCTGGAAGGGTATGCTGTGCGCGCAGAGCTTCATCTGCATCGTCTATATCTTCTTTGGTGCTTTCGTATACGGACACCTCGGTCAATACTCCGCCTCCAACATCACCCAGGTGATCTATCCGGTTTCGTTGCAGACAGCGGGCAACGTGTTCAGTTTTGTGACCGGCCTCATTG
Organism: Cytospora paraplurivora; assembly: GCA_021272945.2. NCBI lineage: Eukaryota > Fungi > Ascomycota > Sordariomycetes > Diaporthales > Cytosporaceae > Cytospora > Cytospora paraplurivora. Next base: position 232,922 of record JAJSPL020000029.1, read on the forward strand.
CCTGTACCCTATACTTCAACATAGGAATGAAGGTGGTATATATCGAGGTCTTCCAGGAGATCCTACATTTCCCCGAGATTACGACGAAGAAGGGCCGATGGTCATGGTATGCTCTGGGTCCCATATATTGGATCATCGCCTTCGTCATCGCCGCGGCCGTGCCGAACCTGAACGGTATCTCGAGTCTGGTTGGCGGATTGATGATCCTGAACTTCACGTACACCTTCCCTGCCTTCATGTACCTCGGATACAGGATCAGAGTGGATGCCAAGTTGGAGGGCGAGGGGTTCGACCCGGTCACCCGGGTGACGACCAGGCACGATGGGGGTTGGCAGAGGTGGTGGCGTGGGTTCAAAGTCAACTGGCACCTGAACACCATCTATTTCCTGTACGGATGTGGGGGTTTGGCCTGCAGTGGCATGGGTTGCTGGTCTGCCATTGAGTCTCTGATCTCCCTCTTTGGGCCTGGTGGCACTGTTGCCACATCGTTCGGTTGCGCGCAGCCCGTCTAAGGTCTTTCTAGAGCTTTAGCTGGGACAATGGCCCCAGCTAGTGCGTTTCTTCACACCTCGTTGCGGCCCTGACAATTTCTTGATGGATGCTGTCGTGGATGGTTTCAGGCTTGGCGTAGCTGGCTGAGGAAGGTAGTGCACATAAAAGTGATGATGTCCTGACAACGGGGACGTGGTAATGGTAGTAAAGATAGAGCTGAACTTCGACTTCTTGCACACTCTGGACTGGTAATGAATTCTGTGCCGAGGAGTATTAGATTTAATGACTATAGCAGATGTGCAGGTCTTTGGTCTCACCTAATAATCTATCCAAAACTGTCCGAAATTATCCAGTAGGTACCAAGCTCAAGAGTTTTGATTTCAAGAAGCATAGGGGACGTAGAGGAGGTGTTCGGCGTGATCTTCTCGGGTCGAGAACGATGATTGTTTTATGTTCTGCCAATGACTCGACACTGCCTTTTTAGGCATCCGCCATCTGAGGCAAGGCAGGTAAGTGCACACAAATGTCGTTTCTTTCTGTGGGCATGATCCGAGCACCGCTGCTCGAACAATTAATAAAGTGAATTCCAGGTGTGTATGCATACAGTAAGATGACATGTATCAACAATATTTTTTTTGTTGAGATTCCAAAAGCGGAGTGACGGTTGACCCGAAGGCTTACAGGCACGCCATCACGAAGGTAGCTCGCCGAGTGGTTCGAACATCGAAACCCACATTGACAAAGCATAACTATATGGAATCGGCATGCTTCAAGCCTAAGACTACATTAAAGCCGTCCCTGCGATACCCCCGGATTCTCCGTCCCAACAACCCTGATCTTACCCCTTAGATCCTCTCTCCTTCTCTCTGCCTTGCTCTTCAAGCCCACGCTTTGCCGCGCGCTTTCCATCGTCCTCTGGAAGACTCCCATGCTCAGAGACCCCCGCCTCCCAGGATTCGCAGCAGATTTTGGCCAGAGGCTATCAGGCTCCTCGAGCCTGCCCAAGGAACTAGACAGTACCGTGGCGGCGGGATACTTGGCCTCACTTGTTTGAGGCGACGCCCACGAGCTCCTCGACCCACTCGAGTCAGCCTTGTCGTTGCCGCTGCCGCCGCTGCCACTACCAAAGACCTTGGATAAGATAGGGAACCTCTTCCCGCCGTCATCATCGTCGAAAGCACTTCTCATGCCGGACGAAGATGGGGGGTAGGGTGTCCGCCTTGGGAGGCTGTACCTCCCCGGTTTTGGCGCCTCCCTGCTCGGTACAAGGGGCGGCGGGATACGACTCCTGCCTGAGGCGCGGCGTTCCGAGAAGCTCTCTGTCTTGCGGAGTGGATCGATTGAGGTTGGGGGTAGGGAGGAGGATGAGAAAGAGAGGTCGAGCCTGCTCTTCTGGAGCATCTCGTCTGGCCTGTCATCCCATTCAATGCTACGCTGCACAACCGCAGGTAGTGGTGAGTATTTCGCTCCGCCACATCGGGCCCCATAAGGTGTTGTGCGGCTCTTCGCGATGTCACTGGTGGTGTTGTGATACAGACCTACAACGGGATCAGTCAACGAGCTTCCCCATGAGGACGTCCACGAATTGGCACTGCTTTCCTGGCCGGGTTGTGACTCATCCTCCGCTGGAGGTACGGATCTGACTTGGCTCAACGCCTCCAGGTTACTGCCTCCGTAGAAACCGCTCGGCATCGACGTTGGAGGAACAGGAGGTGTTGAGATCGACAGCAATGGAGAGGCTCCGAACTCGGGTGGTGAAAGCGGTATGGCCAACTGATCGAGTTCGTCGTCCGTGTATGAATACTGGTAGGAGTATATGGATGACTCCATGTCCGGCTCCGATATAGTAGTTTCTAGACCCTCCTGGCTGTACATGCTGGAGCTCACCGATAAGGGCGACACGCCTTCCTGTAGAGCCTGTGATGAGCGCCGTTGGCTCCGATCCGAGCCACCCCAGGCGATATCGAGACCTGTGAGCTGCTTGATTTTCTGTGATGAGTTGTGTAACGTTGGTAAACCCGAACCAGGACTCCCCTCGACGTTAAGCTTTGCGATAAGTCGGTCCTGATGTGCTCCCATCCGGCTGTCCCACATGCTTGAACCATTGTCCACGTCCCACTTCCAGTCGTTGTCAAGTTGCCCGACTGAAGGACTGCGAAGCGGTGTATTCAAACCCTGACTCGTTTGCAAGCTGGAAGAAGATGGCTAAGACCTCCGCGGCGGGATCGTAGGCAATGGCTTTCTCTGGTAGTAGGCTGAATCTTCGGGTGGCATATAGTCAAATTTCGAAACGAGAACCGGCCCTGTCCTCATCCCCGCCCCCTTCCGCGTTCCGGCGCTCTCTTTCGTATACATGTTCAACTGAGGTCTCTTTCGAATATATCCGCGCCTTGATACACGTGCTGCCATCGCAGCACAGCATAGTCAAGTTCGAGCAGCCGTTTCGATTTTATCATCAAGAGTATACCGCGGCTCGCATCCTCGAGACCTCGAAGCCTCGACGCACAAAGAGGCGCGAGTGCTCTCGGACGCAGTGTCACTTGACAACGCCTCCCACCTATTTTAGGACAAAGAAAAGCCGCTACCTATAGGGTGGTGGTCTTTCACGCAGCGTTGCGCGAAGACCATCCACGCCAACGGCATTCATGGCCACCCATTTGTTCCGCGTCAACGGCTGCCAGAAGAGGATGGCCTTGGCCGCCTTGTATAAGTACCAATAGTCTTTGGCCTACACCAAAATGCTGAACCACACACGGCACAACCCATCGTGATGGGAGTGGGGCTCAATAGCACTCGCCGGCAAACAAGAAGAGCGTGGTACTTTGCGAGCTGCGATTTGGCGTTCTGTTTTCCGCTATATCGTTTTTTCGGCCTCGACCTGAGCAGCGGTAGAATACAGAGCTTTGTTGTGCTGCTCTGACAATGTGACGTGCCGTTGGATTGAGTGAGATCAAACTTATGGAGAAAGGGGGTAAAGGAATCTGAAGTAACATTTTATTTTCTTTGTTGAGGGTGCCTCTGTGGGAATGACACGTCTCTTTGATGTACCAAAAGTACTTGCCACTCGACACCAAGGACGCGTGCAGTGCGCTGCCATCATTTCCCAACAGCCTCCTTGGATATGGTCTTGACTGCGTGGTCCGTGACATCTAGGGTGCGGGACCCAGATCCCTTTCCTTATCATCGTTCTCAATATAAGCAAAGAGCAATGAATCCTGGGGTGAGACTGCAGCTGGTACGTTTGTTGGAGACTATGAGTTCAGGGGGTTTGAAGTGTCCACTCCCATGCTATACATTGGACTATGATGATCGGCAACGGGTCTTGGGGGTGATGCGACTGGCCGTACTACCCTAGGGTACCTACTTGTCAACTCCAACGGCACGGCATTCCTGTGAAGCGGAATAGCCGCAGCCTGGCCGGTGAATCCCAAGGGTTGCTAGATGTTGGCTCCGGCGGGTACATACAGTATCTAGGTAGCCGTGTGATCCGTAATCTTTGTGCAAATTTCAAGTGTGCAGTGGTGCGCAGTACCTAGGTACTTTGTCCTGGTATCGAGCCGAGAGGCCGGTAGGCAAGCACCTAGGTACCCTGCTGTGGCCTACCGGGGCATTGTTGCAGCCTCCTAAAAAGGCAAAGCCGGTTAAAGATCGTCGTCATGCCGCGTAAGGACGCGGTGCGTGGATCAACCTTGGAATATTCCGTCCTTGTCGACGTCGTCGTCAAGGGTGAGTGGTTGTCAGTGCAGTATTGTCAACTGGCCTGGGTACTGTTAAATAGAATAAGAAGAAGAATGGGAACGAAGGTATAAGCTTCACAGAGAAGGTTGGACTCGTCCCACTTCATCAGCTTCTCTTCTTTGACGGTCACCCGGGACCACTTCCACCCCACCCCCGTGGTCAGACGAATCCAGTATACCTACCTACCTACCTACTCAGGTACCTAACCTTGGAAGGTATTAGGTAACAATCATGACCGCTATGTAGCACGGCTGTTCGATAAGAATAGCCAGCTCAGTCAAGTACAGTAATCCAACCCGCCATCCAGCGTGTCACAGTGTAGAATAGCTAGGTACCTACATGTAGGTATTACCCACCTACCTACCTAGGTAGGTAGGTACTCCTGCCGTCCTGCCACCTTCCCGCGTGATCCACATGGTTGTGGGGGCGGGCCTGCATGAGGATTCGTAACGGTTCCAAGGTTGGTAATATTTCCCCCGTTTCGGCTGAGCCAGAAGCGCGGCCCGGTTGCCCTCCCAACTTTTATCACCATCTGGCCCCAGAACAATGGGTCTTACTTCTCTTGCGTCATTGTGTATCTTTTTCACCTCATTACGAGCGTAGCTTTGAGGATTTCCAACTGTGATGTCCTGGAATCCCCTCCTCTTGTCGCAAATGCTCATCAAAGATGAAGGGAGGGGAGTGGAGAGGGAAGGGAGAGAAGGAGGGAGAAGAAGGCCAAGTCGATCCTTGGGGCTGTCTCTGGCCATCGAGAGCCATCGAGAAGTGGTTCCTCCTATTCCCTGAATGGAAACTAACCTGCGTGCTGGCCCTGTATTGATTCCAGTGAATCTGCATCTACTTCTCCATGCATGCAGGCATCCATCAATTCTTTAGGATTATACACATACTTCCATACTGTGTACCTGCTAGGTTGTGAAAGCTTCACGACTAGCTTCCGTGCTTGTATCCCGCACACTCCAGGGCTTTACTGCCTGCCTCCCTGACCTTGTCCTCAAGGCCTTACTTACCCTGACCGCTGTCGCCGTTGGTCCCGGATCGTTACCTGGACTATCTACTAGGCCTTGTTGCACTCTTACCCCAGGGCAAATTCCACTTTGTCCCAGATATTTGGGATTACTTCCGCCTGTGATCGTCAATCCCTTCCTCCTTCCATTCCCATCTCTCGAAGAGGGAGCTTTGTAGCTCGGGTACTCACATACAGTTTCACCTCGAGCTCCAAGTCACACTCGTACGTCTTGAGTAACCACTTGGCTTCACTCTGCAGTCCAATTGGGACCCTCGAACACCTTCCGATCAGGAATTGTATCGTGGGACTGTATCGTACACGATACACAGGACGAAGATCGCCGGTCCGGTCCAGAATGCGATTCGCCCTGAAGCAGCAATTACGACATCGAAGCCCCAGCCCAGCTAGGAACGAACCCAATCGCGACCTATTATGTTCCAATCGCTTCCTCGCCCGTCGCGGCGCCTCCTCGTCATACTCTCCTCCATACTCGTGCCACTCTTCATCGAGGCCTTCGTCCACTGGCGCACCTTCGACATCCCGACCCCGACGCACGACCTCGATCCGCCCTTCCAGACCGGCTGCCGCGAGCCAGACACTAGTGGCAAGCGCGAGAATGCTGCGCTTGTCATGCTGGCACAGAACTCGGAGATTGACGCCGCGAAGCATACCGTCGACTCGGTAGAGGCCAAGTTCAACCGCTGGTTCCACTACCCTTATGTTTTCTTGAACGACAAGCCATGGGACCCGGAATTCATGCGCATCATGAACGATTCAGTCAGTGGCGAGGCGCGGTTCGAAGTCATCCCGAGCAGGGAGTGGACGTACCCGAGTTGGATGGACGAGGATGCTGCACGACAGAGTATCGTGAAGCAGGGGGAGAGGGGTATACACTATGGTGGACGAGAGGGCTATCACCACATGTGCCGCTTTTTCTCTGGGTGAGTTTGCAACCGGTCGAGATACAAGGAGAAAGAACTGCTTGGCTGGATGTCACATGTTCTGGGTGCTGACAGCGAATGCGCCTCTACAGGAAATTCTACACACTGGAAGCCCTACGGCCATACAAATGGTACTGGCGCCTCGAGCCCGACGTTGACTTCAGCTGTTCCATCACTTACGACCCCTTCGTCGAGATGGCGAAGCGCAATAAGGTTTATGGATGGACCATGAGTCTCTGGGAGGAGGGTAACACCTGTCCCAGCTTATTCCGGCACATGTCCGACTGGAAGGAGAACAACATGATACCAACCAACCACTTGTGGAAGGCAATGATGTCAGCATCTTGGCTGCCATACCCATTCAGGACGTTGATGGGCTGGTTGCCGCATCACGACAGGTACGGCGATGTCTGGAGTTTATGCCATTATTGGAGCAATTTCGAGATCGCCGATCTGGATTTCTTCAGGAGCAGGGAATATCAGGAGTTGTTTGAGTATTTAGACCAAAAGGAGGGTTTCTACCACGAGCGGGTACGTTTCGTCTGCCATCACTCCAGTCCATCCCCATTTCCCCCCGCTCCACCCCCACAAATATCCCCCGAAGTGCCTTAAATCCTCCCGCAATCCACCGGCAATTGATGCTGACGCGCCCATTTTTGTTCTCCAGTGGGGCGACGCAGCCGTGCACTCCTTGGCGGTGGGCATGCTCGCCACGCCGGACCGCGTGCACCACTTCTCCGACTTCGCATACCGTCACAACAGCTTCCAGCAGTGTCCCGCCAACGCGCCGGGCGCCCAGCTCGAGGGCTCTGTCCTTCTCGGCGACGCGCTGTACTCCGAGGAGAGGGATGGCGGCGTCGGCTGCCGCTGCACATGCGACTCGAAGAAGGGGAAGACTCGGAACTTCCCCGGCTACTGCACGAACAAGCTGAAGCAGCCGACACGGCCGAACCGCCCTTGGCTGACGTGGTTCCTGTGAGAGGATGGCGAAATTGGTCATTGGGTGTGCTTTTGCCCATTTGAAGGAAAAGGCCCTAACGATACCCCATTCTTTTTCATTTTTTAATTACACAGGCCTTGCTGCCTGTGCATTTCTACACCCTCTTAGAGCAACTCTTGACGATCTACAGGCGGCGGCAAACGATGGTTGAATGGCATTCGACATATAGACGGATTGCATTGCAGGCAGAGGGACGCATTACCCAGGCGCATATAGCACGGCGTTTCCAGGCGACGATAGATAAGACCGGCTCGGCTTTGACAGTCACATATGTAATTTACGCTTTGATTCACATTATATTATATAGCGGCTCGCTTCTTGAACTCTATTGCTCGCAAGACTTGGTATCATCGTCGCTATAACGCTTTGCTCTGCTCAATGGTTATCCACACCCATAGAGGTTCAAACTCGATTAGATCTGCAGCCTTCAACATCCTAATCATCTTCATCTTCATACTTCCCCTGGTAATCCCCGAGCAGAATATCATCTATCTCCACCCCTACATGCGAGTTGTTCCGCAACCACTCCGTCTCAACGCGGAAGAAGATCCACACCCACCGCCGGAACACCTCTAGGAACTCGATGAGGAATATCGAGCTCTCGAAGTCGGTGAGGTGGTCGAGGTGCGGGCTCAACTTCAAGGACCACGTGCACCGCAGCATGAGGTCCACCACGATGACGAGGTAGTACAGCGCCGGCCCTCCCACTAGTAACCTCCTCCGCAGGCCAAACGCGTGCTCGGGCGAGTTGCGCTCCCTCCGAGGCGACAACAACGTCAAGTCCCAATCCTTGGTGACGTCCCAGTAGAAGCTGTAGAGGCTGTTCACCAGGCACGCGAGCACCCAGGCCCTATACAGCGCGGCCTTGCTGGCTTCCGCGCCCTCGGCGGGGAGGTTCCTCTGCATGGCGCTGAGTATGATGACGGGGAACGACGTCGCGTACTTTGTGGCGTTGGCGAGGTGCTGCCCTCCCCAGCCGGCGCTCTCCCTGTAGGGCGCGGCGCGCACGCGCACGAACTCGATCAGGCACTGGCGGAGCCGGATGAGGTACGGCAGGGCCATGATGAGGGGCACGAGGTACCTGCCCCCGCAGCCGCGGTCAGGCCGGTCCGTGGCGCTGCCCGCCCCGCCGCGGAAGAACATCATGCATATGCAGACGTAGAGGTCACCCATGACCTTGGCGTACGACGTCAGCACGTCGGCGAGCAGGATGTCGCCGAACTTGCCGTCGCTGGCCTGCGCCAGGCCGCCCAGGCTCACGCGCTTGAGCGTCGACACCAGGCGCGACCGGCCGCCATGGGAGAGCGAGAGGCGCCGGAGCGGGAGGATGAAGATGAGGGCCAGGACGAGCAGGTATGTCATGGGAAGCCAGTCATAGTAGATGACTAGCTTGGGGTCGCGGTGTGAGAACAGCCAGAACGTGACGATGGAGAAGGCGAACGTGATCGATAGGGCGGTCGCGAGCCGGTATGTTGACTTATGGTGGGGAGGGTGCGAGGCGGACGGTCGTTGGGGGTAGCGGATGAGGGAGGGGACGTCGACCTTGATGTTGTACAGGTAGTGGAGGTTGATGGCCCATCCCCAGACGGCTATGATCGCGATGACTGTCAGCGCTGCGCTTGTGGGGGTTACTGGGGCATCTTCATACCTAGGACCACGATGAAGGCGACGCGGTAGGGCAATGGGAAGCTCAGGCTGAAGGAGTCGAGCTCCGGGTCGACTGCTGGGTCGCCGTCCATTGCGCTCGCCTGGATCCTCCAATGTTCGATCTGCAGTATTCAGTCACATCGAGGACGGGAATTATAGTCGGTGTATCTCTTTCGGGGGGAAGCTCCAAGCTCGTGCTCGACTCCTGGACTTCCCAGAGCTGTCGGTCGGTCCAGTCAGGTTCAGGAGGTGGAAGTTTGTTATGTTCGCAAATGCAAATAAGAGCCAATCCGTAACGGCTTTCACGTCATCGGCTTGGCAACACCTGCCTGCATTAGCCCCTCTGTACGGGACCAAAAGGTATCCCTGCACTGTACCACAGTAAGTGCCTTAGTGTTGCCGTGCCGAGGCAGGTCAACCCCGTCAGTGCCCGCCCGTCCATCTCTACCTTACCAAAGATTCATGAGCTGTGAAATGTGACTTCAGACTCGTCCAAGTCTGCACCCCTAATCAATTACAGCCCACAGCGCAGAGGGACCTTCAAGATGAGACACAGCTGGATCCATATACCACTCAAAATGCCAGTATAGCGAAGCGCGCCTTAGTGTAATAACAACAGCAACAAACATGGCCTCCTCATCCGTGGCTAGCTCACCTTTCCCCTACGCCGCCGCACCAGACATCATCCGCGCCCACCAGAAAGATGTCTACTTCCAAGGCATCCTCACGAACCGACTAGTTGACCTGCACCGACGCCTCCTCGGTGCCCGATCCGCCCACGCCTGGGCCAACGAGTCCCGCACGGCCGCCGATCTGCTCTACCTCTGCCTGACCACACTGCTGGGCAACCGCACACTGGGCGAGGAATACTGCGACCTGATACAAGTTGAAGAGCCCACGGTCACCACATCGATATCCCCCAACAGCGATGATAAGACCGCAGAGAGGGATCCAGCAGGACTGAGAGAAGGAGGCGGTGGTGTCGGCGGCCCACGACTACCCTCCCTCCCCCGGCGGTCAGCCTACATCGCCCTGTCCATCCTCCTGCCCTACATATCCTCCCGGCTCCTCCCCAAGGTCCGCACGCGCCTCCGCCAGCGCCTCGAGGCCCGCCTGGCCGAGCTCCAGCGCCGAAAGGGCAGGCGCGCCTGCCAGGACAGCACCGAGTACCGCGCGGGGCGGTACCTCCTGACGCACCTGACGGCCGTGACGTCGGGCGCCCACGCCCAGGCCGTGGTTCTCGCGACCTTCTACTTCTCGGGCGCCTTCTACTCCCTCTCCAAGCGCCTCACGCGGCTGCGCTACGTCTTCACGCGCCGCCTGCCCGAGCAGCCCGGGGGCGGGCAGGACGGGCGCGCCGGGTACGAGGTCCTGGGCGTGCTGCTGGTCATCCAGCTCGCCGTGCAGGCCTACCTGCACGTCCGGTCGGCGCTGCTGGAAGGAGGCGCCGAGGACGTGGCCGGCGTCGAGGCGGCGATCCGCGAGCGGGCGTTCGGCGGCGACGACGTCTCGCTGGACCACGAGCACAGCTACGGCAGCAGCAACAACGACCTGCTCCTCCAGTCTTCCGGCGGACAGCGGACCAGGGCGGCGGTGGGCGCCATGGCACACTCGCCCGTTGCCCCTGGGGACAGGCCCAGGTATGATCTCCGCGACGGTGGGGTGATGGCTTGGGTCAAGGGTGAGTCCCAGCGGAAGTGTACACTGTGTCTGGAGGAACTCAGGGACCCGGCGGCGACGCAGTGCGGGCATGTGTTCTGCTGGGGTTGCATTGGGGACTGGGTGCGCGAGAAGCCCGAGTGTCCGCTCTGCAGGCGGGAGGCGCTGGTGCAGCATATCCTGCCGCTGAGGGTGGCGTGGTGATGGTGGTCTGGGCCTGGGTCTGGGCTTGGGTCTTCCTCTACTGATGGTAACAATGGGGTTCATGATGCGAAGCCAGGAGGGCGATATGAGATGACGAATTCATGAAACGCCATGGATGGGCCACGCTCGCGCTGGGAAGCCGAGGTGATATGTTTATGCACACAAATCGACCTTGAGAACAACAATACTACAGGTTGAAGACAGGACACCATTATAGGTAGTCTTGGGGTGAACACTATGAACACGTCACATTGCCAAGATGCACAGAGAGAAAAGACGCGAGGCTTCGGCAGAAAATTTCCAGTGAATTGCTTGTAAGAAGACGTATGAGGAATTGAACCACCAGCGCCGCGCATACCTAACTGCCGCTCCTGCTCTATAGGCTCCACGGGATCCAGCCGAAGAGTACATCCCATTATCCTTCGACCCGTATGGTCGTTAGACACAGACAGAACACAGCAGAAGAGACACCTCGTAGCCCAGATGCCAGTCCCTCCACACCCTGACGCCCTGCCGAACAGAGGGGCCCACCCAACCGGACCTGCAGTGCATGTTGCGTTGACGAAAATACAGTACTCAGGCCAGAGTACACGAGGAGGTATCCTGGGAGCCAATCCGTCCCACAACGTCGACTTCGTTTCGCATCGTCATAGAACCACGCACACCGTGGGCGTCATACGCGAGTCTGCGGACCGTGTTTTATGAGCCTCAAGGTACCACTTGTGCCGGGTGTGCTACCGCACCTTGCCATGGTGTTGGATCTGACCGTCACTACGGCATTGCCCAAATTTCCCTGGACATCCTTATTCTGTTTCAGAGATACCAAACAATACTATTTCGCCACGTTCATTGCGACGCATGCGTAATGATCGGAACAACTCCTTCTCCTCCATGGACTTGGGGAGTGCATGGCCCGTATCGCTCCGCTCGCGGTGGAAGCGCCTGAGCGCCCTGTGAACGCTGCAACCTCGCTCGCTGTCGGGACCCTTATTGATGAGGCTCAAGAACAGGTCAGCACGGGGCTTGAAGACAACCACGGCTCCAGACTCGTCCTTCTCTTCGTCTTCGCCCTTGAACTCGAGCATTTTCACCTCTTTGGCCCCTTCCAATACCTTCCGATGGTGAGAATGGCGCTTCTTCGTAGTCGGAGATGTCGAGGCGTGCTTGCGCTTCTTGGGTTTCGTGGTTGATTTGGCATTCCCACTTGTCAGCATCGAGGTGATTCCGTTGAGTATCCCGCTCTCCGGCCGGCTCGACTTGTGATGTTTGGAATGTTTAGACTTCTTCAGAGGAGTAGCAGGGTTCTCAGCCACCTCACCGCCGGACCCGGAGTAGTCTGGCGACGGAGGGAAGGCATTGGGCCTGCTGCTCATCATACGGGTTATACCTCCAGTCAGGCCAGAGTGAAGAACTGGGGCGTCTGGCATGTCGAGGTCATTGGTGTCCACGTGCAACCGCTTCCGCTTCTTGTCCTTCTTAACGTCCTTGTCTGCCCTTTTGCGATCCTTTTTGGGCGCTGGTGTCTCGTACGCGTTGGGTGCAGCTGGAATTGGGCCCGACCCATATTGGACAAGAGCCTCATCGTCGGCCATCATGTCAGCATCGACATCTAGGTGATTATCCCGCTTTTGTTCATAACGCACGAGCTCCGTGCTGTCGGCTTCTTGGGGCGGTGGAGGGGCGGTGGTCTGCGGCAATGCGATCGTGGAGGCACTTGGTGTCGCATTCACCTGGTAATCGAAAACGTTGACACCCCCGTTGGCTGGAGGGGGGCTAGGCGCGTGAGGCGGTGCAGCCGAAGCACCACCCCATCCATCATAGTCGGCGGCATCCTCAACATATGCTGCATGGGCCATGTCCTGCTTCCCAGACGATTTGATGTTGGCGGCCGTCTTGGCCTTCTTGTTCTTGTAAAGGGCGCCCTGGTATTTCTGGTCCTCTGTCATGCAACTCTAGTAGTTGGTCAGTATGGATTGCTGCCAGCCCTAGTGTAACTTGCGGCGTAACATTGGGTGTCATACCGTGTGAGATCGATAATCGGTGCCGTAGAAGTGGACCATGCAATCAATGCAAGTGAAGGTCGCGCCTCGACAGCGATTCCGGTGTTGATCAAGTTTCTTCTTGGTCAAAACATCACCGCAGGCTGCGTTTGGCCAACAGAATGGATATTAGTTATTATACTTTGATAGGGTCGAAGAGAAGCGCGGGAGACGAAGTACTGAGGGAAGGTGTAACGTGTAGCCCAAGAGGGTGTGTCCGGATGTCTGGGGGGAAATATATTGGATTTGGGGATTTCCATGGTCCTCTCAATGCGATCAGACGGGAAAGGGGCAGCAGCTAGAGGGCGGGAATGCGATAGAGAGGGAGGGAGGAGGGGTGTGACATCCAAGGTAAGCCAGCGGGCGGTACTATGCAGTGAGTGAATCCCGAGGGAGAGGGGGGGTGCGCCTAGAGCAAGGACGGGACGAGAGGAATGGCGATAAACAAGACATGAGCTCACCTCACCATACCGGTGGTGGTGGCACAACGTCTATCAAGTGACGAAGAAGGGTTGGATTGATCTCATGGTAGGGGCAAATCGGTGGAATGACCTCACTTACATTCGCACTGAAAGCTCACCATCTTGATTGCGCGGGATTGTCGCGATGGACTATTTCGAGGACGGACTGGTGATTGGCACGAAGCTGCAGAAGATGACGACCGACGGCGGACTTGTCTATAGCCTGACTGGATGCGCTGCACTGCACTGTCTTGCAATTTTGCCTCTTTGGTGTTGTTTGCAAGAGATCCGAGTGGACGACGGAGAGGCTGATCCTGCAAAAATACGCAAATCTTCGTTTGAACGGTTGAATTTGTCGTGGGGCAGGACGATGTGGTCGAGACCTGAGGTATCCTCTTTTTTTTTTCTCCTTCCCTTTTTCTTCTTCTTTTGGTCCCTGTCTCACGCCTTTCCCTTTTCCCCGGAAAAAGTCGATCGACAGAACCCACTTGCGCAGTCTACGGGCCGCAGACTAGGACCGTTGAGTTCTCGAGCTGCGGCAGCTTGATGTCCAGTCAAGAAGGGCAAACCCGGCTACCTAATTGGCGTGATATAATTACCGTCCTGCAGCAGGAAGCGATCCGTATTCGATTAGGGGGACTGACTGGACGGCCGAAACGCCGGCGCGACAAGCGAAACCCGTTGTCTGCTCGTGGTGAAATATAGAACTCGGCGGAGTGAGTAAGTGGATGGTTGTGGAAGACCTTCGAGGGGTATGTGTGCTTGTGCAGGTGTGTTTGCGATAGTCGATCCCTCGCAAGGCTGGATCAGGTACATCGAGATACAGATCACAGATCTTGTGCCCTGGCAAATGAGCTGCAGAGCCTCAGAAAAGCATGCACGCAATGATAACGGCCAAACGGGTGAGGAGATATCATCATGGCTCCGTTCTTCTGCGTCCTGTGCCCACTGTATTGACAAACGGGGGTTGAATGGCATGCATGAATGGGCAACACTGTTGCGTCGAATGCTCATGCAGCGCGCTGGAGACGCTGGAGCCCCGATGATATTGTGTATACATAGGTACCGTAGACGGTTGCACCTTTCAATTTTCTGGGTGGTGATCACTACCTGCCCAGGTGACTTGCTAAATGGTAAACGAGGAAAGAGAGACAATGGCGCGACTACCGTGACCTGCTCCCACCATAGAGTAATCGCTAAGAACTAAACACACGCCCCTCCATCCCAGATTCGGAACGGAAGGCGCGTCCTCATTGGCTGCTATCTCTAGATTTAGAAGCAAAGTGCCGTGCCAGTCTGGGGGGTGTGAGCATAGGTAGGCTGGTAGGCGGGAACGCTATCTCGAGCGTCTTTCGAGTGTGTCTTCTAAGGCTGCACATGTGTCTGGTCATAGTTCCCGGCTATAAAAGACTATATGTTATGCATTCCCCGGCCAACGAGCTAGTCTCTGAATGCGACCTCAGAGCCGGCACATACCATTATATTCCATGCTTTGGGGTTAATGGGGTGACTGGGTCATTGCAGTAGTTCTTCCTTCGACGCCCGAGTGTCTTATCAGTCAAACGGGTGAGTTGTAGTTACCTAGGAGGTAGTGCTTGGGACGAAACGGATGATCATGGGCCGTCAGAGTCTCTCTCATGAGGCCGACTTGACTCCTTGATGCGCTACCCAACAGCCCAGGTGGCTCCAGCGCAGTAGTCATATATGCGCATATATATATATATCCTTTCCAAGGTTTGTATGTGGGTGTGTATGTGTGGTGCCACCGCCGCCGCTATCGCTCCTCCATCTTCAACATCTGGGGACTGAGCCAGGCTCAACCTTGCTTAGGTATTTGACATCGCCCGCACCTCGTCTCTGGGGTTGGCCAATGAGCATGTAGCCACACCAAATCCACACACCCCCCACAGTGAAGGGCTGCTGCAGGGATCCGCCCATTTCCAGTATGTCGATGATGTTTCAGGTCGTACACGAATAACAACTGCCCAGGGCTGCGCGAGGGTGCATTGATGAGACTGTCTCTGTCAGCACACAGGTCTGGGCGTCCGTGCAAATCCTGATTTTCGCTATAGTACCAAGATATGTAAATCAGCTGGTGCACGGCCCATGATCCATCCATATTGCGTATCAATATGGCGTCTTCAACACACTTCTGCCCTCCGTGGCGGGAAGAATGAAGCGGCTTTACAATGTACGGTAGCACACAAAACCTGGGCAGTTGAGATGGCAACGTTCTTGGTGTTTGTTGGAGCCAATCAACGTATGAATGATTCACCTGCAGTCCGCGTCGTGCTCGTGAGCCACAACAAATCGGCAGATCAACAGTGGTTAGCCACAAAAGACCAGCTACAGAAGTGATCCATATGTACCATACTGCGATATGATGATGTGTTTCCCGCTCTTGACCACAGCCACAGGTGCTTGCGTAGTGAACTTGCAGTGAATTTCATCCAGAACCAAAGTGTGCTCCGGATGCTCCACAGATCGTCAGCTCATCTGAAAAGACCAGGAGGAGCTAAAACCAACTCTTCCCCTTCCAACTTAGCCAGACGTATTAAAATGCCGAGCCACAGGTGTCGCACAAAAATATCCCAACGAGTTGGCAACCTCGCGTCAAAAATGGGTTTGTCTTCCCCTGGATGGGTATTCCATAGTCCCAAGGGGGAAGCGCGTACAACTCCAGTGTCCAGTTACGTATTTGGTATATGGGCGCCAATTTCAAGCACTGGAGTACTTGATTACAATTACTCGACACCACTTGCGTCAACGGCTTCCAGGGTTCCGCAGAGGGTGAACGTCTCAACATGCTTCATGCTACCGTATACAGACGCACAAATGCTCACGTGAACGCGACTGAGCAGGTAGGGTGCAATGTGGTGCGGAGGTAGAACCATCGACTGAGGCCTGTCCGCCCGGCGGGTACCTTACAGCTTCTGGCACGGCCCTTGAGGACCTCTGGTTACCCGTACCTACAGTAGGCGTGCTGGGTACGTACTTGAGTACTGTAGTGGGCAATGGGACCCTGAAAGGGCGGGACCGGTTGATATCAACCTCTGAAGATCCGTCACCCGTGGACCCCACTTGTAATGCTTGGACCTATAACGTGCAGGACTGCAGGTCGGTCGCCGAAACTGCTTCGTCACTGCATTTCAGACTGCTGCTGCTCCTTCTCCAGCAAGGTTTACCCGGAAGACAAATAGAGTCTGAAACTCCGAGAATCTACATCACGACAACCCCACACACTCACTCCTTCACCCAATTTAGCACACACCGGAAGCTCCTTCGCCCCGTTTGTCGTGCTTGCGCCCGCATTGGTGCGTGCCAACGCATTTTATTTCGCGCGAGACTGCCAAGCCCAAAAGCTCCTACGAACCACGGGCATACGTAAACAGCTCTTTGTTTGCCTTACACAGCTGCCTGTTGTTGTTGCTTGTCCGGGCTCGTCCCGTCTCGGCTGTGGTCTCACCAAGGTCCGCCCGCGCCGCGCGCGTTGACTGACGTCCGTCCCGCCTTTACCGTTCCCTAATTGAACCCGTCCCCAGACCCAGTCAAGCAGAACTCGCCTATTGCTTATCCCTACTTTGCACTTTCCAGATATCTGATTTATTCTTCCGGACGATCTCCCGTTCTCCTCTCCTTTCTGCTCTTCCCTTGTTGCCATGTCTGCCTCCGATCCTCCCGTCCCAGGCTTCCTGGAGCAAACCAGCATACTCCTGTTCACCGCCGCCTCCTGGGTGCGACTACCGGCCATAGCTTCGACTGTAAGGCGGATCGGCTTCCTTGTCTTTCCTTGATGCTATCTACATTATATGCCCTCGTTTGCCTCCCGCCCTCTACATTACATGTCGCTCGGCCCTCCTCCGCCCCAGCCTCTGGCTTCCACCTCTCCGAATGCGCCGGTGCCCTGCCGATGACCTAGGGCGCGACCTAAGGCACTTCGCTAATGTTGTCGCGAACAAGGGCGTTGCCGCTATCCTCACATCCCTCCTCTACTTCAAGCAAAAGTAAGTGGGCTACCTACCTATCCTCCTTGCTCCTTACCAGACGCTATGGCGCCCCTGGCCTATATCAGCATCCCATGTCAGCTCCCGGGGCTCCGGACTTGGGACTAATACTCCATCGATAGGGCCCTGATCTACCCATCGCATATGCCACCCAATGCCCGAACAGACGTCCCTCGACCTTCCCAATTCGGCATACAAGACTTCGAAGAGCTTATGATACCGACCAGCGATGGAGAGAAGCTGTCGGCGTTTTATATACGAGGCCCACAGGATGGGCGAAACTCGAGGGTCACCGTGTTGATGTTTCATGGCAATGCCGGGAATATAGGTCACCGTCTACCGATCGCCCGGATGCTCATAAGCCTGACAGGCTGCAATGTCTTCATGCTCGAATACCGTGGCTATGGTCTCTCTACAGGCGAGCCCGGTGAGACTGGCATCTGCCTCGATGCCCAAACAGGACTTGACTACCTGCGCGACAGGGCGGAAACGAGCGACCACAAGTTCTTGGTGTACGGACAGAGCCTGGGCGGAGCAGTGAGCATCAAGCTGGTGGCGGATAACCAGAAGGAGGGCGACATTGTCGGCTTGATCCTGGAAAATACGTTCCTCAGCATGCGAAAGCTCATACCATCCGTTCTACCGCCGGCGAAATACTTGGCACTACTGTGCCACCAGGTCTGGCCCAGCGACTCGTTGATACCGCACATCACAAAAGTGCCCATCCTGTTCCTCTCCGGTCAACAGGATGAGATAGTTCCGTAAGTGATTTTCCTCAGTCTTGCCACTTCGCTCTCCAAAAGGCTAGGAGGGCGCAGTCATTGTGGTGAATGGATATTCGTAAAGGTTCAGTCGTATCACCGGCACGGAGCTCTTCAAGTGGTCTCTTGTTTGAAGCAGCCGTGTCATGCTGCTCATCCGTGACAAGCCTTGCATCGCACAATTCACGCTAATACTGCATGTTTCAGGTCGAGTCACATGCTCAGGCTCTATGAACTCTCGCAGGCACCCAACAAGATCTTCAAGCCTTTACCCGGCGGCGATCATAACTCAAGTGTGCTGGAAGAAGGCTACTTCGAAGCTATCGGCGACTTCATCGCGTCCGTCACTCAGGAGTATCCGTCCACACCACCCGAGAAGGGCAACCTGTGATTACGAGACTTGTGTAATTGGAGCAAGCTGGTGCCGTCAATCTGAGGCCTGCAATGTGGTTGCGGGGAGTTCTCAGTGCCGTCCGGTCCTCGCATGCCGAGAGGCGCCCGTTCTGTCGTTAAAAGGAACAGCGATTTAATGAGAGCGATGACTACATGGCTTAAGGATGGCCGCGCCCGCCAGCGTTTCCCAACGCCATGAGAGCGCGAAATTGCGCTCGGATAAGGATACCCCAGTTGTACTGTTCGGATATATATTGACCTAGCGATCAACCTACCCAGTGTTGTTAGGCGGCCAAGACGTGTGGTGGAAGCAGCCACATTGTCTCGCGCCGGAAGTGCCTTGCCATTGAGCATGCGCTCTGTGTCAAGGCCAACATACGCTGTCAGTAATATACAAGCATCAATGAATGAGTGGGAGAGGAGAGGGGTTAGACGTGTGAGAAGAGGAAAGTATTGGAAAAAAGATACCAAGGATGGAAAGCCGGATCAATACCAACAATCGGTCCTCGATGGAATAAGCAAACCTGGGCCTATATAAGCCTAGATACCAAATACCAGATATCCATACCCTTAATTTCATCCATTTGAATGCAGCCGAGCGAAAACAGGCAGGCAAGCAAGGACCCTTGCAACTTCAATGCCCTAGGGTGGACACGACTTACATGCTACCTACAAGCACGGTCACTGTTGCCCGGTATGATACTCATATAGAAAGAGTGCGAATCAGAAGTCGACGCGAATTTCTGGTAAGATTGTAAGGGTAGTGCCTGATCTATGAGGTGGGCCTATTGAAGGCCCTTTCCTAGTCCTCAGCTCTATATCCACATGAAGGCGAGGACTCCCTGCCCTCTCACCTTGCTACGGCAATCAAAATCAAAGTGCTCGCTTTCATGCTATCGTCTTACACCCGTTAATCAATCATAATGAGGGAGCAGGTACTGATATCCATCGACCCTTGAACGGTCTTATCGATGCCAACCTCCTAATCCTCAGACTCAGGCTCGGCTTCAGCTTCCACCTCCACTTCTGCCTCCGCGTCCAATTCTGCTTCCCCCTCCGCTTCAGCCGTGGCCTTGCTGGCCTCGCTGTCTTCATCGGTGTTCTCCTTCGTATCCTGTTTCCGATCTTCCTTGCTCTCCTCCTTGCTCTCCTCCTTGCTCTCCTCCCTGCTCTCCTCCTTGCTCTCCTCCCTGCTCTCCTCCTTGACTTCCTGCTTCTTCGCACCAAGCCTTCTGAGCGCAAGGAACCCAGTGCCAGGTTTGGCGTTGACCACCGGTGCCGGGGCCCACTGTCGGGGTCGGGCTGCTGCACGGCTCGCCACCATGCTCCACCCGCTCGAGCCGCCGCCGCTGCCATCGCCTTCCCTCCTGGTAACGTTCGAGGATGCGTCCGCCGCGCACAGTGTCACACCGCCCGCCAGCCCCAGGCTGGCGATCTTCTTGGCGACCTTGGGCTTGAGTGCTGTCAGGATGCTCTCGATCTGGGATGGGGTCAGCGCCCCCGATGCGATGCTCGCGATGGTGCTCTTGGTCGTGGTCTTGATCAGCACCTCGTCCGTGGGGAGAAAGAGGGTCTTGAAAGTGACGTTGTTCTTGTGCTCTGCCGGGATGGCAGCCGCGCAATCGGCGGCCACCGCGGAGTCGAGTTCCTCGGCAGTCAGCCCGAACTTGGGTCTTGAAAAGAGAAGGGCGTTGTAGGGCTGCTGAGCGGCCTTGTTGGCCACGGGGGCCGGTGCTGCCGCGCGTGCCGGCGCTGCTGTATTGAGGATGCGCAGGCACTGCCTGAGCGTCTTCTTCGGAGCGCCTACGAATCGAGGCCCCTTGAAAATGCTGATGTGGCGGTGAGGCTCTGGATCCTGGCTTTCGGAGTCGAGGCCGAAGTCCTCGGCTAGTACATGCAGGAATTGTCGCTGACGCGGCTTCATGGGCTTGAAACGCATATTGCGCTGGTTTGACTCGGCAAAGACGCGGAACTCGCGTTCTTGGCTTTCGGCCCATTCGATGTTATCCCGGAAGAGCTTGAGCGTGAGATCCAGGTAAGGAATATGATTGTCCGTGTGATCAGCATCGACATTCAGAGCTTCGGCGAGTTGGCGATTGCGCTTCTGACGGAGACACTCCTCATCGCACTTGATAGGTTCGCGCTGTGGCCCTTCCGGATTCACACGCGTGGTAAGACATTTGACCTTCTGCTTGCGCCGCTGGCAGTCGCAAGTAAGGAAAGTTTCTGACTGGCATGGTCTATCTTCGTTGCACGCATTGGGTGCGTGGCATTCATCGATACAGTCGTGTCCTTGGGGGCAGGATTTGCGTGCTTTCCCGCAAGGCTGAGAGCAGTGTGTTCCCGGGATTGCGGCATCCTCGCAATCTCCTGGTCGATGGCAGAGCTTTTGGCACGTATGCGTTCCGCATTTCAACAGAGTTCCACAAGGCTGACCGCAGCGAGGTTCTTCGAACCAACACGGCTGGTTCTTCAGAACTTCCTTCCCGCAAATGCACCGCTTTTCGACCAAAAATGGGCATTTCGGACAGTCCACGTCGTCAGGGTGGCACTGATGCTCAACTTGGGGATGCCCACAAGCTCTGGCCCGAGTGCAAGGATGCCGGCATTGGGGAGGCTGTGTGCCGCACTGACGGAAAGAGAGTTAGTATAATTCAAAGTAGCGTGCTTTGGTATCTGAAGGGTTTGTACGTACGGGTTGAGGAGGATAGAGCACTGTGCGACCGCACGAGCAACTGATCTCATCGAAGATAGCCTCGAGGCACGATGGACATGGTCCTTTGTGACAAAGTTGTTCACAGAAATGCTTGCCACACTTGAGCATCTTCCCACACATTCGTGGGCAAATATGCTCGTCCTCAACATCCTCATTCGCCGCACCAGCTTTTCGTCTATTCGCTTGACGCTTGGCGGCCCTCTTTTCTCCAGGGCAGCAGCGTGAGTCGCACTGGTGCCGTCCGCAGCTCAAGAGTGCTCTGCAAGTTCGGAAGCACATCGGATTCTGCACGTCCTCTGGGGCCACCTGCTGACACGTGGACTCGACTGTGGTCCTCCCGCATCGACAAGCGACCTCCATCTTCTGAAAGCAGGGCTTGCAATTTCCAATGTGACAAGTGTCTTGACACTGATGACCACAGTTCAAGGTCTTGCCGCAGATCTTCTTGCAATGTTCGATCTTATCCCGGCATGACTGGCGAGGGGCTTCCGTAATCTCTTTCAGCAATGTCTTACCGCAAGGGCAGTGCGTTACCACATCAGGAGATAGAGGGCAATGAGCCGCTTCTTCGTCCTGAGGGTGGCATGGCTTTTCACAAACATGATGATTGCAGTCATATTGGCGCCCACAATTTTGGTCGCAAGCGAAGGAGCCCTCGAACCATGTCCCGGCTGACACGTCGGACACATCTGAAGGCGTAGCTTGCGACTGGCCGTAATTATAAGATTCGATTATATCGTCTCGCTTGTCGCAAGGGATGTCATTGTGTTCCTTTCCACAGTAACATGTTGAAGGGACTGGGACTTCGCATGCACCACAGAGTCCTGGGTGGCATGTTTGACCACAGGTATGCTCTCCGCAAGGAAGCAAATCGCCGCAGACTTCGTTGCAACTGAACCCGTTGCTGTAGTCGGTATCTATGCACCGCTTCTGGGACGTATGTTTGCCACAAAAGCATGACTGGAGAGGTCCCATCAAAGTACATGGCGGGCAAGGACCAGAATGACATTGGATCGGGCAAGGATGAGGACAGGTGCCCCTCGGTTTTGAGCAGGTCTGGCCGCATGAGTGTGGTGGTAGTCCTGGGATGGACTTCGGGTTGATTTCCTTGCCGCACCAACAGTGATAGGTACCAGGCTCCTCGGCCAATTTTGAGTTGCACCCGGGGCATCGCCATGTTGGTTCCTGACCCTGTGGTTGCTCGCCATCCATTTGGCTTTTATACCACTTCCTGGTGCAGTGGTGATGGACAACTGTCCAGCAGGTCGTACAGGCCCATATCCGTGACGACCGAACTACCTCGGATGAGCAGATAACGCATTCGTACTGTCCGTTGTTGATATCCTCGTGGATCCTTGTTGTCAGATCCGGAGCCTCGGATTTGGATGCTCGTCTAGGCCTCGACTGTGGCGTTGCCTGGTTTCTTTGTCTTGCCGTTTGCTTACCCTTTTGTGATACCGGCTGTCCTGGCACAAATGCCGGTGCGTCACCACTGAGCGAAGGTGTTGGCTCTGCGCCTTGCTCCGCTGCCGACGTCAGGTTTCCTCCGAAAGCTCTACGAGGGGCCATGTGTGTTCCTTGAACTGCACGCCCCCCTCTGCCACGCCGCTGCCCGCCTCTCCTATCCCCGCATCCTCTTGAGCTCGAACTCCTAGGTTCCGCTGAGCTGGACGGTGTCTCCTGAACTGTTGGGTTTGCATTGCTTGTAGTAATTGGAATGACTGGGGCGACTGGGGTGGCCACGCCGCTCGATGGCGGCGCGTGACCTCCCCTTCCATGACCGGAGCCTCTGTTGTTTGAACCCCGGCCTCTTCCCCGACCCGACCTGCCTCTCCTGTGAGGGTTTGAAGGACCCCGGTGGGCAGGAGATGATGTTGCTGGTGCCAAAGTGGCCGGCGTGACTTCGGCCTCGGCCATGATGTGAGCGACTGTGGAGGTATGGCGACCCGGACCAATTTAATGAAGGGATTGTGTTGCGCTTTTTGAAATACAGCGGCTTTAAACGTTGACTGAACCTCAAATTTGGGTGCTACCTGTAGTGTGAGGTCGACGAAAATGGTCAATGAGAGAAAGTTTGAAGAGGCGAGTCTTCGAAGATGAGGTAATCAACCAGATGGATGATCGCCACTTTAAAAACGTTTGCTGGGTAAGAGAACCGAACAGATGGACCCGCCCGAAACCAAAGATCTTAAAAATGGGTGTGCTTTATCACTGCAGGAAGAACAGCTCGAATGCCTTGAGAAGGAAGGCAAGGTTCTACTGTCGTTAACAAATTTGGATCCCTGCCCGCAGCAAAGTCATCCAAGTGACTCAGAGTGATGATGGTAACACTTAACAGGAAGGTCGCCAATGAAATGCAGTCATGTTATAGCGGGCATAGCCTCAGTAACCTCCTTACATGCAGTAAAATGGAGATTTTTGCTCGCCGCTTACAGAAGATGCTGGCCCGTTCTACCCGTCTATAGCGCCGTTTGCCACCGTCCCAGGCCTTGGACAGTACTAACCCAACTGGGCAAGCCTCTGCCGGACCCAATTTCAGGGCTATTGTTCTGTCAGCCTCGAAAACTGTTATCACAATCTTGTGTCGTAAAGATGTCTAATCGCGATTCTTGATAACAGTGATAGTTTCATCGGGATTTCTCCTAGAACCCGAATCATCAATATAGGTTGCGACTCTACGCAAATATACAGTACTATGGTGGCGACGACAATATCGTTATGCGATGGCTTGACCCTCTTATATCCACAAGAGCCTTGATTGGGTATGTACATATCGTACGTAGTCATTATCAAGCTATTTGAGAACAACTTCTAATTCCAAGGTTGGCGTTTTGCCTTCTAGGAACCCTCCTAAAGGCGGCAATGATTCATCCTCGTCATATGTCGCTCGTTATAATCCCGTCTAATATCAGCGCCATCCCAGGCCATCGTTGGGGCCGAATTTCGATGACTCTTGTATCCTAGAAAGGGGTCCTGTCTGTAGGTTCATTTGCCAACATAATATATCACCATGCAGGGGCAAGGCGATACCCCAATATAACAGTTCTTGAAGCCGGTAGAAAGGCTCTAAGTCCTGTTTAGATCTCAGCATAGAAGCCGAGGTTAAGTGTAGAGCATACAAAATTGTCATGGGACGAAGTCTTCCAAAGTAGAGGATGAAAGTAGGGCATATAATCATGTGTTAGGAGTGAGTGAGACTTGAAACGCCGTATTGACAAGCTTTTCTTCCTGCAGAAAAGGATAGACATATACAAATCCACCTAATAATCTCATTATTCTTTTCACACACAGGAATTTCAAACTTGTACATATCAAAATTCGACAGGTGTAGCAGTACACTTTACAATGCTGGCTTCGAATCTCTCGCAAAATATGCCTCTAGAGATACACAGCGACGTAGCATGACTACCGAATAGCTAGATCATAATACCTATAGAAGAATGATAGATCTTAGCGAGTCCAAAATTTTATCTCGTATCTGACTTATTGCTCGAATAGTTCCAATGGTAGTGCAACTACATATGTTTCGAGCTGACAGCCCAGAGCCCGGTCCGATTATCTTCTACGCTCAATGGTGTTCGTATGACTTGTATAAACCTTAATTGAAGATTTTGAAAGTGAAAGCCTGCTCAAGAAGTTGATTTATATAGGCTTTGATATAAGGGAAATGCTCTGAGGTCTACCTCGCCAAGAGAGCCAGAAGCGAGGAGCTTAGACTACCTATTGCTATGTAATTAGGTACTTGCTTATATTCAAGCCCTCAATAACGAATACTGCTAAACGCGGAATATTGCCCACGAGACAATAGTGCTATGCCAAGCGCCCCCCCCCCCCCCCATCGCTTTAAATGTTGCTCGCGTTTTCCACATTCTCAGATACTATTGATACATCAATTGCTGGAAGACCGAGGTCCACGATCATAGCTTTTTGCCTACCTGCCCACCCTGGGGCAGGTAGGTGAAGTGATGCGCTAATACAGGGACTATTGTTGAGGTCGGTTAGCAACTCAGGAGAACTCACGATTTCCAAAACTATTTCCAGGCGAATTGGCACAGAGTCAGCTGCGGAAGATATGTCTCGAGCGAGCGTTTTAAGGTTGATTGATCACTTGAGTGACCGTCAATCATCCAACAACCTACCAATTCAGACACACAAATCTCAAAGACATAGCACTGGAGAACTACCACCGCCCGACAAAGAAGTCATAATGCGAGAATCTAAAAAGTCTATTGGCTGTATTTCCATGGTTCCAAGGTTTGATCATTGTATCTCCCCTCTAAACGAAGCGGATTCTGATTGGCTACTACTTCCCAATCAGGCAAGTGCGACTAACACGACTTTTAACCCTACCCCGGGCTCCGCGTCCTTGTGAACTCAACACTCCCCCCCCCCACCAACCCTTCCTGAAGTTTTTAACCTTGAGTACTGAGCGGTTGGGTAGTATGATTGGTTACTACCTAGGTACCACTAGTTACCTTTCTAGGTCTGGCCGCCTCGAAGATCGTAAATTCGAATCCCGTCTTAATCTCGAATCAACACGCCGGGTTTTCATTTCTCAACGACAGGGAGCGTCAACCCTCACGATGACATATACCTAGGTATATCCTCCAGGGTCGGTCTCCGGTAAGTACTTTCAGGGCCTGTGCGTAACGGCCCTTAGTCTTTGCCCTCGGAACTCTGAGCTGCCCTTTAAACTTACCTAGGTAGCTTCCAAGGTTTAGACACAACTACACCAACGCAATGATGAAATCAACAACACCATTACAGGTACGGTCACTTTGCCCAAGATTGTTCCCCACAGGTTGTTTTCCTTAGGGATAGTATATGGACTCGGGAGAGACTCTTCTTCCCCCCGACTGGACTGGGCGGTGCGCGGTGGAATTCAGACTACTATAGCACTCCCGCCTTCGGCCGTTCGACTATATATTATCGTTATTATCACTACCGAGTGCTGAGCGCTCTAGGAGCCTTTTTATTTGTTTATTGGTCATGTTGAACGATAAGGAGATCCTTGATACAATATTAGTTGGAGGTTATTGAAAATATCTCTTAGTATATGATTTGCTGATCACATGCAGGGTCGGTCAATCGGACTTGGCATACACCGGTCGGATTGGTATAGGCACCTGGCGTTCGGGGTAACCTCAAACGCAATCTGTTGTCTGACTATAATTTTTCTCCGACGCCAAGATCCTAGCATATCGCTATGGAGACGGACGAACACGCATGCCGATGTCTTCATGTGCACTAGCGGCCGTGCGTGGTATACTAACTCCTCCGTGCAGCGACTGATTCTTAACGCCAGTTACATCCAAAGGGGCCGTCAATCTGCCCTGATGATAAATATAAACCATTATGTCTCAATGTTTGCTGAGGCCTTACAAGATGTTTCGACATCCTACTTGTCTCCAAGAGTTTCTATCTTGTCACACCCGGCACCTTCCTCCTCAAACACCCAAATATAGTCAGAAATGGGTTTTCTTTACAACCAACTGTTCATGAAACCGACCTGGCCGACCCAGATGGTCAACGGCCAAACAGTCATCGTTACGGGCTCCAACGTTGGTCTAGGCAAAGAAGCAGCCCGTCATTTCACCCGCCTGGGCGCCGCCAAGGTCATCCTCGCCGTGCGCAACACCAAGGCCGGGGAGGATGCGAAGGCCTATATCGAGACAGCCACGAACGCCGCCCCGGGAACCATCGAGGTCTGGCACCTCGATCTCGGGAGCTACGCCTCTGTCAAGACCTTCGCCGCCCGTGCGTCTACGGAGCTCGATCGCATCGATGTCGTCATCGAGAATGCTGGAATTGCAGTCAACACCAAGAGGATTGTAGAGGGGCACGAGAGCACCATCACCGTGAACGTCATCAGTACCTTCCTGCTTGCGCTGCTGCTTCTCCCAAAGCTAAAGGAGACGAGCAAGAAGCTGGGCAAGCAGAGCATCCTCACGGTTGTCTCGTCTGAGGTGCATGCCTGGTGCAAGTTCCCAGAGTGGAAGGAAGAATCGATCTTTGGGGCGCTCGACAGAAGTGAAGACCTCAGCGAGAGGTATCCAGTGTCTAAGTTGCTCGAGGTCTTGACAGTCAGAGAGATTGCGCCCAAATTGGAGGGCAGCGGCGTTGTGCTCAACATAGTGAACCCGGGGCTGTGTCACTCCGAGCTCTTACGAGACGGTGGCTTTTTCTACACCGCAATCAAGTTCTTCCTAGCCAGGGCGACCGAGACGGGCAGTCGTACCCTTGTTACTGCGGGCACGGTGGGTAAGGAGAGCCACGGGAAGTTTATGGAGAATGGCGTTGTCGCTGACGAAGCTCTGTCGGAGTTTGTACAAAGCGAGAACGGGAAGAAAGCGAGCGAGAAGCTATGGAAGGAGTTGAGTGAGATTTTGGATCAGATCGAGACAGGTGTTACGAAGAACATTCAAGCATAGTTGGACGCATATCTTGAACCAACATTATACAAGTAATTACTGTACAAAGGTTGATAAATTGAAGAATGTGAGACCCTCAGAGGGGTCTTGGGAAGTACCTGGAGTAATCATGATTATCTTATGACCCTAACCCCGTCCCTCGGCATCCTCTTTCCTCTATACCTAGGTACCTAGCCTTGGAAGGTACCTAGGTATTGCAACAGGGACAGGGGTCGCGGCGAAAATAAAAGTGGAACTGCTCGTGTCGCAGTTAACGGTTTCCTTACATGTCTCCAGAAAAAAGTTCACTTCACCACATGTGCACAGCGCATCGCACCGCGGTCACATCGACGACGTCCCAGTAATCACGGACAAAACTCGCCTTCTCATCTTAACATCCAAAAGTCCGCCTTCTTGAGAGGAATTAGGAGAGCCCAAACCAAACAATTCGGCAATACTGTCCACAGCTGTGGGCTCAGGAGTTTGCATTTCCTCCTCCTTGGCCTTCTTTTCGCATCCCCAACAAAGATCGCCATGGCAAGATGAGATGTGCTAAAAGGCGTCCTCTCAAATTCCAAAAGCCGTATTCACTGGGAATGCGCATGAATATCCACCATTGTTGGCCATATTCCCGATTATCAATGACGAGGCATACCTGGCTCATACCCCTATAGTTCATTGCTGTCATGTCCAGAACACACGCGTTGCTCGGGCTGCCGTTACGGCCGTCTCGGGTTCTGGGTCTAACAGCCCGTGGACCACAGGCCACCTTGCCTTCAAGTCGCATCCGGCATCATAAGATTTGTACTCTAGGCATCGAGACATCATGCGACGACACATGCGTTTCCGTGGTGGAGACAGTTGGAGGTCGAACCATCATCTTGTACCAAGACAGAGTTCCTTGCTCCAACAAGAAGTATGAGGGCATTCACCCCTTAGAGGCAGTCGAGTCACATACCCGTAACCTCCCTGGGCTTATACACCAGGCTCTCAAGCGGACGGCTTTTAGGGGGCCGGGCAATCGATATGTACCCAGTGCATCAACGGCGGAACAACCGAATTTCCGACATGGTGAACCAAAGTTTTTGCAGAGGCCTGACCTTATTGCCGTTACAAGAGGCCCGGGGATGAAAGGGTGCTTGAGCGTTGGGATCTCCGCGGCTAAAGCCTTGTCCGTGGCGTTGTCGGTACCGCTGATCGGCGTTCACCATATGCAAGCCCATGCTCTTACTCCCTATATGGAATCTGCAATCCAGCGTGGAAATGATCCAAAAGCTCCAGTGCCACATTACCCCTTCCTCACTCTCCTGGTCTCTGGCGGTCACACAATGCTGCTCCATACTACGTCAAACGTCGATCACCGAATTCTGGCCTCGACGCAGCGCGGCCGCGTCGAGCTTCAGGAGAAGGAGTCACCGGTTGCTATCGGGGACATGCTTGACAAGTGCGCCAGGGCGATAGTCCCGGTTGAGGCATTCCCGCAAAAGGCGGAATCTGTTATCTATGGGCAACTCATGGAAGATTTCGTGAGGAACTCTAAGTATAACGGAATGTTGCACCACGCATACAAAGCACCAGAGAAACGACAAGATGAGATCGAGGTTTACCGCTCAAAAGAAGGCTGGATTCTTCCTCCTCCCCTCCGGCTCACTCGGGAAATGAAATATGATTTTTCAGGGCTTGGTGGTATGGTTCGATCAATCATGCAGAACAAGCCAGATATGTCTCGCCAGGAACGTGCGGAACTGGCCTACCATACCATGCGACTTGCCTTCGAGCATCTCGCAAGCAGAGTCATCCTTGCCTTGCAGGAAGACGAGAAGCTACTGGCGGAACCACCAAAACACTTGGTTCTATCGGGAGGTGTGGCCAGTAATAAGTTTCTGCGCAAGGTGATTGAAGCCGTCTTGAAAGCACGGGGCTTCGATGATATCCAGCTTATAGCCCCTCATCCTAAATGGTGCACCGACAACGCTGCAATGATTGCATGGACTGGAGCTAAGATGTACGAATCTGGATGGACTACCGACCGAACCTTTTTACCCATGGGCGAATGGCCAATCGAGCAGATCATGACGGGCGCCGACTGTTGGGTCAAACGGAGAGATTTATCTCCGTTCGACCCAGGGTACAATACAAACGAACAACAGGATGTGACAGATACTCCAGAGTCAACAACGCCAACAACAGCCGAACCTGTTGCGCCGCAAGTGCCAGCCGATCAACCTATCAAGGTTCATACCACACCAGCGACAGCATCGGCCTATTTTGCTGCATTGCAAGTACCTGCCGTTTATCAACCTAACGAGTGTCCTACTACGCCAGCGACAGCACCAGCGGGCCCTATTACGTCGCAGGTGCCCGTTGTTGATCAGGCTCTCGCAGAGCTTTCCACGCCAGAGACTGTTGCAAAACCCGTATCGCAAACTCGTCGTCAGAGGCGAAGGGAAGAACAACGCCAGGCTGCGGCCCAATTAGACGGGCTCGGAGCCAAGCTGGAGGAAGACAGGAAAGCTAGGCTAGAAAAGGAGAAAGAGCAAGCCGAGGTAGCCAAGCTGGAGGAAGACAGGAAAGCTAGTCTAGAAAAGGAGAAAGAGCAAGCCGAGGTAGCCAAGCAGAAGGCCAAAGAAAAGGCGGCTGAAGTTGCCAAGCAAAAAGCCAAAGAGAAGGAGGCCAAAATCGCCAAGCAAAAGGCCAAGGAAGAGGCAGCTAAAGTAGCCAAGCAAAAGAAAGCAGAGATGGCCAGGCAGAAGGCCAAAGAAAAGGAGGCCGAAGAAGCCAGGCAAAGAGCCAAAGAGAAGGAGGCCAGAATTGCCAAGCAAAAAGCCAGGGAAGAGGAAGCCAAGATCGCCAAGCAAAATAAAGCCGAGATGGCCAAGCAGAAGGTCGAACAAATAGAGACCGGACCAAAACAGGCCAAGCTCTCCGACGAAGATCGAAAGCAGTATATTAAGCAGGAGGCAGAGCCACCCTCGCGTGGACCTGGACCGTTTGCCGTTAGAAAAGTCTCATCCGGGTCTCGAGGGTCTACACGTCCGGATCACGGCTCTGAGGGGAATGGTGGGCGGACAACGACAAGTCGGCGGGAAGGAATCGACAGAGGTGCCCCTTTGGCTTCCCTGGACAAGGTACCACCACAAGTGCACATTGTACGGCGGCTTCGTCCATTGCAGCCGGCGGCCGCGGCGGACCAGCCTACAACAAAATCAGCTATGGGGTCCCTTCAGAAAGGACTGAGTACGCTCAAGAGATGGGTTGGCCTCTGAGCCCAGCCTGTCTTCCGAGAGTAGCTCAGACTCGGACTGAGCTGACTCCAGTCGTGCCGATATGCTCCGCACCATCGTAGCGGAGCTCCATATATATTCTGCTCGGTTTGTGTTTCAAGCTCTGGATCGAAATTAAAAGGGTTCCCAATCTGAAGAGTTCATATAGATGCGACATAGCATGTAGAATACTGCATGATGGACATTGGGATATACCATCACCACTACCCACGAAAAGCGACCATCAGATGTTGGAAAGCATTTGGAACCACGCGCAGAGTGCTTGCAGAGTATCATCATCTATTTGTACAGGTACACAGGCATCCGTATTATTATCTGTCAACCACGGCCAGCCTTTGGACATGGTCAACGGAGTGACGGCGCCTCTCCCAGACTATCTCACCCACCGGCTTAGCTAGGTGCCTTCGCTCCCTGTACCGATTCGGTGCGCCCCTTGTTCATGCGTCCACAAACCTCCCACCGTTGTCGACACTTAATCCAGGTTGCTCGTAACATTCGTAAACTCACCCTTCTCCAGCTTCGTCTTCCAGAAGATAGGGTTCGTATCGCTAAAACCGTGCCTCACCCAGCCCTCCTCCTTGACATGGTAGAGGTTGATATAACCACCCGAGTACGCGTCACGGTGCGTCGCGGCCAAGATACTCCGGGATCCCAGCTCCAGGGCCTCCTCGTCCGACAGGTCGTACCTGTACTCGGCGTCCAGCACACCGTAGGCAAAGGTCTGACCGGAGCCGACACAGAACAGGTTCCCGGCCAGCCTCGTGCCGTCGCTGTCGATGTAGTACAGGGCGGGCCCCTCCTCCTTGGTGACGCCGGCGCACATGGTGCCCATGCTCAGGCCCATGCCCTTGTACTGGTAGACGAGGTTGGCGAGGACCTTGGAGGCGGCGGCGACGGAGATGCGGCGCTTGTGGCGGAGCTCGTGCAGGCGGCACTGCATGCCCAGCCAGGCGAGCCAGTACTGGCAGTCGGCGGCGCCGCCGGCCATGGTGCCTAGCAGCTGCGAGTTGATCTCGATGACCTTCTTGACCGTCTGCGAGGCGATCCAGTTGCCCGCCGTGGCGCGCGAGTCCGTGGCGACGATGATGCCGCCCTGGAAGCGGAAGGCTAGGGTCGTGGTACCGTGGGCAATCTTGATGGGGCATTGGGGGTTCGAGCGGTCGTCGGTCGCGGCGCGGAGCCAGGAGGAGGGCTGGTGAAGAAGGGGTTTAGCTGTCTGCTGATATCGTTCGTCGGGGTGGAGGTTGGTGGGGGGGGGGGGTTGGTTTGGTCTGTATCACTAGTGTGCATGGGGGTTGTGAATAGCAGCGACGAGTAAAGGAATGCCTTACGTGAGCTACTGGGGGCATGGCAAACTTCAGAGATGGGCCAGGAACGGCATCGGAGAAGTCCAGCTCATCTTGCTCCGTGAGGCCCTCGTTCTGGGCGTAGGACGGTCGGCTGTACTTCGCGACGAGGGTGTCCATCGTGACGTGGTTTAGTACCGGTGGTTCGTCCCCAGTGTTTGGTCTTCCGAAAAGGTTGAATGAGTTCGGATAGAGGCAGGGGATTCGTAAGAGTCGATTCGATGTTGGTGACGGGGTGATGTTGGGAGAGGCGTACTGTGGGGGTTTGGCGTTGAGGTCGATGGTTTGCTGGACTGCAGCTGATGTCGTCGAAAGCTCAAGGCAGCTCCAGGCAATGCGCGTTCCTGCCGGCCGGGAAGTTAGTTGCAAGCTGGTTCGTTGTTGCACTGGCCACACAGTGGACAGCGGGTACTTCGCTCCAGGGGTCTTCATACCCTCTAGTACTGCCCGTACCTTGGTACCTAGGTAGTCAAGCACAGGCCACCTTACCGCCGTCATGGCTAAGCCGGGCCAGGTCGCGACGTGCTGACCTCGGGACGCGCACTCTGGCTGTCTGGACATACTCCAGGACTGACTGACTGACTGAGCCTCCTTTCGCGACAGCGTACATCAACGACTTACACAACGCAAATCCTCAACTAGAAACCAAATCCTCGACGGCTGTCAAGGCCGCACCCACTACTCACAACATGGCAGCTCTCGGTAGTCTCTTATACGGTAATTAAAGATGGATACCAGATATTGTGCCGTGCCAGAGCAACTCAGGGCTAATGATCAATGTACTCGTCGCAGTCATTGTCCTCTTCATCAATGCCCTCGCTGTCCTCTCCGAAGACCGCTTCCTTGCGCGCAGTACGTCCCTGCTCCCATGTACCACTTCCGTTGTCGCTCTTCAGGGGCTTGGGACTGCCAAGTTGTAAATCCGAAGAAAGAGTTATGGCAACCAAAGGCAACCAACACGGCTAACGACCCAACCCACAGTCAACTGGTCGACGAAATCCTACGACCCAGCCTTCGGACAGGCAGGACCCGACACCAGCGTCAAGGGCAAGATCGTCAGCCTGATAGCGAGTGTGCGCATGATCATGAGGAGTACGTAGCACTCCAACATCAACCCCCCCCCCCTCTCCCCCAACCGCCATTTCCCCATGCTCTTCCTCGCGACATCACTCGCATGCTCTCCCTGTCCCGCTCCCTTGTTCCAAGAGCTGATGCGGTCGAATACACAGTACCTCTTATAATCACAAACACCCTCATAATAGTCTACGAGCTCATCCTGGGATGAGGAGCCCCTGCCTTGATACTCCTAATACTGGGGTTATACGACGCACGCCGCGAGGACGAACGCCGCGCCAGCGGGGCCGATACGCGCAGGAGACAGCGCGACACCTTAGGATATGCTATATAGCTCCGGGACCCTATATTCAGCATGCTTTAAACGATGTACGGCGTCACGGAGTTAGTCAGAGGAAGGGTGTGTTGATCAGCATTATGGCACTTGGAAGCTTTCGAGAGACCATAGCAGACATGGCGAAAGACATGGCGTTGGTCACAAAATTCGCATCCTGAGAGCCTTACTCTACAGGGTAGGAGAGATAGACGGCGCGGCCCCAGATCTCGGGGGAACATCCAGATCGTAGTCACTTCCTTATATGCAGTTGAAAACATACACAGCACCGAGAGACACCTCCCGGCTAAATGGTGCAGTAGCTTGTTCGTCGCTGTATTGTACCTTTCCCTTTATTCGGCTGAAATCGCCCACGCATGATGTGTCCAAACTCCGACCGATCGGCTTTTGACCAGATGATGCCAATTACTCATTCATATAGACGTGTTTGTTTCACTTGGGTGTATATGCGATCTCCCTAGCGAATGAATCCATTCCACTTCGGGAAACAATGCCTTCCGCTCCCTGCACATGCTGTGTACCCTACATGAGACGTTCGTTAATGGTTGTTGAACTTAAACTCAAACATCGCAGGTCTCCTGACATTGGACATCGCATTGGGATCGGGCCGACATTCCGCAATATATGCAAAGAACATGAAAGAGATATAATACAAGGAGCTCGGGTCCCGGAGATAGTCAGCACGTCCAGACGCTTTCAGACTGCCCCCGTATAAATATTCCTGCCTGCCTCTGTATCCATTTAGTTATATTCATCTTGCTGCCGCGATGCGGTCCCCATGGTAGTCGAGGACACGACACCAACGGCCCACCGCTGTACACCTTGTGTTTACAGATGCCAAAATCCCATACGCTGGCTGGCCGTTGGTATGCGAGAATCTAGTCAAAGAGATACCCATATATATGCATGAAGTGCCGCCCTTCGAAATGGACAATGCGACTCTCGCGCCATCCGTCACGTCTAGGCACCAGGAGGCCGCCTCCCTTCATCCCCATGGTATCCAAGCAACAATCCATGAACGCCCACGCAACGCAGACGACCCACGTGGAAACCCTATCATTGAAACACGCTGCTTCTTTTCTTCGCAATGCCGCTGATACTAAACCGCTCCTTGAGCGGATGATGCCTTTCCGGCTTGTCCCCGTTGCTCGACGGCCGCACTTCACTCCCGTTCGCATCGCCCGCCCCCAGCCCATTACTCTCCTTCTCTTTGATCTTGTCATCCTTGTCCCTGTGTTTATCCTTCGAGCCCCCGCCGAGCCATCCCATTGACTTGCGGCTCAGCGATTTGCTGCCCTTGTTCGAACGGTTCAAGAAAGCTGAGCTGTTGGTAACCGGGCTGGGTGCGACCGGCTCCCTTGACTCCTTCGACTCCTTTTTCTTCTTCTCTTCCTCGAAAGTTGCTGCTTGGCTCTCGATCGTAGTCTTGTGCAGATCTTCTCCGGTATTCTTACGGGCTTCAATTGCTCGCCTGGCATCTTCCTTGCGCTTCTTTACTTCCTCTTTCGCTGCTTCCTTCTCAGCGTGCTTCCGTGCCTTATCAGCGGCTTTCTGTTCTTTCTTATCCATCTTCTTTCCCTCCTTGAGCTGAATTGGTGTTTGGGGCACTTCGTCGAATGGAGCAGGAGTCGCAGGGATCTTGGATTCCACGGCCGCTGCTGATGGTGGTGCGGCATTCGAGGAGTGCGTCTTTATCGGATCAGGTAGCTTCTTCGGGATCGCTGGAACTGCCGGCAGGCGAACGATCTCTGGTGTTGTTTGAGCGTGATCCAGAGTAGCGAAGGTTTCTTTGTTGTCTATTGGCGATACCGGTGTTGTGTTTCGTTTGGTCAAGGGTGTTTTGGGCTCCCCGTCAGTCTTGATACGATCCAGAGCAAGGTCAGCCTTCTCCCGCTCCAGCCTGACCTCCTCGAGGCCCTCCGCCTCCTGTTCTGCCATCACCTTCTCATGTGTCGTTTCCTGGTAAAACAGTACGTAGGCGCAAGCCATGCCTGGCTTATCGCCGAAGAAGTTTCGCACGAAATGCTTGTCGACTGGTTCAACCATCTCGTCATCGAATAAGAGCCAGCCCCTATCTGGTGTCTTGATCACCGAGACATAATGTCCATGATAAGCGTTCCCTCCAATGTGCACGACAACAGCGTACAGCTCATATAACCGGTCTGGGTCCTCTGCGTCCTCCGTAGTGTTGAACATGCGCAGGTGGTATGGATAGACCACACGATGGAAGAGTTTCTGCAGCCGGGTAAAGTCCTCTGTGTACTTGAACCGCTTCAGATGCAGCGCCATGACCTTCGGTAATTTCTTGATCTTCATCCTCTTCTCAGCTTCTTGCAGGCCGCCACAATGGTCGCAATGGAATTTGTTGCGCTCACAGAGCATCTCCTCATCTGAAAACTTTCTCAGACAGGAGGTGACGGATGAATGTTCCTCGAGATCGATAGAAAGGTCCAGGAAGGTTTCGTCTCTCTGCGACGCAGTTTCACAAGCCAGGCACTTGGTTTCCGATGTCAAAACGCCTTCGAATATATCGTGGACCCACCCAGTTCCTGGAGACGACCTCATTGCTTGTTGGGCCTTCATCAATGCCGCTGATGCGCCAACGGCGTTCCCAACAGAATCTGCCAGGCCGTTCTCGGTTCTCAATTCAAGTTCCTGTACCCGCCGTGCATTGGCTTCCACGTTCGCGATGACATCATTTAGTACTAAGCCATAGAACTCGTGTGCATCTTGGTGGTTTTGGTTCCGGAAATTCTCATTATCGCGTTTGAAGATTTCGAGAAAACGTTGGGGACTCAGAACGCCTGTTCGAGCGCTGCTTTCGATGAGCGCCGTGAAGATGTCCTTTAGCCCTGTGAAGGTGCACTCGTCCATATCGTATGCTCCAGTGTTATCTTGCGCCAGTTCTAACACGGGCCCCTTGATCATGGCCTGCTTCTTTTTGTACTCGGGAGAATCTGGTTTATCTTCCGGCCTTTGTCCGCCCGGGGATACTGGGCTGGTATTTATCTGTTGTCTTTGTTTCATCGCTTGAGCGGCCGTCAACGGCTTCTGCTTGTTCGTAGGATTGGCGGCATTTCCATTTATGGGTGGTCTGATGGTCACATTGACCTTGGTAGATTGCCCGTTCGGAGTTCCTGCGGGCGTGTGTAATGAATAGTTGACCACGTTGTTCCTGAATGTCTCGCAGTAGTAAAGTGCCTGTACTATCGAGTTACAGTAGCTGTCCCACAATTAGTGTTCCGAGCTCAGTAACGTTGAACCTGGTGGAAAGTCTTTCGTACCATGTGTTGCCAAACTGGAGAGTTACTGCATTAGCTCACTTATTCGATTTCAATTCTCTACCGAGCTTTGTGACGTACGTTCTCGAGTCCAAAGAATTTGTCACTCCCGTCTTCCCGCAATGGCCCTGCATTTTGTAGCAATCTTTCCAACGGTGTCAATTCTTGTGGCGGCTCATCCTTTTTGGACTTTGCGACCGGGTCTCTTGTAGTAGTTGTAGTGCCCTGCGATTGGTAGTGTGTCAGCGATCATTTGGACAGAGAACTGAAAAGCGGTGGCGGAAGGGAAATGTGAAGATATATGCTTGGGGGCACATGCCCGCAAGGACCCGTCGTACACGACTTACACTACTGGCGCTTCTCAACTTCTTCATGAACCCCGACATGGTGAGTGCGCGGATGCGATTCGTGATAGAACGAGCGGAGAATGGTGAGGAAAGGAGGGGACGTCGAGCCGGCTGACCGGTCGAACCGGGAGCTTAGGGAGAATACAAGCGGTTTCCAAGGCCCAACATTCGGAATGCGCGACGACAGCGTTTGGGCTTCTGCCCCCCGGTTGTTAAGGTGCTTATAAGGTTGAGGAGGTCTCAATGACTATGCCGTAGTGGCGGGAGAGGAGCAATGGCATGCAATTCTGCGGCGCAGGTGCCTTCGACCTCCCCATGCAATGAGGTATAATGCGTGTCGTCGGTCTTACGGAGGAGGGGGCCGGTCCTGTGGAGGTCGACTGTCGATCTGGGTCCCAAGAAGAGATCGCAAGCGAAGGTTGAATGTGATATGTAGCAAGAATCGTGGTGTTCATTAGTTGATCAAGCAAACAAGGTGAGGCAACAGGCGGGCGATGGTGGTTTGTACTGGCCCGACGAGCGAATATGCAAAGCGCGGAGGTGTGCAAGGTGGTGGATGCAAGTGGTCACTGGTGCTGCAAGTCCGGGGCAGTTTGCCTATTTTCCCCATGGATAGTGGGATCGGCTCATCCGACGAATTGGTTCAGTGGCCGGGGCGAAGGAACTGGGAATGACCTAGTAATTGGTACCGTGTGATGCAGATGCTTTACACTATGCACTCGACTCGGCCTGGCTTGACAATCAGCGTCGTCGTCGTCAACAGTCTGCTCTCTTGGACAAATAGACTTCAGCCATTCTTTTTATGAGGGATGCTTGAGCATCAGAGTGCCTAGGTGGGTCAGGTAGTGTTTCGCAAGGCTTTATGATTAAGTGCTTACCTAGGTAACTA
The DNA here is from genome assembly GCA_021272945.2 of Cytospora paraplurivora. Lineage (NCBI taxonomy): Eukaryota > Fungi > Ascomycota > Sordariomycetes > Diaporthales > Cytosporaceae > Cytospora > Cytospora paraplurivora. The sequence goes on from JAJSPL020000029.1 coordinate 270,951, forward strand.
CCTAGGTACGCAGTCACGTACCTACCTAGGTACCTAGGTACTTTGATGTAAATGATGGGTGTGTACCAAGTACCTCGAAATCGTGATTAGATCCCGGGACAAGCGGCGCCCGCAAAAACGGACTGATTGTAAGCCCCGAGAACGTGCCACGGTTTCGCAAAGCCGGCAGGAGCAATCTTGGAGGTTTGGGATTTGTAAGGATTTCCAAGTACGTCCGTCTGTTACAGCAATTGGGCTCAAGTGGAAAGAAGCAAGCCGAGTTGCGTCCATGAATACTATAGTGCCTAAGTGTACTGCAAATAGTACTTAGGCAAACTGCACGAGCATTCCTTCTGTCGATTCGAATGAAGTCGAGAGCTCAAAAGTCCGTCTGCTAATCCGTAGTCCGTAAACACCAGGTCCCGAGGTCCTTTTGTGCAGATCCATGTGCAGATCAGCCGTAACGACTCCTTACTGTGTGTACCAGATACCCACCTAGGTACTTGTCTATCTATTGTACCTACCTAGGCAGGTAGGTACCTACGTAGTCCTAGGTATAATACGGGTATATGTGCAGGTGTTCCTGTTGGCTACCAAGGTAGATAAATATCACTTGCAGCTTGCTTCCTTCCTACATCTCCCCCAGAAGCATATGTAGACAATGACAATAAGCCATTGCCGTCATAGGGAGGAGCGGCAGCGGTCTTCCCCTCTAAGCCAGACTACTGGGCCCAATTAAACCAGGGGCCGCTCTCGAGATTTACCAATAACATATCACAGTGCGGAGACAGTGTCGTTAGGAAGCCACATGGCTGGTACGTACCAGTTGTCAACCGTTTTTCATTTGACTGCAGGTGCACCTTTTGGGCCAGACAACCTGGGAGACTTTGGCCTGCCAATCCACCTGAGGTGAGGCACCTTTGACACTTCCAAAGTTCTTTGGTGATTTTGCACAGTTGTGCCACTTCTCTTCTTAGGCTTCAGCAACCTGAGACCGTGAGGCTTTCCTCAAAAGCCAATAGTCAGCCATGTTGATTGATATTACAGCTAAAGGCCGAGGTCATGGCCAAAATCACGACCTTCTCGGGATTGCCATAGATCGGCCACCGGCACCTCTCCCAACTCCAGCAGTCAGCCAAACTCTTGTCGGCTGGCGGCCTAAATTGGACTGGATGGCGTCTCTGGCATGTCATGTGGTATTTAGATATCGCTCCCGACCTGGCGGGACGCACCATGGCTGCTTCACACCTGGGGCGTTAACCACGTTACATTGCTTCTACAAGCCTGGCCCCTTGTTCTGTCCTCGCCAATGGGCATTGGCAACAGCTAGGCTCGGATCTTTTGTTTGCCTTGCCCACGAATGGAGGAACTCGAGCTAGGCTGGACCGGCTGGTTGGCTAGATGGCAGGCGCTCGCTACGTTCCATAAAGACCGGAGCCTTGACGGCCAACTCGTCGTGTGGAGATACTGCCGGATGCAACCGTCATCGTCATACTATTCCAGCGGTCCGAGGAATGGAAGATGTCCCGCCCATACTTATCCCAAGCTGAGTCGATACGAATACGGGCCGATCAACCCTCGCAAACACCAGGACCGACAGTAGAACATTCAATGCGTGCAGATCATTTTATCCCGATGCCAGTTCCCCATGCATGCCATGCAATTGCAATGCGTTGACCTGAGATCCTGCAATATAAATGACCCCGGACACACCCCGCAGATCATCGCGGGGTCGGCTCCGCCGTTACAGTTTGAACAAGGCCATTGTGGCACTGTCCTGCCCACCCTCGTGCGCCTCTCCACAATCGAATACACAGTATTTATGTATGATGATGACATTCTATCAACCAACTCGCGCCGCGTACACCACAACATCACCACCACCACCACCGAAAAAGCACAATCCCGATCTTCTCAACGGAGTAGCATTGGGCTGTAGGGCTGCTGGCCTCTCAGCTATCATGCTGTGCTGCCGTTGCACAGGATGTACAGCCACATCTGTCAGACTGGCACTCCTACCACCTCAATATGACGAAGCGAAGTTAATTGTGAGGGGTCAAGTAAACGATATTCTTGGGTTCATGTGCTCGTCCGCCACCATAGAGGAAGCCACGGTAACTCGGGTCGTCGGCGCTCACGAGTCCCTCATGGTCTATTGGTACGGCACAAGAACGCAGGAGGGACGGCGAGCTGCGTAACCTCCCTGCATAGGAGCGCCCGTGGGTGCCATGTGGGCTGGCTGGTCTTACCGGTCTTACCACCGGTGTCACATGTACTGACTGGCCTTTCCTCTTCTGGAAGGTGAGAAGCGCTCATAGGATGCGTGTGCTATACAGACTCTGCGGGAATCATTCCCTACAAGAGCTATGAGATTGAAATCACTTCCCGCATACCGTCGGCGTAACCTTCACACCAGACCAATGGGTGTTACCAAGGATCAGCTAGCTGGCCTACATGATGAGAATAGGTAGTATGTCCATGAACATACTAATTAGCACATTTGGTGAGCCAAATTTGTTCTGCAGCTATCTGTTATGCCTCTGTCGACCAGATAGAGACTACCCTAGGGTAGGCTTGTCTGTGCACGGCCTCCGAGCTGCACGTCGTAGGCCTATTGAGTATTACGTTACGCCCCTATTTCTTTTCTTGCACACTCTTCTTGACGCCGTTCACAAATGCTTCTATGGCGTCCCCACCACCAAGTGGCATACTTCCACCCCTCATAAACCCGCCATTCTCGACCTTGACTCCTAGAGCCTCGGAGATAGAAGGCAATCCGCCGTCCCTCAGCGCCATGCTGAGACTGGCGAGAGACTGATGGAATTGAGGTGACCGCACGACCTTCTCCAGCAAGCTCTTCTTCTGCGCCAGATTCATGGTCGCTATCGCCGCGGCGGCAGACTCGGACGAGGGCTCGTTCTCAATCGAGTCGCCGGATGAGTCCGCGCCCTGCTGTGCGAGGACGAGGACCACGGGCGGGAGGAAGGAAAGGAGGTTGTCGATCTGGGCCTCGTCGGCCGACTTGACCATTGGAACGGTGGTAGAGGTCTCGAGGAGGTCGTTGAGGAGAGGGTAGACCTTGCCTTCTGCCGATTGCTGCTGGCTGCCGCCGGGCAAACCTCCCTGGCCACCCTGGTTGAGCGAGGCCAAGAAATTGCGCACTGCGGCTGCGGCGTCGGCGTCCACGTTGCCTGCACTGTCGGCTTGTTAGCGATTGTTTCACTTGGAATTGAGACCGCAAATGAGATAACGACAAAGAGATCTCTGAATCAGTAGCATCAATTATGCCCCCTTCGAAAACATTTATCTAAAGTACATCGTAATATCGTAAGTTTCGCCAGTTGTTGGCCTTGCGGCTCATGCTTTGAAATGCCCACGCCGAGACGATTCCCAATCGGCCCCCATTAAGACGCCTTCAGCAGTGCCACTCCCTTATTTTGAATCTGCGATCTTCCTCTCTTTCACTTTCGCGCGAAGTCACTCATCGAAGGGGAGGTGAGACCTACGCTCTTGCACCATCACCACCACCCTCCCTTGCGCCCGAGCCCTCTTCCCGGACGTCACCACCCGTGGCATCAGCGCCGGCACCACCAGTACCGGCCTCGTGATGCTCATCACCATGACCCTCGACATCTTCCATCGACTCATCGCCGTCGTCATCTCGGCCGGCATCACCGCCGCCATTCCTCGCAGCCGCAAGCTCGGCGTTGACGTCGACCTCGTCGCCCTGGAGCAGCCGATTGACGATCTCACCAATCTTGCGGTCGCGCGGACTCAACCACGTGGGGTCGCCGCTGGTGCTCTGGGAGTGTGACTGCAGCCAGAAGAGGTGTCGTGTGGAGGAGGACTCGAACTTGAGGACGAAGATGCGGCCGTTGGCCTTGGCCGAGGCTGGGGTGGAGGATGAGGGCTCGACGGGGATGAAGGTGCCGTCGCCGGGGATCATGGTCAGGTCGAGTTCGGGCTGGTCGGCAGGGACGCTGCGCTCGCGCCAGCAGAAGTGGAGGAGGTCTGTTGTGGGCAGTGCTTTGGTCAGTAAAGCCGTCACGGGCGGCGGTACAGCTAAATGGGCGTGGACTGCGTACCATCCTCTGCAGCTTGGTAGAGGTAGATGTAACCTGATCGCGGCGATGGCTTCACCTTGTAAGGTTTGCTGGATTGCTATTCCGTCCTTGTCAGTATCCTGAGATCTCGTGCTGAGGTGCGGGCAGGGGGTGGAACTCACGTCGACCTCGCAGATGCCGGCCTTGAAGGTGATTACTGGCCTAATAGACATTGTCGTTTTTTCTGGTTGGGAAGGAGGAGGAAGGGAGGATATTGGAGGATAACAGAACGTCCAATGTCAGACTGCGGGAATGGAGGTCGCTAAATGATATGAAACTCAGAAGGTACGAAAGTCTGTGTCTGCTGTCATATAATTGCTTTTCGTGATGGAAGCGTTTGGACACGCTGAGCCAGCTTTGAGCTCTGGGCGGGAAGGCATGCAGCTCCCTGACGTGTTGCGACTAGGATAAGGCCAGGTGGTCAAAGCTTCTTGTCTTTATCAGTACCAGCTGGCTGCCGGCTGTCAAGTGAAATGCACCCAGCCGGCAGAATTTAGGCCCGCTTTAATCGCTCTCGCCCACTTTTGGACCTCCGCGTGCTTGCCTGCCTGCTAAAATCGGAGCCCTAGTAATTCCGTTCTCGAAAATTGTTAGTGCCAAACCGCACCACAGTTTTCGCATTTTCCGCCAAAGCGAACCCACCGGCTGTGAGAGCATCAATCCCCCGTAACGACGACAACATCTTCGTTATCTTCATTCTCTCGCCTTCACCACCTTTTACCCATCAGCACAAAATGTCGGCGAAGGTTGAGACCAAGACGTTCGGAAAGGGCTCCCGAACGGTCCCTCACCACTCTGAGAAGGCTCAGAAGTGGTACCCTGCCGAGGGTGATGCCCAGCCTCGCAAGGTACGTTTTGCGACTACACGAATCCTGATGCACGATTGCCCGACGACACGAGAAATTGGAACATACGAATAGGGATGGAGCCGGGGGAATTGGTGGAGATGATCCGGCTCAATATCAGGGTCAAGTGGCTCAAGAACAACGACGATGCTTGGATCCCCGACAAGATTGCACGATTCGCGATATGATGCACGACGAGACTGCGACACGGAAATTGGCATATTCGGATCGACCGGACTCGATCGCATCAGGTATCTCAAAGGGACATAGTAGCTAACATCAGTTTCAACACAGGTCCGCAAGGCCATCCGCGCCTGGCAGCCTCGCCAGACCCTCCAGCCCGGTACCGTTCTGATCCTGCTGGCTGGTCGCTTCCGTGGCAAGCGCGTTGTCCTCCTGAAGACCCTCGACCAGGGTGTCCTCCTCGTTACCGGCCCCTTCAAGATCAACGGTGTCCCCCTGCGAAGGGTCAACTCCCGATACGTCATCGCCACATCCCAGAAGGTCGACCTTACCGGACTCGACAGCGCCAAGATCGACGAGGTCGCCCAGCCCAAGTACTTCGTTGGTGAGAAGTCCAAGGAGAAGGCCGGCGAGGAGGCTTTCTTCAAGCAGGGAGAGAAGGCACAGGTACGATTCGATCCGATCCGAACATTTCACATAAATAGGAGGACGAGGGGAGGCAGGCTGTGCTATAGACGAGAAATTGGCGCTGACGAGATTACAACTACAGAAGAAGGAGGTTTCCTCCACCCGGGCAGCGGACCAGAAGGCTATCGACAAGGTTCTGTTGGCCAACATCAAGAAGGTTGAGTTCCTTGCCAGCTACCTGGCCTCTTCCTTCAGCCTGCGCAAGGGCGACAAGCCCCACGAGATGAAGTGGTAAATGCGAGGTGTTGCAAGGCGGCGTACGACACAAAACTCTTCGGAAAAACAGATGACTTTTGCGTTTGGGGAGGGTTTTACAAAGCGGCATTCGAGGAATCGGAAATTCAGGGATGACCTAGGGCTAGGCCAATCGCATCTTCCACGTCGAAGATTTCGGTTCATTGCGGCGTCTGTAATGAGGGAATTCTACCAAAGATGACAAAAAACACAACCGGTCAACCAATTTCCGGGGTCCAGGTGCCGAACGAGGACATGAACGAAAAGAGTACGATAGAGCTCAGAATGGCTGTATGTGACGCATGGGTGAAGCTGCAAAGCCCCTCCGGAATATGATTCCAACGCTGTACGGCAGTGACAAGCCGGGCGTCGAAACCAAGACGTGCACAACGAAGTCCCCACGGTGGATTGAGCTCAATGGTTCTAGATGCTCGACCTCACGGTTTCTGTGATTCTATGACATGCGGCAGTATCTACATGCTATTTCCGTTTTGGCCAATCCACATGGCCAATTGATATCGTAAACGCTTTGAGGTATTCACACCACTTATATCCGTCATAGTATGGCATAAGCATGTCCCATTTCCAGTCAATCCGTCCTCTCCGCCCAGCTTTGGACAATGCCCTCAAGCGTAGGCTCGTACTGCTTGAGTGTCACCTTACCTGTTGCCTCATCCAAGTACGTGTTGGCCTGGACAAAGACCTTACGTGGCTGGGTGTTGGCGACGACGACCTGGCGGACCTTGGAGCCCCAGTATTCCAGTCCCACGGCCGACATCTCGTCAGCGAAGAAGCTAACGCCGTTCTCGACATCCGCAGTGGCCTTGTAGATGTGGATCTTCTGGAGGAAGTCCCCGACGGCTGTAGGATCTGGTATTAGCACTGACCGTGTCCATTTGATATGAAGAATGGCATCTTCACACAGATACTAACCTTTCCGGCCCTTGGTGAGGATCAAGTTCCGATCCAACTTGATCTTCAGATCGGACAGATCCTCCTTCTCATACTCCAACTTGCAAAAGTCCTCTCCAGCCAGCAGGAAACTCTTCAGAATGGCAAATCGCGCCTGGCAATGCGGCTGTCCCCACTTCTGGCTCTTGGGGTCCCAGAACTCAAGCGACGCCAACCCGGCGCGTGCCATGGACAGGTACGAAGCGTACAGAAGGTCGCCCGCCTCGCCGTCAATGTTCGCCGTCCCGTCGCCAACACCGAAGATTTTCAGGACGGGGAACTCGCAGCTCAAATACATCGCAACGAGCTCGGCTCGACACTCCTCGTATGCGCCTGCGAGGCCACCGAAGACTGAACCCCATGTCTGGCCCGGCTTGTACCAGGAGGTCACAGGCTTACCTGTGAGCGGGGAGATGGGTGGGTTGGCCTTGTCGAAGTTGTACACACCGGGTGCACTTTCACTTAGGAGTTTACCACACCCATGACCTGTCTGAGGAAACGATTAGTGCCCGGTTCACCTGAACGCAACAGGGTGAGAGGCCTTTAGCCTTGTTTTGACCACTTACCAACTCGTGCAAGCCCACTTGGACCTCGAAAGCGCCATCGCGGTACTTTTTGTATACTTCCAAGTCCTCGTCGCGGATAAATGGGATCTTCTCGTTCGGAGCCTTGGCACCGAGGACATTGCCGAGTGAAACGTTCTTGAATCCTTCAGATTGTCGGATGTCATCATAGTTGGGAATGTTGATACCCGCAGGGATACCAGATCCGGCGAAGCTGAGCACCTCAAGGGACGTGAAGTCGGGAGCCAGGAAATTGTCCTTTTCGAAATCGGCGCTCCATGGCAAGAGGGGAATCAACTTGGGTGCAGAAGAGACCAGCTCGCCAAAAGCTCGTGTTCGCTCCTTGTTCACCACAGCTGCAAAGCCCTCCCACTCTCCTCGCACGCCGGCCGGGTCACGGTATGTCTCGATGAATCCGATGTTGCACTCGACATCTGGGCCCTTGTCACGAATCCAGTGACGCTGGCTGTCCTTGAAGGCCTTCAAAGACCCATTGTCGAACGACTTAGCATACTCGGTGTGCATCTTCTGTTGTGTATCGTTGTCGGCGTTTTGGGCGGCATTTGAGATGTTCTTTGTGATGACAGCCATTTCTTTGTTGTGGTCACCATAAACCAGTCGAATGATCTTTCCGGCCAAGGTACCATCGTTGACCTTGAACTCCGTCTCCTTGCCAACGTCGCCGCCTTCGCTAGGTACGCTAGTCTGGGCAGATGCGATGAGTATTTCGAAGACATCGCCGCCCTTCTTCACCAGCCGGGTGTTCTCAGGAAGCAGGCCGTTCTTCTCCATCCAATTAGCAACAGCAGCGACCTCGGCCTTAGTGACATCAGGGGACTCGGGGTAGTAAGTTGTCAGGTGGCCCTCATCAGGATAACCCAGATGCAATAACGCAGGGCTGTCGGAGGAGAAGATACCTCCCTTGGTGGCATTGTAAAACTTCTTAGCCTCGGGTGATGTGGCAGCCAGCTTTTCGACGTCGCTCTCCTTACAACGAGGGATGAACTTGCTATCTCCGAAGGACTTATAGTTGCCTCCGTTGCCTAGGAACTGGGCGGCATACTGCAGGAAGTAAGTCAGGTCTTCCTCCGCGACGCCGGCCTTCTGGGCGAGAGCCTTCCAGTCTCCATTGGCGCTCTTGTGCAGGGCGATGATGAAGTCGAAGATGGGCTCAGACTCGGGAGACACTTGTCTCAGGACGATGCGTTGGCCAGCAAATGAGGCCCTGGTATGTTCGTCAATGTATGCGCTTCTGGTGAGTTTAAGGGACATTGCTGGGCAGGCATTGTCGAAGGGTTGCTCGGGTGACAGCATCCTCATGCCACTGACTCACTTGCTGATAAAGTGGGCGTAACGCTTCTGCTTGTCGGTCAGGGCCTCGAAGTGCTTGGCGATCTCGAGCCTCACGACACTCGGGGGCGAGTCAGCCAGGTAGCTGGCGAGCTCCTTTGCGTCCATGGTGGTGGCGTAGCTTCGACGACTTGAGTTGGAAAGAAGGAATGAGAGGCGCGATGAGGCGGATCTAATAGACGAGGAGACAGCAGGAGAAGGTTTTGACACGAGTGAGCTCGAGACAAGTCTACGAGTTGCTGTCCCGACAGAGAGGGGAAGACGATACATCAAAAAGGGTATCAGGTCTCCTCTATATTAGCACTGCAGGTTGGTCGATAGGTACCGTACCATATAAGCCCACAGATGCGGTTGTGCCTGCCCAAAGAATGCTTAGTACGTTACTGGTACGGACGAAAGTGCATGTCTCGAACGGGCAGGTGCCTCTCAGCCCGGAGTGTTCAACCCTCCGGAAGCACCAAGGGTTAGGCTTGTGAGGCTTGTTAGGGCTTGACTTGCTGTTAAGCGTTGCGAGCAGGGACAACCTTGGAACTTCCCATCGTCCTCTCAAGGGTGCGGCTCTTGAGGGTCCCGAGGTTGTTCTTCGAAAGGCAGGGTACGTAGGCTAGGTAGGTAGTGATCAGAACCAGTAGCCATTTATCAGTCATACTATACTACCATACACTGAAGTGTAGCAACCGCGATGAGCAAGAGCGTGACATCGATACATGTCTAGACTTTCGGACAGTGATATACCTAGGTAGAGAACGTCCCATTCAGCTACCGGTACTAGACTTCTTTCAGTTCAACAAGCTTGGCATGTGCCCTAGTGAATGCCAGCTTGTTCAACCTCAGTTCCAAGGTTCTGATTCCAATTGGGGGCGGAAACGTTGTAGACGATTCAAAGGTACCATCTAAACAGAATCTGGGGAAGCGGCTGAGGGATGGCAGCATCGCAGCGCCTGACGCACTGACTGACAGGGGTTGACGACCACCCCAGCCAAGCGATTGGAGGGGCACTTGAGGTGGGATCCAAGATTCAGTGGGGTCAACATTGGGTCAACTGGTCCAGTCGGAATTTAATGGGCTACGGTGGGCGGGTGGGCGCGCATCCGCAACGTCTACGGGTCGTTGTACCTAGCATCCAACACAGCAATCAACTACCACCACATCGACGCTCCAGAACTCTCCCTAAACCCGAACTCTCTAAAGCCAGCCATCCAGTATCTTTTGAACGCCAATCCCCGTCTACCTCCCCGATCTGTCCCACCGAGGCCAGGAAGCCTGATTCAAGATGTCGTCGGCGGCAGACCCATTCGACTCGGCGCTGTAAGCTCACCTTAACCATAGCTTACCCCTGACTCTCTGCACCCCCCGAAGCTAACTGCTTCACTCCTTCCCACCACCCAGCGATCTCCTGCGCCGCCTCAACCCGAAACACACCCAGCGCAACCTCGACTACATCATCCGCCTCGCCCCCGACCTGACCGAGGATCTCCTCTCCTCTGTCGACCAGCCCCTCGTCGTCAAGCTGTGCAAGCAGTCCGGCCGCGACTACCTCCTCTGCGACTACAACCGCGACGGCGACTCGTACCGGTCCCCGTGGTCCAACCAGTTCGACCCACCGCTTGACGAGGGCGGCCCGGGCGGCGTCGGCGCTGGGGGCAACGATGGCGCCGGAGAGGGTGCCGTGCCCGGCGAGAGGGTGAGGAAGATGGAGGTCAAGGCCAACGAGGCCTTCGACGTATACCGCGAGCTGTACTACGAGGGCGGTGTATCGAGTGTTTACCTGTGGAACCTGGACGATGGCTTCGCCGGTGTGGTTCTTTTGAAGAAATGTGAGTCTTACCCGCTCAATGCACGCCTGTGAACGTGGAGGTCTCCAGAGGGGCCCAAAGAGCAGTTGGTTATCAACGAGGGGGGCGTCTCTCGCTCCCCTGATGTCTCTCCCTGCCGATATTGATGTCTGATCCCTCGGCTGACGTGTCTTCCAAAAACCATAGCATCCCCATCAGGTGGCAGCAGTACCGGCGTCTGGGACTCGATCCACGTCTTCGAGGCCTCCGAGCGGGGGCGCACCACCAGTTACAGGATGACATCCACGGTGATGCTCAGCCTCGCGGCTAACTCGAACACGACGCTGGGAGAGATGGACCTGAGCGGCAATATGACGCGGCAGATCGAGCAGGAGCTGCCCGTCGAGAGCGACGAGAGCCACATCGCCAACATCGGGCGGCTGGTCGAGGACATGGAGTTGAAGATGCGGAACCTGCTGCAGGAGGTGTACTTCGGCAAGGCCAAGGACGTCGTGGGCGACCTTAGGAGCGTGGGCAGCCTGAGCGAGGGCCAGAGGGATAGGGACGCGCAGAGGGAGATTATCGGGAGCATGAAGAGGTAGCCGTAGTCCCTCACTGTGGGCACGAGTGGCTTGTCTGTCTGTCTCGCATGTCCCCCTGACTCTGGGATTGGGTTCTCATGACGATTGCATCATGTCTGACTGTAGGATCTTGCCCTGAGCTGAACTGTTTTTGCATGCATATGATAGACAGGACGTGCATTTGGTGTTAAGACCACGGAGATGAGCGATAGACGATGAGACGGCGTTTGTGCAACATTGATGTTTCGTGGGACTGGCCCTTCATTAACGACCGGAATCCTTGAGCGTGAGACAGGTACTGCTCGTCATCAGGTTGGAAACACGGTTCCTGATTCTCGGGTGGATCTGTACCTGTACTTGTTCCTGTACACTAACTACATGTTGGTCACCGTCCTTGTAGCCGAAGGAGTGAACCTGTCCTGCACATGGCCACAATTGACGGCGAGCTGGGGAAGATGGCGTCTCATGTAGGATCGCGGGTAGCCGAATGACTTGCATAAGCCGCTGTAACGTCTAATGGATGCGACAGTGCTCAAGAGCTTACCTACTGCATCGAGAGGACGAGTATCAGATTCCCCCTCTTGGCTTACGTTTGCTTCTGTATCGGCAAAGTTGATTGCGATTGATAGATCCAGACCCTTGAAGTGATAGACGGTCCGGGATGATGCTAGTTGTGATTTGTCCTCAATGGCTTGGTACGCTTTCGACGCGGCCAGGTATTAGATTTCGGAGTAGTCGATGACAACACCAGGCTTGATCCTTGGCTACGCACCTAACGACTGAGGACCTCTGGCAATAAATTCAGCACTATGATGCGGATCCAGCGCAGCGCAGCTATCCGGCACCCCGGCCTCGCCGTGTCTCCCCAAGTCCTTCATTCATCGTTCCAACTTGCCGTGTATCACATACTGACAGTAGCATATGCCAAATCGGGCAGCCCGATCAATGTGAGGCGCGAACCTCACGATCATCAAGGGTTATTGCAGAAGGGCACCCAGCTGTATGATACCACCTGCCCGTTGAGGCTTCTCGGATCACCACGACCCACGATCTGCTGAGACAGCAGAAAGAGCTTCCCAACACTCTGGTCCTCGTGCCTCATATATCGCTGTTGGGGAATAAGCGCAGATTGCCCAGACCACAAAGCGTATCCTGCTTCACCTCTCCAGTAGATCCTCTGCCAGACAGATAACACCACGGGCTCTGCAACCGAACAACGATACTGGAGGTAGAATTTGCAGTTGGGACGAACGAACGCTCTGAACAACCACGGGAGAAAGCATATCCTGTCCTGGACGCTCGGTGAGCCCGATGGCAAGCCTCTCCCAGGACTTGGATTCACACGTGCGTTAAGGCGGCCCTCAATGCGGCCACTGTTGACCGCTATAGATGTCCGTATACGAATGGCATGGCGTACATAACTCCCATGGCCGAAGGGGTCCCGGAGACTTGCGATGCCAATGGAGCTTGAACACGTCGTCGTCTGGTGTATATATATATAGAAATGTGATTCGGAGGGGAGGAAAAGCGGGGGAGTATGTTCTTTTACATACGAGATCTGCCAGCGTACATACACAGGTAGACAAGATAGGAAGGAAGCAGGGCAGCCTCCTCCGGATCTTTCCAGAGACGAGGGGAGATGGAAATCTTTGGAGGTTTTCCCGGATGATGTGAGAAATCTGCACGTGCACCCTTCATTCCGACTTCCGGAGTTCTGGCAGTCTGGATATCAAATCAATGTGCAGATCTAGCGCCTGGTTCTGGACTCAAATGGAGGCTTTGCTGCTGCAGACTTCTGCAAGGGAAATTGCTAAGCTCCTGCATGGAGAAATTTGCATACACAGGAGGAGTCCGGTGGCCCAGTTGCGGGCTCCTTCGTGGCCGTGTCCATGTCAAAAAGTCCCAAATGTCGGTGACGCTAGATCAGCATGGCGGACGTTGTCGTTGTCGTCGTCGAAAATTGCAGAAGGACAGGGGGTGAACGGCGTTTAGAACTTGGGGACATTTGGGGGTTTGGAAACCCTCTCACCGGATCCCTTCGTGTCGTTTCGGAGGACGTGGCGCGCTGGGTGCAGGTAGTGTTACGGTGAGTTTGAGATGGCTGGAAGTCATGCGATGTATTATTCGATCAGCGCGGGTAAACTACGGGCTCTGACAACGTGTCTCGGGAAATGCGGACGGCGATGGAATGGAATTCTAGATCTTTTGGAGAGTTGTGATGTGTATACCTAAATAAGTATGTGTGTGTTTGCCCAGGTGTGTTTGAAGCACCCAGTAAGGAGCGGCATATTGACACGCGATTCCACTAGGAACTGCACCTCGGTAGCCTTGTCGAAGGCTTCTAGAAGCCCTCCGGAAACGGACCGGCCCTCTGTAACAAGGCCAAGATTACGGCGGAGACGGCCGCACAACTGTTTCTGTACGGGTTACCCCTGACAGCAACGCCGATACAGCGTAGCTAGCAGGCCGGATAACACCACACAACTACCTAGGTATCCAAAAGCACCTCTCTGTCGGTATCTTTCCTGCCCGTTATTCTTTGCCCGCAACGTAATCGATAATCACATCTTTCTCAACATCCCATCCCCCTCCACTAATGCATGCTCCTATGCGTCCCTATGCGGCTCTGAAACCTCTGTGGATTTCCCGGAGCGGATGCACCGCGAGCACCGCTGTGGGTGGAGGTATACTGACCCCAAGAGCCCGTACTCCTTCACAATTCAGGTACCTTCTTTGGAGAAGATACTTGAATCTCATATACGTGCAATCTGAATGCCGTGGTGACATGTAGGACAGAAGTTGCAACCTGGTGCTGCCAGCCACATGCGGTGCCCAGGTGTATCTGTACTATGTCTATGTCTCTTGCATCTGTCTCTGTTTTCCGTTTTGGTTCCTGGTGCCTTGCGCGATTGCAGAATCTCTCTGCGGTTTTCCGTTGCGGAGTGTCGATACTGTCACAAATTGCTCTCGTTGGGTCTCAGGTGTGTGGTGCTCCGTATCACGACTCACGAGACGGATACCTCCCATGTCTTGCGGGCCCATGCTCTGGTCATGCACACAACATGTAAGGGGCGTCGTGCCAATCTATCTCGAGTTACGCCGGAGGTCAATCATCATCCCAACCAGCAGGGACACCCACAAGGGCTTGTTTGGTGGGGGGGGGGCGCTGTTGTGGTATTTGGGTCGTCACTGGGATATGTCGTACGTAGCCTGACTGACGACGTGCACGCCAATAAGTTCGACCGACCACGCGAGAAGATATCCATCCATCCATCCATCCATCCCGAGTATGGTTCATGACTGTCATATCTCATACCCGATGAGGACCTCGAGAAGCGGCAAGACCCGGAAGGAAAAGCCCCATCATGCCGCAGCTAAATGGTCAACCGAGAAACAAGCTGGGCATTGGATATGGACCACCTACCTAAGTAGGTAGCTTGAAGCTCCGTGAGTGGAAGAGGTAGGTAGACTCTGGTAGCGTTTACAATATGTACGTAATATACCTACCTAGGTAGGTAGATTGACCTCGTGAGGAGGATCCCGGTGTAGGTCTGCCTCAATCCCGAGCCTCGTCTCATGCAGCCGCAGCGGCGTAATGTATGGCACCGGGACAATTGGGGGTTGCGGAAGGAAGCTGTGCCCTGCCAGTCCATGCTTGCCGGCCCTGTGCCCGTGCCGTGGTCCATTGTGATGTGAGACTTTAGATTACCTAGATGGGTCTAGGTCGCCCTAACCAGACTACTGCTAGTGACTACGGGACCACCTGGCTAACTCAAACCAGCTATGTACCTTCCTGTGCCCACGGGCTGGCGGACACGGGCACGACGGGCTGACAATCGGTCAAGGGAGATAACCTTGGAACGATCAAACCGGCCACTGGCCAGACTTCTAGACGGTCAGGTAGGTGGTCAGACGGTCAGGACAATCCGGTCACCTGGCCGTCCACTGCCCACGGATGTTGAGATTTATGGATGTTGTTTTCTCTGAGTCTCCCGTACTTGGTACGCGATACCAGCCGTGCCCAAGGTATTATGTACACCATCTAAGTAGGTACCTAGGTATGTGTACCGTGGTAGTAGTATAGCAAAGTACCTAGGCATGTAGACTACCTAGGTGAACTGGTAGGGATGTACCTAAGTATTCCGTAATCCTCTGTAGGGGTCCTAACGCAACATGGAATTGCATAAAAAAAATAGGAGGTCCACTTACACCCGCCCGCCATCATTTCAGGCTTCAGCTTTTCGACATCGTCCATCCCAGTCCGGCCTGTTGGGCTTACAAAAGTGACAGACGGGGACGACACATCTGGCCATCTTTTGCAGCCTGCTAATTTACCAATCCAGGTGACTTTGTGGACGCCTTTGCTTACAATCTCCCGCCAGATCCGTTGCAAAGAGAAAGGGAAATAAACGCGCATTATCGTCTTCCATCAGCCGTTGGTTCGAGCATTGGGATCCTTCAAAATTGCCAGTATTGTCCAGGATTATCAGTATTGTCAGGACTGCCAGAGACTTGCAAGAACTGCAGGAACCACAAGAACTTGCCTGCCCCCCATCCAAGCCAACCACCTTGACATCCCCGGGTTGCTTGCCAACAAGATTTATCTGGATTACCCCCCCCCCTCTCCCAGCCCAGCTCAAAGCCTCAAGTCAGACCGGGACCCTTTTGATCTTCTACCGGACACAACAACCGTGTTTCGCCGCTCCCACCATAGCCTTCTAATTTCGCGTATTCTGGAACTTTTGGCTTCTTATTACCACGAATCCGTTTTTCTTTCCAGACCAGGCTTGTCCCCTTGTGTCGACCGAGTCTGTTTTCTCTGCCCCCCTCCCCAGATACCCTTCTTCAGCGTTACGCGAAACTGGAAGGATCGTCATTGGCCATACCCACCCCTTGTGTGCTCAAACATTGGGACTGCGTCCCCCCGCGAGTCAAAAGGAACAATTCGACCTTGACCGAATAGAATTGAATCCGACCCTTGAAGCACTCCCCAGGAATCACACCGATCGAGAGGAGAGCCCCGCTCATCAGGGCACAGGCATACCGATCTGAATCACGCCCCCAACCAAACCTACAACTACTACTACTACCACTACCACCGCCACTACTACCTACTATATTCCTCACTCAATCCTCTGCAACAAACCATCTGGGCACCTGAACCGAGCGTCTGTTGCTGCGTGTCAGTGTGACTCTCTCCAGAGTCCTTGCGCCGCGCCCCCTTTTGTATTAACCCCCGCTCCTTCCATAAGTATTGGTAGACAATGGCGGAGAAGCCCTCAGTGTTAATCGTCGGGGGCTTGGGATACATCGGACGCTTCCTGGCCCTTTACATCCACAAGAACAACTTGGCCTCCGAGGTGCGTGTCGTCGACAAGGTCCTCCCGCAGCTCGCATGGCTAGCCCCCGAGTTTGACGAGGCCTGCGCCGGCGACAAGTTCATGCAAGCCGATGCCAGCAGAGAACGTGAGCTCCCCGTACCATAGTGCCCGCCCCTGTTCCGTCACTCATCGTTCGGTGGTCTAACATCAACCCGTGACGACAGAAGCACTAGCTAGGATATTCGACCGAGCAGATGGCAAGCAATTCGACTACGTATTTAACTGCGGCGGCGAAACCCGCTATTCACAGGAGGATGAGGTGTACAAGCTGCGGTCATTAGGCCTGTCTCTGGCCATCGGCAAGGAGGCGGCCAAGCGGAAGGTGAAGGCCTTCATCGAGCTCAGCACGGGTATGGTGTACAAGTCCGACTCGGCGATGAGCAAGGAGACGGACAAGGCAAAACCATGGAGTAAGATTGCCACGTTTAAGCTACAAGCCGAGGAGGCGTTGGCAAAGCTAGAGGGGTAGGCGATTCCCCGTACTTGTGACTGAAGTGGTCTGGGTGGTTAGCTAACCATATACTTCTTCTTCAGGCTCAACCTCGTCATCGTCCGTCTCGCACACGTCTACGGGCCCTACGCCTCGCAGTGGGTGGCAACAGCGCTTTGCATGGCGCGCGTCTACAAGGCGCAGAATGAGGAGATGAAATGGCTATGGACAAAAGATCTTCGGACGAACACGGTACACATAGACGACGTCGTCCGCTCGTTGTGGTCCATAGCAGAATGGTATGCAGCCGGGAAGAAGAACTGGGACGACAAGACCATGGGCGGCCCAATTCCAGTCTTCAACGTGGTTGACAAGGGAACCACGACGCAGGGAAAGATGGCCGAGCTCATCGGGGAGATCTTCGGTATCAAGACCGGGTTCCAGGGGACACTGATCAGCAGCTTCGCCAAGCTTAACATGGACTCGGTGGTTGAGGACGTGAACGACGAGCTCCTTGGCCCTTGGGCAGAGCTCCTTGAGGGGGCCGGGATAACAAGACCTGGCCCGCTGACGCCCTTCATGGAGATAGAACTGCTCAAGGATACGGACCTGAGCATGGACGGCAGCAGACTGGAGAAGCTTGTGGGTTTCGAGTACACAAAACCCCAGATCAACAAGGAGCTGTTGGAGGAAGTGATCGAGAGTTACAAGAGGATGAAATGGTGGCCGTAGCTATAGCTCATACCGACGCCAGAAGCATGAGCGATACCGCGACGAGCGGAGAGAGTGGGCTACGGGGGCTAGCGCCCGGGACGGGATGTCACAAACCACCAGCGCAGCCCGCCCCGCGTTGAGGGGGTTTGGGGCAGGCGCGAGAGATGAGCGGACAAGCTGAAGCCGTGCCATCGAGACGCCATAACGAAGAGACGGAACCGCAGGCGACGGCCAAAATCTCCATACGCGCATGTACTCTACCAAGGGTCGGCATGGCTGATCTGTTTGGGTGGGCGATCCCGCCTCCGCGACATCTTTTCATATACCCTCTGTATGTAACATTAGGATATCCGTTTTCCTTCTAGGTCTCCTAACTCCATCTTGGTTGATTGGCATCTCACGTGTCCTTCGACCCACAAAGGACTCGAGAGAAGTGAGAGACTTGGGCAGAGCAACTCAAGGTTACGTAGAGTATATCCACAGGGAGTGAAGAGGGAAGTGGAATAACCGCAGTAGGTGGCCACGAATGACACTACTGAGGGGGTTAATACAGGCCAATATACAGAGTCTACGACGAGGACTAGTGCCACTGCAGTGACTTATGCCGCACGGTCTGCTGCCGCCAACAGGTTTCCCTGTCCTTGTCAGCGCCTCTCGGCCGAACAACCTCCCGAAAAGCCCGATTGGACATCCATGGATGTCGCATGCGATGCTACAGCGTTGTTGCTTGTACTACAGTGCATCACGGAACTGGGCAGATATGTATAGATGGTGGGTGGTCTAGATCGAAACTTCCAACGCCTCAAAAGTCCTCGATCGGAGAGGAGGGGTGGGGTTCCATGTAAGACAACGTTCTAGATGCCTTCCACAGCCCTTCTGTTTTCCTTCTCCCACATATGCAGCCGCGGTGCAGTAGTGTATTGCAGTAGTGCCATTCCACCGCCCGCCCCGTACCTCACAGACGGATCGTGCGCCGTCAATGCAGGGTGTCGAGTCGGACTCGCCTGTCAGGCTGTCTGCCTTAGGAGAAGGATAAGGCGAGAGACACGCTTCAATCATCAGGCCTTAGCAGCATGGACAATTCGACCGACCTATGGATCTCTGTATTCGGTAAGTAGTTGGTGATCGGGACCGTTCCAAATTTCCTGTTATTTGTTCATCGCAACCCTAATAGTGTACAATAGTACGGATAAGGGCATAATGTTTGACTTTCAACCAAATTTGGGGAAGACAAATCCAGGACGACCGTTCGGCTCGGTTTCCAAAGACGAATTGATGGAAAGCGTTCGGCATCTCAAGGTTGTTATCAAAATGTCCGGTGACTGAGTGTTGACTTATGCGACGATTTGCCAACCTAGATACCTAGGTAGGTACCTAGGTACTTAGGACGTGCTTGGGTTCCTCTCTTGATGCATGCGCCAGATTGAGCCTTCCCAAGGCGACGGTACCTGCCACGGTGTTGCTATCACCCAAGGTTCCGTTGTTACCTAGGTAGCCTGGAACCATACCGGTACTGGCAAGGTACCGTACCTACACAATCCTGGGCACGTACTTAAGTTACCTAGGTAGGTACCGGTAACTTAAGTACCCAATCGATAGCTCGGCCGACTATCATGCAAGACCTCTGTTCCCTCCCCTACGACAGAAACACAATCATTCTACCATTCTGCCCGTGGTCATCTTTCGAATCCTAAAGCGGAGTGCTATCTCTTGATTGGAACATTCTAAATATCTTGACTTCCCACCTGCCCGGAGACTGGAAATCTGTCCACCTGTCACAGTTGCATCATTTCTATCCGTATAGGTGAGATGACCCACTCACTTGCTCTCCTGCGGGCACTGAACGACTTCCGGAAGACTCACCACCTCGGGCCGTAAATACAGATCAAGACTCTGACAATAACTCCAAAAGCCTCAACAGACAGAACAGTAGACATAAAGAATATCACAAATCATGGCAGCCCCAGCGGAGAAGACTCTTCGTGACCTCAACGGCACATGGGTAATGGTAAGGAATCAGTCTTGAATTTGCAACTTATCAACGGAACTCGACATCTTGTCCGGCCCCTCAGTCTCACCCACCCAGTCTCTCACTCTTACACCTGTGCATTCTCCCATATACACCAACATCACTAGCCAAAGAGGACCCACCCACTAATCCCCTCCACCTCCTCAGAACAAATCCCTCTCCGACTCTACCGACCCGGCCCTTGCCCTCCAGGGCATCGGCTGGCTCACCCGCAAGGCCATCGGCATAGCTACCGTGACCCTGCACGCCAAGGAGTACGTCGACGAGCAGGGGTGGACGCACATCGACATCGACCAGACGGCCACGGGCGGCATCAAGGGCACCGCGGAGAATCGCACCCTCGACAACACGTTCCGCGAGCACTCGGACTGGCTCTTCGGGCACGTCCAGGGCCGGACGGGGTGGGTCGCGTCCAAGGATGAGATCGGGGACGGCACCGATGAGTTCCTCAAGGGCGGCTGGGAGGAGGGCCAGACCGAGTGGATCGTGAATCGCGTCGAGAGCCTTGACAGCGGGTGGGTCGCTACTCAGGTCTGGGGTTTTGGGATCATCGACGGGGAGAGGAGGTACGCGCGGAACACCGTGGTGACCAAGGGGAAGGAGAGGGTTGAGCTGAGGCTTGTCTACGATTTTGTCCCCGAGTAGGCCTAGGTCGGTCATGATGGCTGTGGTGACGGAGTGATGGGGTGATGGATATACATCGACTGTCAGACTCAGACTTGGGGAGACTCCTAGATCGTTCCTCTTTTTTTTTTCCTTCAGCCTCTAGAGGGGCTTTCCAACACCTGCTACACACGCGAATAACTAGGATGATAACACTGGCAGGGTTTGACAAATCTCTTGCCATCATCATAGATATGACTTAGCCTACCAAAACTGCACCACACTCTTAGGCACGCAGCCCTGTTCCACCCGTATCAGCGACGCCCGACGCTTAGTCTTCCGCTGAGACCTTGTCTGGGTCGGAATCCCAGGGACTGATGGTCACGTTGCACGCTCACTACTGAGGATGGATCTCACTTGGTTCGCGCCTCTGGACTAACAAGATGGAGGTCCAGGTCAGTTGTCACTGTCTCCGAGGGGCTGACAACGAAAGCGACAAATTCAATCATACAACCAATCAATCTGGCGAGCCTGCAAGCCTGACTTTCGCATTCTCTATCTTGTTGAAAGAATGCCGTTATAGACCCCACCCAACTTTCTGAGGATAGGTCACACACCATGAACGCCCATGGAAGAAATATGGATCCACACGCGCCTTGCCCTCGATACCTTAACGTCGCTTCTATTAATGCAAGTGTCTTTCCTTTTTTCCTGCCGTTTTCTTCCCTTCTTGTTTTTCTTTTCCCTCTTCTTGGTCCTTCATCAATCGATCGGTCCACCTCCACCCCGGATTGCGGATCCGGATCCGGATCCGCAATCAGCAGCGATCGCTCTCCCCCCCCCCCACCTCTAAGCCGGCCTCCTCTCGCGGAAGCCCTCCAGGTCCGCCCTCGTCGCCACGCCCAGCACGAACCGCCTATCCTCATCCGTGACCACGGCGAACTCCTGCTTCTGCCCGCCCGTCGCGGCGCCCTCGAAGAAGGCCTCCAGCTCCTCGAGGGGTGTGTCCATAGTGATGACCCTGTACTTCCTGCCCTTGCGCTGGAAGCGAGTCATGGCGCTGCCGACGTGGTCGTCGGGCCCGACCTTGCCCGTCTCCAGGAGGGACTGAAGGTGCGGGATGGAGATGTAGCCGAGGAGGCTGCGCGTGTGGGCGTCGACGATGGTCAGGTGCGTGTAGTCCCGCTCGAAGGCGGCCTCCAGGGCAAGGGAGACCGGGTCGGAGGGCGTGAGGGAGAGGGCTGCGGGGGGTTGGAGGTCTTCTACTGCAGCCTGTATGGGTAACAGAGATCTTCTGTTAGCTTTGCTTGTCTATCTTCGTATATATCTTGCGGTATGTTGCTGATGATGGTGGGACTTTGATCATCATAACCTCAGCCGCAGCCCAGGTGCCATGTCGCTGGTTGTTGTTGACTTACCCCGCGGTATCGAGATGCCCATCTCGACACAAACTTTCCTGAACTGGTGCTGGCCGGTTCGGCCGTGTTGACGGGTGATTGTGCCATTATGTCTGTTGCCATGTCCTCTTCGTTGAAAGGTTTGCTGTTTCTTGTCGAGTGGGATGACACTTGTGAATGTCGTAAGTTGGAATCCAACCCGCGGTATGAGTCGGCTTTGGGGGAACCACTGGGGTGCCTGGCGCAGCACTTAAAGAGGGACCCACCTACTTCGACGGGCCTGACGGGAAGGCTAGGGCTTACATAGTAGTGGGGGTTTCCAATTGTCCCAGGTTCCCAGGTGTGCGGGGCCGCTACGCTAACGTTGGTCCACTGCAGATCAATTGATGTCTCGGCTTACTGTTCTACAACAACCCGGTGTTGCTCGCTCCCTCCTCGCTGGCTAGATTGGTATATGTGACGAAGAGCTCACCACACCCACGCAGATAGCCATGAAAGTCAAACTTCTGGTATGCATATACTAGTCGAATCCACCCGGAGTAAAGCCAGTTGCTTATAAGCTAAGCAGAGCTACGCTGAGTTATCGAAAAACCTAGGTTGGGGGTTGAGTATGGTAACCTTGGAAGTGCGTGGGGTTGTCAAAGGTAATACCTACAGCCCAGACGTCTCTACACCTCTGCCAGGGTGATAAATGTTATTTGGCTACCGTACCGAGGGGATCTTCATCTTGTACAGCCTCTCCTAACTTCAATGAAAGAATACATCGTAGGACTAGTTAGGTCAGCCGTGAGGTCAATCCGCCACCTAACCTGCTAATCACTAATTCTTGTTCTACTGAAGTGGAGGTGTAACAGCCAATCCACTGGTACGGTTCAGAAATAACATTTATTACCCCGGCAGAGGGTGTAGAAACCTCAACATCATCAGGGAAATATCTAGTAAAGGGTGCGTGCCCCGCCGACGTCACGGGCTGTTGTAATGGTGGTCTCGAAGGATCGAGTTGCAATAGGAAGCCGGCAGGCTCGTCCTGCAGCCGCGTCTGACGAATTGCTAAGCTAACAGCTTACTGAGGTTGGGTGTGTTGCACCAAGATGTCATCCTTCCTTATCACATCAAATCAAGCTTCTCTTTTAAATCTCTCTTTCATCTCTCCTGGGTACCTGGGTAGCTTTCCATCTCTCGGCCTTTCTCAGACCGTGACGACGTCGACAATCAATTCCTTAACATATTGACTGTGTAGCAAGTCCGGGCAACGGAAGAAGTACGCCTGATCATAGACTCAAGGGTGCGTGACATCTCGATAGCATCCTTTCACAGTGAGTACCGGAGTTTCCTTATCCCCGGGTCCTTTCAGGGGTTAGAATCCGTCATTACCTTGTGTCTCCGTCTTGTCCATCTCTCAATACGCTGTTCACGGGACTAGGTACTCATCTTCAACCCATCAAAGGCCGTTGGATGAGCAGAAATCCACGAAGCTCTCAGTTGGCTGATAGTACTCCAAATCGCAGGTTGCGGTCCAATCCAAGTCGGCATCATGTCGCACATGTATCCTAGTTACGATGCTCTTCAGCAGACCTTCCCAAGCCAGCCACAAGATGGCTTGAAGGCGCAGGGTACCAAGGCAACGCCGTACCAGGCTCGCATGGACTTGTACTCTGCTTACTCTACCATTGAGGACAAAACCAAGAAGTTGAGCGCCGAGGCAACTGCTGAGTTCGAAAAGGCAAGCCACGCGGCCCAGGCCAAGACCGGCAAGATCGAGCTGTTCTCTGGGAAGTACTACGCTGCCTGCACATTCGGTGGCTTATTAGCCTGTGTAAGTCGATGGCTTCGCGCATTTGTTTCTTATGACCTTGGACTCGAATATACTTACGACAAATCCAGGGCTTGACGCACACTGCTGTTACACCCCTCGACGTGGTCAAGACCAGAAGGCAGGTCGACTCAAAGCTGTACACAGGCAACTTCCAGGCCTGGGGCAAGATCGGCCGCACCGAAGGTGTCCGAGGTATCTTCACTGGTTGGAGCCCTACCTTCTTCGGCTACTCGGCCCAGGGCGCCTTCAAGTATGGCTGGTACGAATACTTCAAGAAGACCTACGCCGATGCGGCCGGCCCGGAGAATGCCCATAAGTACAAGACTGGCCTGTACCTGGCGGCATCTGCCTCGGCCGAGGTCCTTGCCGACCTCGCGCTGTGTCCGTTTGAAGCCGTCAAGGTCCGCATGCAAGCAACAATCCCGCCTCCTTATAAGGGCACCGTCGACGGCATCAGCAAGATCACCGCCAAGGAGGGCTGGAGTGGTCTGTACAAGGGTCTCTACCCGCTTTGGGGGCGACAGATTCCGTACACCATGATGAAGTTCGCTTCCTTTGAGACGATTGTCGAAGCGATCTACAACCGCCTGCCCGGATCCAAGAGTGACTACAGCAAGGCTGCCCAGACTGGTGTGTCCTTCACTGGTGGTTACCTTGCAGGCATCCTTTGTGCAGTCGTCTCGCACCCGGCGGACGTCCTGGTCAGCAAATTGAATGCGAGCCGCGAGCCTGGTGAGGCATTCGGCACAGTCGTCTCGAGGATCTACAAAGACATCGGCTTCCGAGGTCTGTGGAATGGTCTGCCAGTGCGTATTGTAATGATCGGAACCCTCACTGGGCTCCAGTGGATGATCTACGTGAGTTTCATGTGTTCCCTATAGTCTTGGTTAACCTTGGTATGGTGTGCTGGTATGCTGACCCTGTGGTGATCGCAGGACTACTTCAAGATCTTCATGGGTCTGCCCACGACGGGAGGTCAGGCCCCACCAGAGAAGAAGTGAGTATAGACGCTGGCAAACCAAGTGATATGTATGATTTTCTTGGGTGTGGGTGTGGGTGTCTCGATGCTGCGGGTGTTTTCAGGGATGCTGGAGTAATTGCTGGAGGAAGTTTCAGATAACTTCATGTTTTCCTAAACTTCATCCTGCCATAGCTTATAAGTAGTAACATTGGAAGCTCAAGGCTCGATCACCCCTTAGTTTTCTGATCATGGATGGCACTGACATGCAAGAAATGTGCAAGGCCCTGCAAATTAACTTGGACAAAAGGATTGTTCCTCTGGGAGCACACCTGAGAATTGGTGTGACTGGCACGGGCTCTCAGAGGAAGCACCTGAGCAGACGGTAGGAAAGGCTAGATAGATAAGTGATGGAGCAAAGACAGTAATGAGTATTGGGTGGGGAGGTCCACGGGTTGTCGGATGGGGATTATAGTGGCTGGAAGGGACCCATGCACGAGTGGTTTGCTCGAGATGTGTATGCCCAGGTGGGTATGCTAGATACCTGAAAGAGTTTACTTACAGCCCTGGAGACTTTGCTAGTAGGCGAAACTCTGGTCAAATAAATATTGTGGTACCTGAGTACCTAGGTAGGTACTTCCAAGGTTGCCTACCTGTGATAGGTACATACCTAGGTATCTACTTATGTACCTCCTCGCACGGCCCACCTGCAACACAAGTGGGGCTTGATCTCTCCCCAGGTGCCTGCAGGAAGCACTCTAGCTTGCAAGCTTAGGAGCTTACAGATCGATTTCCAAAAGTCAGCACCGACTTCCAGGTCCCATGAATTCCAAGGCTACTGCGACTGCAACTGCAACTGCGACCGTGACGCGATCCGCCGAATAGCCAAGAACAACAGAGAAGCAGCACAACATGGCAGACCAACAAGTTGCAGAGGTGTTCACCTTTCCCACGGATCCAACAGCCTTTGAGATTGATGATCGAATCTCTTTCTCTAAGCTCGACAGCAAGTACATCGCTGTGCAGTCTGACGGCACCGAGTTTGAGTTCGACCATGACTTAAAGAGATGGGTCCCTTTGGCCGATGAGGACGAGGAAGAGGAAGCCCTATTCGAGCAGCAACAAAGCGCATATGGAGTAGCTCAAGACACAAACGCCGCCGGCGGTGCTCAAGCTGGAAGCAACAGAAAGAGGAAGCAACACGACGTCGAGGTAAGCTGTGCACGCTGGCCCATCCAGAGCTATCATCAGGCCGGATCTTGAAAACGGGTCGCACAAACCAACGCCCTCTTATATATGCACCGACTTGCACGATGGAAGGCGCAGGAATAGCTACAGGAGAACCAATGCCAACGTCGAATGGCTTTGCAAGGAAACAAGGGAACTGGTGACACACTGACACACACCCCTCACTGCTCAGGACCAGGACAGCAACGATGGCCCCTCGACCAACTCAAACAACGAGAAAAGCCGCAAGAAGAAGAAACCAACAAAGGAAAAACTGCCACCACAGAACAGGGCCATCTACGTCACCGGCCTACCACTCGACGTCACCGTCGACGAAGTCGCTGAAGTGTTCAGCCGCAAGTGCGGCGTCATCGCCGAAGAGATCGACAGCGGGCGGCCGCGTATCAAGCTGTATGCCGACGGCGAGGGCAACTTCAAGGGCGACGCGCTCATCATTTTCTTCAAGCCACAGAGTGTCGACATGGCCATCATGCTGCTGGACGATACGCACTTTCGGTACAGCGACACGGGTCTGGGGAGCGGCAAGATGCGCGTGCAGGCTGCGGATTCAAGTTACAAGAAGACGCAGTATAACGAGGGTGGCGAGGATGCCAGTGGCGCAACCGCCGGTGAGGCCAAAGAGCAAGGACAGAAGGCGCAGGGCAATGGCAAGGCAGGTGGTGCTGGTGGCGGCGGCAAGGACAGGGAGAAGATCATCCGAAAGACGCAGAAGCTCGATGCGAAGTTGGCAGACTGGTCTGACGACGAGCCGGCGTACATAGCGCCCGAGCTGCGCACAGGCAAGAAGGACAAGATGGTGATCCTGAAGCACATGTTCACGAAACAGGAGATCGAGGAGGACCCCGCCGCGCTGCTCGACATCAAGGAGGACATCCGCGAGGAATGCGAGAAGCTGGGCGAGGTCACCAACGTGGTACTTTACGACCTCGAAGAGGACGGCATCGTGAGCGTCAAGTTCCGGAAGCCCGAGTCGGCGGCGGCATGCGTGCAGCTGATGGACGGGAGGGCCTTTGCCGGCCAGAGGGTCGAGGCTTATATCCCGCAGGGTCGATTGAAGTTTCAGAAGAGCAAGGACAACAATGACGACGCCGGCTGGGAGGATTAGGGGAGGTCTGAGGTGAGTATGTAACAGTAACGTTGATGTACTTTGATGGCGATATCCCAGGCAGATGCAAGCGGACGGCCCTCATCAGAATTCGAGTCGGGGACACCGACAAGACTTGTTACTGAGGGTGAACGTCATGGGATGATTCTGTTTTGGATGCTCCTTCTTGCTACTAGATAGTCAAAATAGGTATCATTCTGCGACTATTGGAAGAAGAAAAAAAACCCCAAGAGACACCGATACACCGATGCTAGTCATATAAAACCCTGCCAACAAAACCTCATTCACGAATTCCATGCGACACCCGTCTTGCGCCCTTCCCGCCGCCCAAATATCAGAACCCAGTGCCAAAGATGGATACGATGCAATCCCAGGGATCCCATAACCTGTGAGAGAAAATAAATGCTTGAGTGTGAGGAACCAGCAGTACAGAATGCGGAGACTCGCGATCCAGAAACGGCTCAGGCATACGCGGTACGCTTGGTTGTGCCGGAGACAAACCTTGGAGGCAGGGCATCTGGAAGCGATCCCAACTTTGGTGTCAAAACACTCACTCGGTGCATTATGCAGGGCATATAATAGCATCTCTTCCCATCTCCCTCTTCTCTCACACTCTTTTCTGCTCTCGCTCATGTGGACACTCTTTCTGAGGGCTGCGTTAATAGGGCCTCGAGATCGACACGCTCCTCGTCGGTGTACCAGATGGCAGCCTCGATGACCTTCAACACGACGCGCAGGTCACTCTCATCTAAGGAGGAACAGTAATGTTAGTCAATCCGGCCTTTGCGCCACCCCCTTCCAACAAGACCAGCCGACGCCCATATATATTCTCCTCAAGAATTGACACGGGGGAATTGTGTGGAACTAACCTCTCGGCGCATAAACTAGGACAAACGTCTCGGGCAGCGGGCTCCTGGGCGTCATCCACCCCAGCCGACCCTTTGAACCGACCTCCCCCCTCCCCCAGGCCATGGGGTGCCTCTGGCCCCAGCCCTTGGCCAGCACCTCCGCGATGTCGTCCGGGTGCAGGTTCAGGTGCATGCTCCTGTCGGAGCTGTGGACGTGGCAGACCTCGCCGTTGCCGCACACGTTGACGGGGTGGCGCGCGAACAGCGCGAAGCCGTGCTTCTCGATGCACGAGGTCGCGGTGCCGAACCGGTCCGGGCGCGCGGACGCGAGCCGGGACAGCGCCCCCGTGAGGGCGGCCAGGGCCGCGGGGGACCCGTGCTGGTCCAGCTGGCGCTGGGGGGCGAGCCCGGCCACGGTGGGCCTGGGCCCCGGGCGGTAGGGTAGGTCCTGCGGCGGGAGGACGCCCCGGGCCGGGCGGGACACGGCGTCCGGGCTCGGTGGGGAGAGGGGGTCCCGGATCACGAAGAGGCGGAACCAGGCCAGCCGGGCGTAGCCGGCGAGGGTGGGTGGTGTGCCGCCTGGGCCTAGGCGGACTGTTTTCGAGGGAACGGGGAGGGTCAGTTGAGTTTGTCTTGTGTTCGGGAGGGAGGAGCGAGAGGGTGGGGAGAGATCTGTATGGGCCAGGAGTGTATCTCCTCCTTGTTCACTTCTGGAATCACAGAAGACCCAAGGAAAACGGTGAGTATAGTACTCTTGGGAGTTACATACGGAAGTTCTGGTAGTCGTTGCGGACAAGCAAGAGAAGAGGTACTGCTAGGATGAAGGACTCGAGGAGGTATCGGGGGACAAAGTGCATGCCCATCAGGAGAAAGAGAGCGCCGGCTAGGAGGGCGTTGGCATCGAGTGTCATTGAGAAGGGGTCCTGCCGTATAACCATGTTCAGGGCAGGGCCAGGTCGTGAGTCTAAGTTAGAGCTCGATTCTGAGCCTACAATGAGACTCCTCTCGCCGGGACGAGTGCTATCTGGCTCCGGGGATTCGGACATGGCTTCGACGATAGGTAAAGACTCTGGTTTGATAAGGTGAGAACGCTGCGATAAAGGGCGTGTGTAGCGGTTTTTTGTCTTCGCGGTGGCTATGAGAAATTGTATGGTCTTGACCGTAGTCCTCGAAGTCGAAACAAGTCAGGAGGGAGTGGAAGGCAGGACGAGTCAGTCTAATAATTGGGGTCGCGGCAAGTCTAGGTTGAAGCTATCACAAAGTTCATGACACAAAGTTTATGAGAAGTAGTCAAAATTGGAGGTCTTTGGATACAAAGTGCCCAAGATGAGTACGCGAATGGGAATAGAAAATTGTAATATGAGAGCAGCTATCATGCACGTAGGTGGTGGCTCTGACGTGGAGAACAACGAGGCAATACCCAAGTTTACAGGCCCGGGGAAGTGCACTACTGTATACTCAAGTTGAGAAAGACGTAGTGATGTGGACATGGGCACGTCAGTCACACGACGGGGGGCGAGACTCTCCAGCATTCATAGACGGGGAGACGGGGAAACGGAGGGGGGATGGAGGAAGGGGAACAAAAACCTCACGTGCTCAATTCGTGCCGGCAGGTGCTGATCTCACAGCTCACTTCTCACCGTCGAGGCCAATCCAGGCGGGAAACTGGTAGAGAGAAAGAAAAGCTGTCCTACCTAGTTTGCTCCCCAACGAGTTGAGGCTTGAATCGTTCTGGTCCTAAAGAGCGGCTCTGCATACGACTGGCGGTGTCGAGCCGATCTTTGTGGCACACACCAAGACAGCAGAGACGGGAACGCATGCAATGCATGCAGGAGCGGATAAACGAACAACTGGAATTGGGCAATTGGGTAGGAAGATGATTCGATCAGCAATTCTTTGCCAGTGTGCTTGGGGATCTGTTCCGATTCGGCAGGGCGTTCCCACGTAGCAACCTAGTGGTTTGCATTCGCTGAACATTTGTTGCAGCTCGAGCTCACTCTTTAACTTATTCATTTGTGGTGTATGTAGTATAGTACGGCATATATCAACTCTGGGTAGATAAATGCCCAGGTGGTGAGTACCATCTCTATAAGGTTACGACGGTGGCAACGAAACTCCATCCGGTAGGTATAGGTATACGGATTACCGGCCAGAAAGGTAGGCCTCGTGCCCAATTTCATAGGCGTACCTAGGTATTTCAGGGCCATACCCGATCTGGCTGGACTGACCTCGATTCAGGAACGAGAAGTTTATGTCAACGTGATGCAGGTTACATGCCATGGCAGTAAGGGGCCCATCAAGAGCCGCGAAGCAACACCTTGGGATCGAAACTCCCAACTCCCAAGGTCCTCACCTAGCTTTACCTTTGTTGCCCAGCAGCTGCCCATACGCAGGTAGCCGCTATTGTTGGCTATTGTTGTTGGCAGGCCAGAACTGTACGAGAACAAAAGTGTCAGCCACTCACGACCTGATATCGTAGACCCCAGTCACCACAGAATTTCATGTGCAATGTGTATGCAGCATGACGTCGTGAGGGGTGTGTCCACGCCAGATTCCTTATGTGCCCTATGCATGTACCTGCCTAGGTACATGGTATGAAGGAGCCCTGGAGCCCTGAAGGTGCTATGGTAAATATGTAGTATGGGCGCGTAGGGCAGAAGTGACAGAGGGCGACTCGTGCTCGGTGCTCCGTGGCGGCAGTAGAAACCCCCAAGTGCCGGCGGCTTGGTTCCGGGTCACCGACCGACCGACCACCCCAATTAAGAATCCAGTCTTGGTCGTTCATTGATTGGTCTGTTAAATTCTATAACGATGCCATCACGTGGACGGCGGGTAGCAGTGGGCAGGGAGAGCCTGTTGTGTTATGCTCCGCTTCAATTACCATTACGGGTGGCAAGCTGGCACCGCCTTGCAGCTAGGAGATTGATGGCGTTCGCAGCAGGGCGCCTCCTTACTCAACCTCCGTACTTGGTTTTAGAACCCGTACCGACGTGGCCCGGCTTCTGTGCAATTACTGGCAGGACCCATTGCAATCGAGTGATTCTGTGACCTATACATAGCAATATCAATATGCCCTCGCGCCAAAATTACATATATCATCTCAACAGAGTCCTTTGTCCTTGAATTGATCCGGTAGCATTCGTCTTGCGTGCTCTCTCCAAAGTGGACATCTAATCACCGGCATCCCATGCTGGGCCTGAAAACTGAGGCATGAATAGGGGATGGGCGAAGACAAGGGGATAGATAGCAAATGCGAGAGGGCAGGACCTACCTAGGTAGTCAGGAGACCAGTATCTACCTGAAGACATCGTATGCTCAACTACCCGCCAGCCAGCTATACTACAGCAAGTGACGAGAAGACTTTGATGGGGGTTGGGGCGGTAGTGTTACGGTGTACGAGGTCCAGTAATGTAAATCTTGTCAATCATGAAAATCCCCCAGGAGACGCTATCGGGATTGCGCACCTGGCCACCTGGGCAGTGCGGACCCGACATCAATTGATCACATGGCCAGAATCTACCAGTTACTGTATAGGTAGCAACTATACTGCTATTCCGCGGATTAAGAGACAACCAGGCTCTTCATTGCCTCTCCTATATACGTATAATCAAAGACATAGTCTAAATTTAGCTAGGCGAGATTTGTAGAGACGGGGAAGGCTACGGAACCGTACGGAGATAATCATGAAAAAGGAGATCAAAATAGTATCCGAATTCTGGCGTGTGGGTAAAAGCCCCGGACAGTGACAATGCCGCAAGCCTGGCAGCGATCGATTGGGGGTCCAGACTTGCCCAAGTGTTCCAAGGTTGCGTGCTTCCAGTCCCTTGTTCCGTACCTGTATGTATTGGTAGTATGTACCTACTCCGTCTGTCCGTGAACCATCAAAAGCCAGGTAAACCCAGTGCAAGCCTGGATGCGAGGAGAGTCCCTAAGGCCCAGTTTTTATAAAACCAGTTTCGCTAGAGTCTCAATGCCGCGTCCTTCCCCTTCTATGTGCATAGTATGTGGTCCGCTCTCTGTTGTGGAAAACAAAAGAGGGTCCAATGACGTTTAGAGGACTATCATCCCTCAAAGCTTATTGCTAGTCAGGGGCGCCTTGATATATTCTATTATGCGGGCATTGGGTCGGTCTGCCAGCCAGCCACGCCAGCGTGTCAGATAATAACAAAAACTCATAGCAACACCGGCCCCTTCGGGTCGTCCAGGTAATTATTTATCTGGGACGTTTTGAGGGGATTGACGATGCAAACCCAATATAGCAGGATGATCAACAAGAGGTCGACACGTACTTATTGACGTTGCCTTGTTGACTCGATTCGTTGGATCTAGATTCAGAAGCAGATACCCAGGTAGTTCGAGTACTACCTAGTAGAACTACCTAGTAAAAAGCACCCAACCTTGGAAGTGGAAAGTGGAAGCGCGTTCGAGCGTCGGGATGGCGCTCTCTAGTTACGCCACACAAACACACACACAGCGGCACACAAGCTTCTTGTTGACCTACTTACTGGCTTCCAGGTTCCAAGGTTGGCTTATCAGCTGCTTCGTTGCGCTTAGCGGGTAAGCCCTTGGGTGCCGTACCTAGGTACCTAGCACGCCTAGGTAT
Organism: Cytospora paraplurivora; assembly: GCA_021272945.2. Classification (NCBI taxonomy): domain Eukaryota; kingdom Fungi; phylum Ascomycota; class Sordariomycetes; order Diaporthales; family Cytosporaceae; genus Cytospora; species Cytospora paraplurivora. The sequence goes on from JAJSPL020000029.1 coordinate 303,115, forward strand.
TGCCCAGGTGCTGGTGACCACCCGTTGCTGAGCAACTTTCCGATACTTGCAATGGCGCCTAGCCCGCCTGGGAACCGTTCTAGAGAGCCAGCCAGTCACAGGCCTTTGTCTCCCTGGGAGCCTCCTGTAGCCTACCAGCCTGGGAACCCCGTCCTGCGAATTTAACCCTGGCCCGCTTTGTTGACTACGTACCTAGGTAGTATTCGAGCTATTCCCCATCCACAACCCCCGTCGTCACCCCGTCCGCACCATTTTAGTACACTGTACATCTCGTGCATCTTGAACCATCCCTGCAGCTCCATCCCAGCCTCCCTCCTCCTCCATTCTCATCCCACTTCTTCCAACTTAATATCTGCCGTGATTGTTGTGCATCAACGTCTTCGAGTAAACATAATACACATATCTTCAGATCCAGACGACGTTACCTTGCGACATCATCAGCAAACATTGCCGTTCGAATAATCTGGTACATCCTCCCTCCGTTGTCGCATATCGCAGATCTACATAACTATCTCCATCGAACATCCCTACGACCCAGTTTACTCCCTATACCAATCGACCTTACTAGTACTCCTGCGGTCCGCTCCTCTACCGGCACGGTATTGCTAGACTGCGCAACACTGGCAAAGTAACCCCCTTCCTCACAGGCCGTCCCGATCGGTCACCCATCCGTGAGCACGACCTTGCCACCGGCTGGCTCAACGGAATCACAACAATCCAACACAACAAAACACAAACACGCGCTGTCTCTGTACACTGGTTGCAAGCGCTGGTCTGGTAGTTTGGGAAGGCAACCGACAGGCCGTCCTCAGATGTCGGGCGTCTGACCGGTCCCCCAGATCCTTTCAACTGGCTGCCTCCATCGGCGCCCCTCCCAGCCCTTTCCAGATTACAAAACATCATGGGCTTAACCAATCCTCTTCGTTCACGGCACGGCCAAGGACAAACGTTACCAGTATATGAAAAGGTACCACGAGATCAATTGTCATCCCAGGAGGACTACGACACCGAGATCACAGATGACGAACGCGACGACTCATCCTCGGCGGGCTCTTCGCCAAGCCGGAACTCGAGGCGGACAAATTCGTCCCTGTCCTCCAAGACGGCCATGCTCAAGAAGAAACTTGGTGTCAGCGCCACCTTGGCACCCCCAACAACTACTGCGACACTTCTGAGCCCCATCACATCGAGGCGGTCTACCTTCACACTCTCCCGCCGTGGTCCCGGCCCCTCCCTCTACAGACTACCGAACAAAATAACACGCTTTCTCTGCATCGGTCTTCTGATCGGCATAATACTATTCATATCTGCTCTGTTCCACGCCGGAATCTCAGAAAACAGGAGGATACTGAAGGGAGAATTGACCCCAAGACCTACAGGTCCGCCTACCTGGGAATCTTTCAACTTCCTCACGCGTTATTACGGTGGAATCAGAACCCTTGTTCCCTTCGCGCAAAATGTTCCCCAGTACCCTAGGCTCGTGGACGAGCTGCCGTACAACGATGCAGGCGAGGTGGGACCCGAGTTCTTCACGGGCGAGCATGAGCCTGTGGAGGGCAGCGCGCTGCCTAAGAGCAAGGCTTTTGCGACTGATTACAACAACTCTGTCTTCGTCAATACCGACAAGGTGAACGAGTGTTACTTGGATGCCGCCCAGACCATCAAGGTACCACACATTCGGTACTATGATGGTCGACCCGCCGGTTTTCCACAGAACGTCCTGGGCTCCTACGAAGCTCTCGATCTTCCCGAGGATATCTGCTTTGAACGTCACGGAAGGTTTGGCCCGTACGGTTTTGGATACTCGGTTCGAACCGGTGGCCTCGGGATCGGTGAACACGGAGACAAGGATGGGTCCGAGGCCGTGTGGAACGAGGGCCAGCAAATTGACTGGCGTAACATCGACTGGGCGGAGACACAGCGTCGATGCTACCAGGCCAATGCCGATCGATACAAGCCCCTCACCCACAGACAGCACGCACCGCGTGGCTTCTACATCAACGAGAAGCTGGTGAACATAACGCTTTTCAGGAGAGGTGACAGCCTTCCGGAAATCGGTGAGGCTCAGCTGCCTGGAGAGGCGGCGAGCGCTGCCAGTTCCTCACAACAGGAACCGAAAGTGCAAAGCGGCGAGGCAACATCCGAGAAAACAGCTCAGGAGCCGGCTCAGACACAAACCCAGGAGCTGACTGGCGGTGACCTGCCGCGGACAGCTATCGTCATTCGCTGCTGGGATGAGTATCCTTGGAGAGAAGAGGATGTCATGTATCTGAGATCGATCATTAGCGAGCTGTCTCTTGCATCTGGCGGGCGCTACGATGTGCATCTCCTTGTTCAGGTCAAAAACGATGCGCAATACCCGATCTGGGCCGATGACGAAGTTTATGCCCAAAGAATCAAGGATACAGTACCTCTGGAGCTGCAGAACATGGTCACTCTCTGGACTGAAACTCAGATGCTGTCGTTGTATCAAGGTATTCATGATCTGTGGACGCGAGGAGAGGGCTTGCCCGTTCATGGCGTATACCGCGGGTTACAAATGGCAATGCAGTATTTCGCTTACAACCACCCAGAGTATGACTACTTCTGGCAGTGGGAGATGGACATTCGCTACACCGGCCACTACCTGGACCTCTTCACCAAGATAGAGCACTGGGCTCAGGAACAGCCCAGGAAAGGCCTCTGGGAGCGCAACTCGCGGTTTTACCTGCCAGCCGAGCACGGCACCTGGGAAGACTTCAAGCAGATGACGCGCGTGCAGAGCGAGATGGGGACTCCCGGTGTAGACAACATGTGGGATGGCATCGCAGGCAGCAGCAACAAGGGACCCCAAGAATTCTCTCGTACACAGAAGACGGTCTGGGGACCCGTCCGCCCGGTCGACGAGAACGACTGGTTCGAAACCGAGAATGATCCCGTCCCACCCCGAACATACGAGCAGGACAAGTACCAGTGGGGCGTTGGCGAGAATCCCGACCTAATCACCCTGAACCCGATGTTCGACCCAGAGGGCACGACCTGGCTACTTGCCGATGACATCACGGGATACAACGAGTCCGAGGGCATCGGCAAGCCTCCCCGTCGCGCTCAGATCATCACCGCGAGCCGCATGTCCCGCCGCTTGTTGCTCACTATGCACCGCGAGACAGCTTTCAAGAAGCACCATGCTTTCCCTGAGATGTGGCCCGCGACAATGGCGCTGCAGCATGGGTACAAGGCCGTCTTCGTCCCTCACCCGCTGTATGTGGATCGCGAGTGGCCCACGGAGTACATGAAGCGGGTGTACAACGGCGGCAAGAACGGCGCCACGGGTGGTTCCAGGACCTCAGTCTTTGGTCAGAGGGAGCATAACCTCCAGGGCCTGACGTGGTTCTACAACAGCGGATTCGCGCCCAACCTGTATCGCCGCTGGATGGGACTGAAGGTCAACAACGATGGCGGCGAGGAGTTCGAGCTTGTCAGGGATATGAGCAAGGACGAGAGTACGGTGGGCTTGATGCGAGGAGGAGAGGGACGTATGTGTCTCCCTCCCATGTTGTTGCACCCAATCAAGGGGGTCGAGCTGCCGGTGGAGCAAGATCCCGTCGAGGAGGAGGTTGTCGAGAGCGACCCCAGTGCGTGAGCATGACGACGGGAAACAAATCACATATACGAAATGAAGCCAGCATGAGAGACATGCGGTCGCTTTCACCGAAGGCGTTATACAAACGAACCCTGGGCAGGTCACAGATCGCCTGCGAGCTGTGTCACACAGCTTACAGCACGGAAGGGCACCTTCCAAGGAGGATCCATTGATCTATACATCGGGGAGTTCATGGCGTCATAGCGGATCGTCGTCAACAACCAGGATTTTTGGTTTTGACCTGGGCTTTCGGCATATCACGCAGGCCGGGGACGCAGTCACTTCCGCACGTAGATGGCATGCAGGCAGTCCAACAGGCAAAGCAGGAGCAACTGGTCCCATTGCAGATGGACCTCGGTGGTGTTGGATCACTCCCCAATTGGTCTCGAGGCTTCGTTGCTTTCGCTTGACCTGCATATGGTGCCTGGATATTTCTTCCACATTCCCTTAATGCTTGCCTCTGTCAAAGAGACAGCATGGCAGCAATGTATACAGGATCTGGGAGGGATGATAGAAGATGGAGGATGATGTACATATATCTTTTGAAGCGTTTATAGGTTTTGCACTGCTGGCCATAGTGCTTTAATGATGAGTGATGGATGATCTCAGAAGATCATGATCTTTTTACTGTGTATTCCTGTCTTGTGTTAAAATCTCTATGTGATAGCCTTTGTAGTGAGTGTTGTGGATGATGTGCTTACTGTCAATACAGCACATACCCCAGTGGCTTTGTGTTTGATGCTGAAGTTTAGTGAATATGATTGAATTTGTATGGAAGCCAAATCAATGATGTCAAAGCTAATGCTAAGGTAGGCGTTTTGTTCCTAGCAATCATCGTTATTATACTCAAATTTGCCGCTGTATGGGAGCCAGAGTAAATAGCAATAGGCTTGTTATCCGCTAAAGAGTAAAGGCTGCCAGTACAATGGATAATATTGCGGCAGCAGTCATATGCTGGTTGTATGGGCTCTGCTGGCACACTTATAGCTACTCTAGGTCTTTCTCAAGTTGACTATTTCTTTGTTCACTACAGTCTGTGATAGTATCGTATACTTGAGAAGGATGTTATGAAAGAACGATAACAGCTCTTAAGTGGACAATAGGTATGGCATCCTTTCCATCCGCCTTCCCAGTCACCTAGGACTCGCAGTGGTGCGCCTTGATTCATCATATACAGCGGTATATTGATACTCTCTACTGTGCTGACAGGGTCCGCATGTAAACAAGGATGCACAACTTGAGCAATAATTGACTTGATAGCTGTCAATGCTGTCTTGTGGAACTTCGAAGTATTGGTATAGTCAGGGAGGCAGTCCAGCTGCATAATTAGAGCTGAGCTACCTGCAATCATCTGAGACAAGGGTCCAAATAGACTGGCCGCCTGCTCCAGCATCGCGTTTATGCCATACCGTACATCATGTCTTAGTTCGTGTCAACTTATCACCCAGTACGCCATAGAAGATGCATGCAGCATTGAGTGCCAAGTCTTGGGGCCGAGATTGAAAACAGAGCCTGCTTGTATTCATGCTACCCTCACCACGTTCATTACAGCTTTTCTCAGCTGCTACCAATTATACAACCCTCTTAACCTCAAAGAACCTCCGTAGCCACCAGACCTGGAAGACGGACTCTCCGACCACAACACCAATGATGAAAATGTTCCACCACTTCACTCGGCTGTTGGTGCTCTCTGCGGTGTTTCGATGGGTGCGCTCGCGGACAACAATGTACGATTGCTCGTCCTTGACTTGGGAGAGGACTTCAGAAAGTTTGCGAACTAGATTGCGTGTCAGCCGTGTCGGAACCCCTCATATAAGTGTGTAGGAAGCCGAATCATACCCTCGGACTCCAGAGGATCCTGCGCCGCCTCAGACTCAGAGATGTAGACAATTCCGTGGACGTTGAAGGAGACCTCCTTGCTAGATGAGCCCCAGTGCTCGTTGCCAAAGCAGTATGTGTATTTGCCGTCGTGCCTGGCCTCGAAGGAGTGGTCGCCGTTGGAGGTAGACTTCTCGTTGACCTCGTACTGGCCGTTGGGGTTTGTGATCTGTAGGTTGTGGGGGCATCGCATCAGTATATTAAACGAATTGGCCCCGTGATCGGCTAATCATTGAACAGATCACCACCACCATTGGGCTGTGCAGTCAACGTACCCAGAAGTCAATCTCCAAGTTGCCCGCGCCGCCAAACTCCCTGTCGCCCACCTGGAACGACACGGTCATCTTGTCATCCCGGTGGAGGACCTCGTGGAAGCACTCCCGGCCGTGGGCTGGCAGCTGGATGTTGTGGGCCAGGGCGGACGTGAAGAGCCCGGCTGCGAGGAGCAGCGATGAGGCTGAGAGGAACTGCATCCTGGGGGGCGCGTGCAGATGACCTGTTCTGCGTGTGGGGTTTTGGGGAGGGGGGGGAGAGAGGAAGAGGGGCGGCCTTGTGAAAGAAAGTTGGTCTGTTTGCGATAATCCGTCGCGAGGCTCTGGCTACCAAATCCGAGGGGACAAGCTGGCGGTTCACGAGCTCGGGAGCTTCGAGGCCGACTCGGCAGGCCCCAAGGCCCAAAGAAGTAAAGAAGCGGATCGAGTGTTGTTCCCGCCGATTGGATCAATTTCACCCCGGGTGGAACGTGCAGGGTAGAGGTACTGCGGTACGGCGACGGGGCTGGAAGGTACGTCAGGTTTGAGTTGGGAGTCAGTGCTGCGATAGGGTAGCTCTAAGGGGGCTGAAAGTAGTTCGGTGGGTACGGGAACGTACGAAACCTTGGAAGACAAACGGACAGACCACCTGGGCACCTGGGCACCTGGGCAGTCGACTTGGTCGACGACGCACGGGCTTTAATGTGGGCCAGTGACCCCTCGTACGCCAGTCAGGTCTTGGAGGGCAAAGGGCTTCCAAGTACTGCAAGTACTGCCAAGGTGCTGAAGTTCCAGGGTTGGTGCTGGCTGCTGGGCCTCGAATTTTTGGGCCCTCTTGTACCAGAAGGCGTTAGTGCTCATCGCCATTTGTACAGTTGCTGAGTCTGAGTACGGTAGCAATCTGTCCGCCAACCTGTTCTCATCCCGTCAGGCCCCGTTATTTTTCTACCACTTCATCCACCAGTTTCACGTCCGCTACTGTCCTCCCTTCACACCGACAATCGCGAAGAAGACACGATCACGAGCATCGCTGACCAAGTCCGAGGCATCGATCTCTTGAAATACTGATACCCCACCCAAGGTGAGCTCGAGTCGCTCTTTTCCCTTGTGCTTGCCCTCCCTCCTGCCCCTTTGTCATCCCGACCGTCCACGTCTATCAACGTCAACATCACCGGCTTCTCGTCGACCACCGTCATCGTCACGTATCGAGGAGCCTCTCCGCAAGACAACGCGCGTGCCTCGTGACACTCCGATTCAACCCAATCCCATCCTTTCCTGCTGCCTACGACAGCTTATACCAGGTACTCATTCGGTAGCCTGGAGCGGCTTCCTTTGACCTGCCCCCGGCTTCTATCAACGTGTCCTGCGCAATTCCCCTTGCACACTTATCTGTCATCTACGCCCGCTTCGAGTACAAAGAAGCGCCCTTCTCTGGCATCAACAGCGACGTCACTCGTTCTTCGCAATCATCACACCGGATTACCCATCCATTAACCACGCAGCTGCTAACGCGGATCACGCTACGCAGAATAACGGTCCTTCTACAATATCAACAAGACCTACCTTAATAACTCTCACATACAACTCGCCAAAATGGGTATCTCCATATCGAAGCTGTTTGACCGTCTCTGGGGAAAGAAGGAGATGAGAATTCTGATGGTTGGTCTCGACGCTGCCGGAAAGACCACCATTCTCTACAAGCTCAAGCTCGGTGAAATCGTCACAACCATTCCCACCATTGGTACGTCAACCCGCCTCGCCCTGAGGCCATCCTGAGTTCCAAAATCCTCTTGCTGATATCCCCATCCAGGCTTCAACGTCGAGACGGTCGAGTACAAGAACATCTCCTTCACCGTGTGGGATGTCGGTGGACAGGACAAGATCCGACCTCTGTGGAGGCACTACTTCCAGAACACCCAGGGTATCATCTTCGTTGTCGACAGCAACGATCGCGATCGTATCGTTGAGGCCCGTGAGGAGCTGCAGCGCATGCTGAACGAGGACGAGCTTCGGGACGCCAACCTCCTGGTCTTCGCCAACAAGCAAGATCTGCCCGTAAGTAGCCCCCACGTGACCGATCACTACAGGTGTTTTTGGACTTGGTTCTAACGCCTCACAGAACGCCATGAACGCCGCAGAGATCACAGACAAGCTTGGCCTCCACAGCTTGCGACAGCGTGCCTGGGTATGTCAAAAGAAAAACCGCCCTCCCTGTGCAGATGTTCGTATCCACTAACCATCTTCAACACACAGTACATCCAATCCACTTGCGCTACTTCTGGTGACGGTCTGTACGAGGGTCTCGAGTGGCTCGCCACGTCTCTCCGCAAGACAGGCAACGCCTAAATTGCCACGGTTTAACGGGGTATCCCCTCGACAGTCCGGATTTCGGTTGTGCTTCGCAAATTAATTCCCACAACACAATCGAATGGCAACCAGGACGTTGATCCGGATTATATCGCATCTCACGGTGATCATGAACAAAACGAGTAAAGCCGCTAATTGGGGCATGAGATTGAGGTTGAGTTTCGCACGCTTGGTCTTTTTGCGGAAAGAAAGGCGGCAAATGGGGCGCAAATGGGGCAAAGGGATCTTTGTACGATTTGAGGAAATGATTCTTTAACTTTTCCCAAAACGCGTTACGGTCCCCCTTTACGTCTACAGCATCGTTAAGAGGGGAAGGGGTGGCACATGAATCGAAACGGAAGACTTTTACATAAGGGTTTCTGGTCTTGCTGTCCTCGCCGTCCTCTCGGGCCTTAGATATGTGCGTGAGGGAGTTGGGAAGATTCAAGTGGCACAACCATTGCATCGTCTCGCTCCCCGGTCTTCTCTGGCTTTTCTTTGAAATGCAGAGCAGGAGTCTTCTTGTTGTTGTCGTTGTTCTACATAGACTGATTTATTGCTCTTCACCATTCCCCAGTGCCTCCTTGGTTGCCTGAGTCGTCTGCTCTTATATCTACATGTATATTCGTATCTTATCCATCTTGTCGCAGCCTGTGCAGCTTTCCGTGGCCCCCTGAGAGCTGCGTCGCCGTTGAATTGCTTGTTTTGGCTGCCTCGTCGATCTGGGGCTGAGAAGGGTGCTGCGGGCACGCACGCCATCGGCACGAGGAAATATCTACAGTGGATTTCTTCTAGAAGCGAAAGCGAGGCCCTTCCTTGGGCTCTTGCATACGTCTAACCTCGTCCGGCGCCGGATGCTGGGCCGGATGGCCCGTGTAGCCTAGATACTCACATACACCACAGACAGTCATCTTTCCAGAGTATTTCTTTGCGAAGACTGGCATACCATGCCGCTCGATCCCCAGCTGCCTGAGGCAGGGTTGAAGCGGCATTGACCGACTTCCAAGACTCTGTTCGTCTTTCTATTAGGTATTTCAAAATCTTGGTGCGTAGGCCACTCTGGAAGAAGACTTCGTCGTGGATTGTCCCCCATAAGAAAAGAAAGCAGGGAGGGCATGGGCTGTTGCGGGAGGATGAGACACGATAAACACGCCCCCCCCCCCCCTAAAAGCCATCAATGAGGCACAGTCCCCTGGTGGTGCAGGGCACCGGGACCCATCTGCCGCAATATAAAGTTGACGACACGTTTCGTGCTGTCCTGCAGCTCCAGGCAGAATCTTCCGAATCTGCGCTGGGGGATGCCGCACAGTCCCCTTAAAAAGGATCAAGGATCTGTATCTGCTAGATTCTGATCGGCAATCTCAGAGTGTGCTCCTCCTCCACAATTCGTCCAAAGAAAGCTGGCGGCTTGAACATCACAGACGGTCACGGCGAATATCTCGGATATTTCCAGTCATGGTGATATTTTATTTTGTGATTGCGGACCTATCCGTTGGTATCATGAGCAGAGAAGTGAAGCCTATTTACACTAAAGAACAAAGAAAAATGTAAATGCTTTGTGCCTCATAGGGCCCATCCCAAACGCCAGTCATTGCTCATCTCTTTTGTTGTTATCTTTCCCCTTGATAACGCTCAATTATCGCTGCTCTTCGCCCTCACCTCCAGGGCATCCCCATCGCCGTTGATGAACACCTCAGCCGTGTCGCCCATCTTAATCTCGCCGCGAATGATCTTGTCGGCGAGCTTGTTCCCGATCTGGTGGGTGATCAGCCTGTTGAGCGGCCTGGCGCCGAACTTTGGATCGTATCCCGTGTCGGCGAGCCACTTCCTCACCTCATCCGGCACGGCCAGCGTGATCCTCCTGTCGACGAGACGCTCCTGCAGCTCCTTGAGACGTATGTCTACGATGTCGCGGAGGGCCTCGCGGGAGAGCCGCTTGAAGATGATGAACTCGTCGATGCGGTTGAGGAACTCTGGCGGGTAGTTGTCTGCCACGACATCCATGACGGCCTTCTTACTCTCGGGGGCGATCTCGCCGTCCTCGGTCTCCTTGTACGGGTGGATGGGGTCCGCGCCCACGAGGATGTTGGCGCCGAGGTTCGACGTCAGCACGATTATGGTGTTCTTGAAGTCAACCTTGTGGCCCTGCGCATCCGTGAGGTACCCCTCGTCAAGCACCTGCAGCAGCAGGGCGGAGATGTCGCGGTGAGCCTTCTCGAACTCGTCGAAGAGCAGCACGGCGTAGGGCTTGCGTCGGACGGCCTCGGTAAGTTGGCCGGCGTCGTCGTAGCCTACATATCCCGAGGGCGCGCCGATGAGGCGGGAGATGGTGTGCTTCTCCTGGAACTCAGACATATCGAACCTGACGACCGCGGACTCGGTGGAGAACAGGAAGCCTGCAAGCTTTTTGCACAGCTCCGTCTTGCCGACTCCCGTGGGGCCGAGGAAGAAGAATGACGCGGTGGGCCGGTTCTCGCCAGAGAGACCGGCGCGCTGCATACGCACGGCGTTGGCGACAGCCTTGAGCGCCTCGTCCTGGCCCTTGACTGACTGTCGCAGAGTGTCCTCCATGTGCACGAGCTTCTCAACGTGGCCGGAGGTGAGCTTGGACACGGGAATGCCGGTGATACGTGCGACAACTTGGGCGATGTCGTCGGCGGTCACGCTGTCGTGGATGAGGGTGCCGTCTGTCTTGTGTTGTTGTTCGCCATCCTTGGGCAGCTTCTGCTCGAGGGACGGGATGACGCTATACCTAAGCTCAGAGGCACGGCCGAAGTTCCCCTCTCTCTGGGCCATCTCTAGCTCGATCTTGGCCTTGTCGAGGTCTGTTTGTGTCTTCTTGATGGCTTCGAGCTCGCCGCGTTCCTTCTCCCAGCGCTCGTTGAGTGTGTTGACTTCCTCTTGGAGCTTCTTGAGATCGCCCTCTAGCTTCTCTCTCCGCTCCTTACTTGCGACATCCTTCTCCTTCCGCAGGCTTTCCAGCTCGATCTGGATTGTCATGATCTTCTGGTCAAGCCTCATTATGTCTTCAGGTTTACTCTCTTGCTGAAGTCGCAAGGAGCTTGCCGCTTCGTCCATCAGGTCAATAGCTTTGTCCGGCAAGAACCTGTCCGTGATATACCGATTCGACTGTGCAGCCGCAGCGACCAATGCTCCGTCTGTGATTCGGACTCCATGATGAACCTCGTACTTGTCCTTGATACCACGCAGAATGCTAATGGTATCCTCTACCGTGGGCTCGTTGACCAGGATAGGCTGGAAACGACGAGCCAGTGCGACATCCTTCTCAATCAGTCGGTACTCGTTCAGTGTCGTGGCACCGCAGCATTGCAGCTCTCCCCGGGACAGCGCCGGCTTGAGCAAGTTGGAAGCATCGATTGAGCCTTCCGCCTTGCCCAGCCCAAGCAGGATATGCAGCTCGTCGATGAAGAGGATGACCTGGCCCTCGGCCTGTTCGACCTCGGTGAGGACCTTCTTGAGCCGCTCCTCGAAGTCGCCCCTAAACTTGGCACCCGCGATCAGACTGCCCAGGTCCAGGGATACGACTCGTTTGTTCTTTATAGATTCCGGCACGTCGCCCCTAACGATCCGCAAGGCCAGGCCTTCTAGGATTGCCGTCTTGCCCGTGCCGGCCTGACCGATCAGGACGGGGTTGTTCTTTGTCCGCCGCGAGAGAACCTGAATAGTACGCTGTATCTCGGCGTCCCGGCCGATTACCGGGTCGAGCTTGCCTTCCCTCGCCTTTGCTGTGAGGTCGACTCCGAATTGTTCGAGGGCGGGCTTCTCTTCCTCGCCACCGCCCATGTCCATGCGGTGGGTGCCGCCGGGAGGATGGGGGCGGCCATTGGCATAGTGTCGGACGGAGGACACGGAGGGGAGTGATCGTACGGATAGCGCGATTGGTGATGTTGCTGTTGTCAATGACGAGCCGGTGGCAAGTGGCCGGAGAGCTGCTGCTCTGGTGGTTGCTCGGGTAATTGCTGGCGCATTCGCGATGCGCCGCGTAGATGAGAGTAGTTGTCTTCGCGTTAACATCGTGGAGAGTTAGAGTGTGGTGAGATGCTATTATGGAAAAGATATGGACAGGGAGGGGCAACGAGCCATTTTAGTCAGAGAAAGGCTGGAGGATCGGCGGAAGTCTCGAACAATCTCGACATGCGGCCTGCTTGCCACTAATGACGCGACGCCGACGATACTCGGCATCTCGAGAAGCTTCGAGCTCGAGATTCGTGATCCCTGTCTGGTCTTATCGATAAGAAATATCTGGGTACCGAAGTACCTACCGGTACCTTCCTCGGTACCTAGGTCCCTAGGTAGTTACTATGCACCCAGGAATTCGGACTAGGTAATCTAGGTACATTTGCTCCGTTGACCACCACGTTGTTAACATTTTGTCCTCGACTTCCTCAAGTCTACCTAAGTATCTATGTACTTGGGTATATTGCAGATATAGCAGCTCCGCAATGGGCGTGGCTCACAATACTGCTCGGAATACCAATAGAGGACCCCAACGCGTGCCAAACCAATCTCACCACTCTTTTATCCCTTACGTGGTCGCACGACGAGAGAAGGCCCCGTCATTCAAGCTTCCTCACGTATTCCACTGGGCCATCATACTGGTGTCTCCCGCGGAGGAAATAGAAGACCACCGACATGATGGCAACCACACCATAGATCAATATGTTCCAGTTCATGCTCGCGGCATCTGGGTGCGGTGTCGTCGGGAAGAAGGACACGACGAACGCGAAGACCAAGAAGACCTCAGCTGCAATGTTCATAGGCAAGCTCCACGCGCCCAGGCCGAATTTTGATGGTGGCAGTGGCTGTCCCTTGCAGCGTCGCCAGATCAGGCAGCCGATAGAGGTGATATAACTAGACAGCAGGGCATTGGTTGCCAGGGATGTGATCGAGTTGAGTGCCGTCGGCGAGCCGATGTTAATCAGCGCGAGCAGGCTGGTGGTGAAGAAGGTGACCACGAGTGAATTCAGAGGGAGGTCCCTGTTACAGTTAGGATACACGCCTTGGTTCGAATTACTTTGAAGGATTCGAGTGCGAGTTCACGTACCACTTCGGCGAGACGTTTGCGAGCCAGGGACTGAATGGCATGCCTTTGTCCCGGGCAAAGGCGAACAACTGACGAGACGCCGTGGCGATACAGGTCAAGTAAGCGGCCACCAGGACGAAGATAACGAAGACCGACATGGCTGTTGCCGAGGCCACTGAACCAGTGGAATTATAAAAGACTTGAATGAATGCATAGCCTGTCGCGCTGCTATTGACTTTATCCAGGTCGCCCACACAGAAGCAGATGGTAATGATCATGATCCAGCCCTACCACATGTTAGAACCAGGGATACCGAGATACGGTTACCGAGAACGGAACGATCCAAGGAATTATAACCGTCACTCACCATGGCACCGTTGCAAATAGTGGTCCAGACCATGGACCTGGGAAGGTGTCTGGATGCGTCTCGCAACTCTTCGCTCATATGAACTGCGGCGTCCGCCCCAATCAGGGGCAGGATACCGCCCGTGATCCCGGAGAGTGTGCTAGCACCCAGGCTGCCCCAACCACCGCCATCATTGAATTTTGTGAAAACTCTCTCCGGGGTCGAGGTTGGCGAGAGCACCCAAAGCGTTACAAGGATGCCGAAGAAGGCGAAGACGTGAACAATAAGGACGAGTCCCTCCACCATTGGAAGCTTCCTGGCAAGCAGCGTGTTGAAGGCAACCCCAAATGCGGCGACTGCCATCGTAAGAAGCGTGCCATGCCAACGTTGGAAAACATAATCAGGCTTGTTCAGCACGATGAGCCCCTGAATCGTGGTGCCCGAAAGGTACGCGACTGACGCGGCATCTGTCTGCCAGCCGAGCACGCAAAGCCAGCCCATCACGTAGCTGAGGGGCTTTTGATAACGTCGCGGCGCGAACTCACTGACCCAGTGGTACTGTCCTCCACTCGTTGGCGCCCTGGGATCTGTCAGCATGGAGGGATCGAGGGCGCGGGCAGCGAAGTCAAGCTTACATCGAAGCCATCTCCGCCATCGAGGTGTTGATCAACAAGAAGCCAGTCCAGCAGATCAGGAACATCCAGATCGTCCCCGCGGTACCCCCATTGACAAGGCCAACGGTAGCCATGCTGAGATAGCCTTCCCAGGTACACATCAGAATCATGGAGAAGCCGAAAATAGTCAGGAACCGGAAGTTTCTCTTCAGCTCTTGGGTCTTGCCCAGGCGAAACATGTCTTCTCGATCCGCCGCTGTCCCATCATCGACATCGAGGGAAGAACCGTCGAGGCCTGGTTCATCGTGTATGGACTTGGCTTGAGGCTGTAGAGCCTCTGCCTTCTGCTGATCGGCCATGGACATCGCGACGAGTGACCCAGGTCTGGTGTGGGCTGCAGCAGGTTCGGCAACAATCCTGCGAGAAGGAAGCAAAATACTTACGCATGAGACATGCATGAAAGAATTGCAGAGCGTTGTTACCATGGCTTAAGCATGTAGCAACTCCACAGGTCCAACAGGGCCACAGTCCTCTCTCGCTCCCCACCCTCCTCGGGGACGAATCTGATGCAAGTGGCATGTCGCCTCCGCGGAGAGTACTGCAACCAACCAAGATGTGGACGGTGCCAGGATGAGAAGCAAGTGGTAGATCGTGCGCCCCGTAGCCGCGCGAAGTATAGCGATCCATACTGCTGTATAAGTGGTACTTCCCACAGCATCCCACATAAAAGATATCATGGTTGCATTGTGTATGGGGCGGTATGAAGCAATGCCAGCCCCGAGACGACTCATGCCGCCTGCCAATACCACCCTCTTGGCATATCGACGTTTACCTACCCGCATGTGGGATCAGTTCCGGAAATGATCAGCAATACATCCCGAGAGAACCCACGTTGAATACGTGACAGCCTTTCGAGGATCAGGTTCCTATTCCCCTGGGCGCTCATCGTTGTGTCTTCATGGAGTGCAATTTCCTGTCCAGCACGGTCAGTCCCCGGTTAATGAGCCATCGCAGAACCTTAATCTCAGGACATACGCGTCTCGTCGCTGATAGATTTGTTTGTTAAGGCTCAATCATTGGAGCCAAGATGTAAACAAGAAGGGATGATTACATGACTCCGGGCCCCTTGATTAAAGTTTGGCTATCGATTAGGCACGTATGGAGTACTGTAGGTGGGATCCTTAACTGATTTACCAAGTATGCGGATGTGGGAGCTCTCTGCACCTCTCCGGGTCCACGCGACAACGGTTACAGCAATTGTGGCCTACGACAAAGCCGATGGGACCGACAATGATGATGTGCCTCCGCTCATTAGAGCTGTCGACTGTGCCTTTACATGTCACAGTTGAGCTCATGCCGATCCATTGTATACTCGATATGCGCGTGATGGACCATCAAGACAAGTGACACTCTGTATTGCGGTACCAGTCACCTACAGCATATACACCAAACAAATGGGTCTATGTCCCAAACCCGCATACCCTGTCGGCCAGTGTGAGAGATCCGAGAAGCAATGCAATATTGACATGGACTGTCGACTCAGCTCGCAGGAAATGAGAACAGAACCACCCCACTGGGCGCATGCAAGTCGACACGGTCGAAGCACAGCCCTGGGAAAACACCACGCGCACACCTGCACACCAGCTTGACCAGGCTTATACCAGATGAGCTGCCTACCCCTCAGCCTCTCTCGAGCATTCCGCAATGCTGGGCTCCAGCCTGACTTATGCATATATATGTATCTTTATGCGTGTATCAGTACTTCACCAAGCAGCAGGTCTCTACGCGCTCTGAAGTCTCCGCAGCAACTCCATACGTGGGGATTCTCGTCCGTGGGGCGACTGAACTGAGGACATGAACCCTCAGCACTATTCTACCGACCTAACCAGGCCTGCGCTCTCACCTGTGACACCGGTTGACCATGCCGGACAAGTCTGGATACTCACCATTTTGACGACAATCTACGCCGGCTTGTCGCTTCTTGTTAGGGGCTACATCAAGTGGAATGTGTTCTGGCTGGATGACTACCTGCTCGCAACTGCAACCGTGAGTTGGGCTCCGTACCCGAGGGCTCGATGCTCAGTGTTTTGACTTTTCCAGGCCATCCAATTCGCACAAGCTGGAGTTGTCTTCAGCGGCTTGAGCCATGGTCTCGCCAAGTTTAACTCCATCACCACCGAATCCCAGTGGGAATTGTCTGGAAGAGCATTCTTCGTCTCTGAGATCCTCGCTGCTATAGCACTTAGCCTATCCAAGTGCTCGGTATGGGCTCTCTTGCTGCGGATTTTCATGGCTGGCGGTGCCTTCAATGACTGGAGAGTCAAGACCTGCCTGGGTTTTGTCTTCCTCGGCGCAGCATGGGGCGTCGTTGCTGTCGTTGGAATTACTGTCAGATGCGACCCCGAGTCTATGCTTTCGCCCGGAAGAGCGAACCACTGCCCTGGACAGGTAAGCGTGATCAAACTATTGAATACTTGGAGACCTTAGACTGACCCGCCACTCACCAGTCCGCCCGTTGGCAGACTATATCAATTATTGATATTATCACCGAGGTTTTAGGCTGTCTTCTCCCGGTCGTCCTGGTGTGGTCACTCAATATGCCGAGCCGAAACAGATTCCACGTCTTCCTTGCTTTCAGTTTTCGGCTGCCGCTTGTTGCCCTCTCAATGATCCATCTTAAGTACACTCGAGCGTACACCCAATCCACCGAGCCCTTGTTTGCCGTCACAGCCACTCTCCTCTGCCAGCAGGCCACGCTCGCTTGGTCACTCATATCAGCCACCATACCAAATATCAAGAGCTTCATGAGGGTCTTCAACTTCTCCATGGGGATGGGCACCACGGATGAGGGCCTGAGCCAGCAGACACCTGCATCGATCGCTTTACAATCATTACGAGATCAGACAACATCGAACCAATATGGAGGAACGCCACATGCCGACGAGCCGGTCTCGAGAGCAAACTTGGCTTCGAAGAGGGATACCTTTGAATCCATGGGCTGCGGTACAACCGATGACGAGCATAGTATTATGAGGAGCGACAGCCAAGAGTTGATCATCAGAAAGGAGGTAGAGATACCGGTCCCTAACTAGGAAGTGGCCGTTGGAACGCCGTAGAGCTTGCCATACGAGAAGGAGGCTTTCATGAACTAAATCTGACCACGAATACTACGCGCCGTTGGCACCAAAACCAAGCATAGAGACAATTCTTACATCCTCTCGGGTCCATGAACATTGTTTCGATACGTGCTGCCATTAGGTCCTACCATATACTACTTCTCGTGACTTCAGTGAGAGATGGAATGTTCTTGGGGTAGCTGCGAAGCCCACCTGCAACCTTTACCCTAATTCTCGACGTTTTTATGGCTACAGTGGAGCTGTGCCAGCCAACCCACAAGTACGATATCGAGACCAACCTTCATTACGGAGGGTGTATGTCCTGCCACCATGTTCGAGTGTCCATGGAGCTCTGGACATGACAAACCAACAGCTTATTGTCAACCCCTTCCCGTTGCACAAATGGTGCGTCGCCCTTCAACCCTGGACCTGGCGTGACCCGTCCATGTGGATTCCGGATCGTTACCCCGAGCTCTTTGGGAAAAGATGGACCCAATAAAAGCCGGGCCGTCTTTTCTCGTGGGGACAAGGGACCTCGGCAGTCAGACAAGTTCGCACAGTACAGACTAAATCAAGGTTTCCAGCCGTCATTTGATCGGTATCACTGTTGTGATCAATACGTAAAGGTAAATTAAAATTGTTATAAGTAGATGATAGAGTGAAATACCAAGGGCTCAACGCACCGACAATGCTGTTCGCATGCCAAGGAGGAGAATAGTGGATCTGATGGCATTTCTCGGGTGTTTTACGGTCGACTGATGATCCCTTCCAGAGACAGTGACGAGACTATCCCTTGGGTAAACCCCATCGGGTTATTTTCCTCGAAAGGAGGTTTTTTTTCTTTTACAGTTTTTTTTTAGCGTCCTAGTTGGGTGTCTTTCTATGCGGTGTCCTATATAATGTACATCACAAGAGCGGGAATAGGAATATCACCTTGTACATATGGGTGTGGTGGGCATGAAGATCCGACCCACAGAGATAAGATCTTCCTGCTTGTGTGCTTCTCCAGCACCACATCGAGGTCCTCCATTGGACCCCTTTCGACTCGCGATCCGCTGTCAACGAGTCACTTTCTTCTTTCTTCCTCCTCTATGTCCATCAAGAAGAAGAGGTAGATCGTCCTCGAATGCAATTCGCCAGCGACATGTCACGGATCGCCAACACCTCCTTACCCAGACCACCATCCCATCACCCCTCCATCTGAAATTAATCTCTCGCCCCCCCGTGACACGGCAAGCATGTCGAGCAGTTCCTACCCTCGCCTTCGCGACGCCTCATACCGCGAGCTGCCCGCCGTCGCGCGCGTCCTCTCCCTCGCGTTCTGGGACGATCCCCTATGCGGACAGCGCATACACCCATACCGCGAGAAGTACCCCGGCGACGTGGACCTGTACTGGCTGCGACGGGCGCGTGTCAACTTCTGGGACTGGCGGTGGAGGTGGGTGGTCGCCGTCGACAGGGACGGTGACGGGCGAGAGGTGATCGCCGGCATCGCGCAGTGGTCACGATTCGGCGAGGGGGGGAGACGGTTGGAGCTCGGGTGGTTCGATCCTCGTACGTCAGATCTTGGACAGTAGTTGATCCCTGATGTTCATGATTTTTTCCTTCGACGAGTCGGTTCCAGGAGAACTATGACTACGGGACACCCCGTGCGGACGACACTAACCTGTCAAAACAACACCACCATAGGGAACCTCCTCATGCCTCTCTTCCAGTTCGCAATGAAGATCCACGCCCTGCTATGGCCAAACAGGGCCAGCGATCCCGTGGACGAGGACATCCTCGAGCGCGCCTACCCCTTCATCAAGCAAGCGTGGTCCGGCGAGCGCGCCGAGTCGTGGTACCTGCAGAACCTGGCCGTACACCCTGCCTTCCAGGGGAAGGGTATCGGCCGGATGCTTGTGCAGTGGGGGCTCGACCGCGCGCGGGTGGAGGGCGTCTACGCCTCGGTCATCGCCGCCCGGGGGAAGGACCCCTTCTACCGGAAGTGCGGGTTTGACGTCCAGGACGGGAATTGGGGGATGGGCGGTGCTGGTAACCCGCTGCAGGGGTTCGAAGGGGGAAACATGCATTGGAGGGCCCCGGATGTGGCGTTCAATTGATGATGGTTACTGCTGCGGTTGAGATATGATCCTGTCTCATCCATGCTTGTGAACAAACTGCATACGACGAGTGACAGAGTCCCCCGATATTCGAAGAGGGGAAACGCTTGGTATTCAGGAGCTTCTCAGCTATAGTTGGAATTGCCTGGTATTTGTCCCGACGTGGTATGCCCTTGCCGGAAAGCTATCGCTGGCCGAACATGCCTCGAAACGCTTAGGTTCCCTATTGTCAATGGATGACATGAGATTTCTTCCTGACGGGAGGAATGCGAAGATTGCTTACTCTCCAGAGTGAGGCCGAGCCGGCTTGTTTGGTGTACATGGTCAGTGACGCGGCGGTCAGGACAAACACCAGGACCGGGCAATCAATCACGTCCTGGGATTGATGGCAACGCCTATCAAAGTGGCGAAATGATGTTGTACTCAGCCTGAGTACAAGTACACCCGTTGCCCGGAACCTGCGTGGTAAAGCCTCGCGAAAGGATAGGGTCATTATTTGGAAGCAGTTTGACTCATTGAAGCAACCTTTAGCAACTCTCCACGCGAAGTGTTTAACTACCTTCTCTCCTAGTTACCAAGTGCCCAAACCGATTCTGACCTCGCCACGCAAATCATGATATTCGTATACACGCGCAGTACAAGTCATGTCCAAGTCGGAAATTTAATAAAAGGGTATCTACACCGTCTAACTCGTTTGTGTTTATTTCTTTTGTGTTCTTGGAGGCCGTGCCTACTTGACTTAATGGTGGAAGAGGCGGATGTTCTGCTCTATGAAGGTGATGCCCAGGCCCTCGGCCGTCTCGAAGACAGGCTGGTCGTTCTGGCTGCCGCCCGGAGCTGCGATGTACTTGGCTCCGGACTTGGCGGCCCGGTAGACGTTGTCTGTGAAGGGGAACTACGCAGATGGTCAGTATTCGTGCCATACGTGCAAAGAAGAGATCACTTACGAAAGCATCACTGGACACGACAACATCCGTCAACTTGGAGAGCCACTCCTCCCGCTCCTCAGCAGTGAAGTCCTTCGGAATTTCCTCAAATGTGTTGTTGAAAGCCTCCCTCTCAGGACCAGACTTGGCCAGCTGGCCGTTGACGAGCAGGTCAATGGCGTTGCTCTTGTCCGGGCGCTTGGTGCCCTTCTTCCACTTGATGCCCAGGACACGGGGGTGGAATCGCAGCCACCAGTTGTCGGCCTTGTCGCCGGCCAGACGGGTGCAGTGGATACGCGACTGCTGACCAGCGCCGAGTCCGACGACCTGGCCTCGAGTGGCGTAGCAGACGGAGTTGCTCTGGGTGTACTTGAGGGCAATGGTGGCGACAGTCAAGTCACGCAGCGCACTCTCGGGGACATTGGCGCCCTTGGGTGTGATGACAGTGCCGAAGGACTTGGGGGTGATCTCAATGTCGTTGCGGTGCTGAGCGAGCGTGATGCCGTAAACAGTCCGCAGCTCCTTCGGGTTGGGCTCGTACTCGGGGTCGATCTGCAAGACGAGGTACTTGCCACCCTTCTTCTTCTTGAGGATCTCCAGTGCGGCGGCGTCGTAGCCGGGAGCAATGACACCGTCGGAAACCTCCTTGGAGATGATGCTGGCAGTAGCGACGTCCACGACGTCACTGAGAGCGATGAAGTCGCCGAAACTGCTCATGCGGTCCGCGCCACGGGCACGGGCGTAGGCCTGAGCAAGAGGGGACTCATCAATACCCGGGATGTCCTCAACGAAGTAGGCCTTCTTCTCCTCAGCAGTGAGGGGAAGGCCGATCGAGACACCTGCGGGCGAGACATGCTTGAAACTTGCCGCCGCAGGTGTGTCCAGGGCGCGCTTGAGCTCCTTGACCAAGGGCCAAGCGTTCAAGGCATCAAGCAGGTTGATGTAGCCGGGCGAGCCACCCAGAACCTTGAAAGGCAGCGTCTTCTCCTTGACAAAGGCAGCTGCAGGCTTCTGGTGCGGGTTTGCTCCGTATCGCAGGGCCAGGTACTGCTGGCCGTCGGCGGCATACTGCTTGCGGAAGAAATCGGAGATTGCGGCATCGTAGTCAGCAGTATGCTCGAAAGCCTTGAGGGCGTACAAGCGGCGACTGGACTCCTTGACATCGCCAGCCTCAAGCTCCTTCAAGAACTCGGCGTAGTCGGCCGGGTCGGAAAGGATCGTGACGCGAGTGTGGTTCTTAGCGGCTGCGCGAATCAGCGTCACGCCGCCAATGTCGATCTCCTCGACAGCCTCGGGCACGGTCACGTTGATCTTGGCGACGGTGTCCTTGAAAGGGTACAGGTTGCAGATGACATAGTCGACCTTGTCGATGTGCTGCTCAGCCAGGTCCTTCTCGTCCGAGGCGAGATTGCGGGCGAGGATACCAGCGTGCACAGCAGGGTGGAGGGTCTTGACGCGGCCGGCAAGCATTTCTGGGGCCTTGGTGATAGCCGAGATGTCTCTAGATGGGAAAGTCTGTGAGCAACTGCCAGCAGTCACGATATTCCGGCTGGATCAGATCAGGGCTAGGGCTCATCATACTCGACTGGGAAACCAGACTCGCGAATCATCTTGGAGGTGCCTCCAGAGGCAAGAATGCGAACATTCTGCTGAACAAGACCCTTGGCCAAGTCGAGCAGGCCAGTCTTGTCATAGACAGAGACGATGGCAATGCGCTGGCCCGTGGGCGCCTTCTCAGAGGTAGACATCTTTTCGAGAATCGTCTGTTGCAGCGATGTCGACGGTGTTATCTAGAGGCTGATCGAACTCGAGTGTGTCCTTAAAACCGGCTCAGGAGACAGCTGGAGATGCAAAAGGAAGACGACGAGCGACAAGGAGAGTAGCTTGGGCGATTGCTGACTTCGTCACAACCGAACTAGAGAAAATTGGCGGGGCAAGCTCGAAAAGTTGTACTGTGGTATACATCGTAGATTTGGCGGGGTCGAGAAATTCGGAAGCTGCTGGGGGACCCCGCCGTCCAATTGTTCCAAGGCTGGCAAGGTTCAAACTTGCCGTCATCGGGACCGAGCTGGCGGGCACGGAATCCATGCCAAACTGCTGGCCTGCCATTGGGTAAGATCGCCAAAAAGCTCCAGAAAGGGAAAGAAACGAGCTGACTCCCCCCGGCTGCCCCTGTCCAGCGCGTAGGACAACCATAGGACAATCTAATCGCGGGTAAGTCGCGGGTACGTGTTTGTCGACCGTATTTCTTCTAGTCTCCATTCAATTTCGCCCCAAATCTGATCTCCCCTGCTGGGGATTGACTTCGCCGTGAGATTTGCCAGATGCCTCCAAATGCCTTTGTACGGTGAACTCGGAAACAAACTGGTACGAATCCCTCTCGGTTGACCCAGATCCTGGCATCCTGTGTATCCCGCCCACTTACATGATCCAGGTCGGCCATGCCAAAAGGACACAAGCCTTGGCAAACCTCCCTCCCTACCAGACCGAGCTCGTCCGCGAGGTAGCCCGTGAGGTTCGAGACCTAGACCGCGATGTTGCCAACCTCCTCGAGCCCTTCCAAGGCTCGTTCGACCCCAATGCCGACCAGGCGACAGCGTGCACCCTCCTGGTCAACCATCTCTCCATGAGGCGCAACAAGCGCTGCCTGCTCGCATATCATAAGACGAGGACCGATAAGCTTGAAGAGCTCGTCTGGAGTGGCGCGGACGTCGTCGATCTGTCTGTACAACAACTCAGGGATGGGGCAGTAGGGAATGCTGGCAGTTCTGCCCTGCGCTCTGGCGATGGTGGGACCAGCAGTCTCAGCCCGCAAGAGGAGGATTATGTCAGACAATATGGGGATTTGCTGGCCGCTTACAAGGGACAGTGGACTGATATCGACTTGACGGGGAGTTTGGACCCGCCGAAGGACCTGTTTATTGACGTGCGCGTGCTCAAAGACGCCGGGGAGATACAAACAGAATACGGGTGGGTAATACAGGTCATGGCGTGTTACAAACTTTGCATCAGGCTAACGGGAATGTATAGGGCCATCAACCTGACGAAGAACAGCCAATTCTATGTGCGACAAGGAGACGTCGAGCGATTGATCGCCCAAGGCTACCTTCAAAAGCTGGGCTAAGGAACAGACACTTATGTAAGAGGCCATGGAGGTTTCTGCCGTTGGACTCTAGCTTCCTGCCCCATGTCCAGCTTTGAGGAAACGGAAATAGCCGAACGGGTCCAGAGAGGGCGAAAACACCCGATCCGACAATGATTACGAGCTCAGGATGTTGCAGTATGGTCAGCTGGTATTGCACGTCCATTCTGCAAAACACAGCAGGATGGCGCGACATCGTGAGCGGGCACCGATACGGCGACATTGTGGCACAGCTGTAGGTTCAAGGGGCACTGGCTTCGTCAAGTCTCTGTCATCCGTAGCAGCCCACGCTACATGCACCTGCACCCTATGTGTGGTCAAGGCGTGCTGCAGCTGATGCGGCTCGCCGAGCGGAAAGCCAATTCGAGAGGTGCGGGGGATGTTACTGCATGATGCAAAGGGGATCACGGCGGGGTGGTCGTTCCGGCGAGTCCAATTTTCAGATGGGACGAATCGCGGATTTTCAAGCGACTAAAAGGCGATATCGTGGGGGAAGCCCGTTACAAGAAAGGGTTGACTAAGATACAGCTCTATACATATTTTCGTATCTATAGCCCTGATAAGTAGCTTGTCGAGCTCCTAGTGGCGGATCGCCGCGGCTGCGTGGGTACCTCGAGCCGGTGTCAGATGTGGCCTAGCAGCCGCATGAACATCCCATGCGAGGATCACCCAAGCAAGAAAAGCAGGCCTAGTTTTGACACTATTACTACACACTACATACTAAGTAGTAGGTATCAGCACGTATCTCTGGAGGAGGAAAACATACGTAAACTCGAAGCCGAATACGGTGGATAAGGATGGTTCGGAAATCCATTATCTTACGTTTTTCAATCAGCCCAAGGATTACCTACATGGCCAATTCAATGTTCTTGTTGATGTCCGCAATCCGATGTGCCGTTGTGTGGCACATGTGGTAACATTCAATTCTGTAGGACCCTCTTTTTCTCCAAAATCTTAACCCCCCAACCATCAATCGCGATTGATTCCGCCTGCCAACCACGTGCCAACGTTCCGGATTGTGCTTCAATGCTGTGCTGGAAGTCTCACATAGCATTGGTCCTCCAGCTTTTGGTTGTATTACAAGCTTGTGCTTACCAAATCGATACTCCCCTCCTATGCAGTCGTCTCCTTTCGTCAATTTGAAGACCAGAAAGTGGTGGGAAGTAAGTCCTGCTGTGCAAGGCGTCAGTCGAACAGCCTGGATTCAATCCATTGTTCATACATATGACAGGGCGGCCCACTTGCCGTTGCTCTCCACCCGTAATTCGCTTCCACAGCAGGTGCATGGGGAGATGCAAATTGGGTGGAAAGCTTTTGCAGGCGGGCGGATCCATGATTTTCAGACCGGAGACACATGCTTTTCTGCTCTTCTGCTCGAGATCTGCAGCCCGTCGATATCCAGTCCAGTTTTCTTGTGATGTCTAAAACACCTGCACCTCCATACTCCCTTCGAGCTCAACTACGATCAACCTCCTGAGCTATCACAACCATTCCCCTCACTTGGTACTTCTCGTTCTGACTTCGTCATTGTCCCCTTGCCATCGCGTGTGTAATTCCGGCGCTGCATGTCGTCATATTCATCCGTATATACTGCATAGCCTACATACCCTACAATCCAGCTCGCCTCGACGCCGATATCTCTACAACTCACCAATTGCACCGCATTCTTACGCAAGATATCATCATGCTAAGCGGACACTGTTTCTGCTAGGCTGACACACTCTCACCCCGCCCGCCATGGCATCGCCGTCTACGGGCTTCTCCGCATGGCGGAGAAGAGCCACATCTGTCACCTCACAGGACAGGAACACCTCGACCCCTACGCCGGCTGTCACGAGCCCTGCCCGGGCCAGACCACGGACTATCGCAGATGCAGGAGCTGTTTCCACTTCGGGCTCGGCAGCTCACAGAGAACCCATACGGTCTTTCGTTTCCGGCAGTGTTTTAGATAATCCTGGTGAGTACCTTGATGCTTCTCATATGACAGTCACTCACTTCCACCCACAATGCCACCCTGTGAAATTGCTGTATATAAACTTTGTGTGATTGTGCCGTACCTCAAACCCGCCCAATACAAGCTTATAGCAGCATAAATCCCCATCGAGCTTCTTGTCAAAAACCGTTGTCATGGGCTACCTTGTCTTTGGGTAACCCCCTGTGGAATGACCCCTCGTCGTGTAATATCTGGTGGCATGCTGGATTTCCTGTTGCCAAAAACACAACAAGCATGGCGGCATACACGATACTAACTCGGACCTCAGCCCCCATCGACAGCGCCCAGTACGCGAGAAGCGTCCGTGAAGACACCGCAGAACTAGCCTCTTACCTCCTATCCGACAAAAACTCTCGCCCGAGTCCAAACCTGCTGTCGCGCGCGAGATCTCATTCCTTGCAACAGACTCCTGAAAGCCTGCTCAGTGGTGATGACGACGACGATGAAGACGACGACAGCACCATTCATGCCGGCAGATCCTCGACTACTATCCTGGAACTGTCTGAGCCCCCGTCGCCGCTGGAAGATGAAGAGGCACAGGGAGATGAAGGGCCCTCGATGCTCGCAAATCTGCTGAGGAGATCACCCCCGGAAAGCTACCAGGACCACCATATACGTGATCATCGCCTTCCGTCACAGCAGGACCGAACAACGGCTGATACACCATACGAAGGCCGACGGAGGACAGGTGGGCATGGCAAGAGCCAGGCCTGGGTGCCCGATGATGAGATCGCAGCCGAAGAGCATACAGAGATCACGCCACTATTGAGACCCGTGTCACAAACGAGCTCGGATTTACAGACCGAGCATGGCAATGTTAGTGACGTGGACGTGGAGAGCCAGAAACCGCATAACTCACGGAACTGGCTGGCTCAAAGATTGAGCCGTGCGAAGACAGGTCTGCAGGGCTTCTCAAAGACGGCTCGTGATCCTCGGGGTTGGAATGGGAAGGCTTTACTGCACACGTTCGTTGTCGACCCTGTGAAGACGTTGCCAGCCGTCTTGGTCGGTCTGATCCTGAACATGCTCGATGCGCTATCATACGGCATGATCCTCTTTCCCCTGGGGAACCCGATATTTGAACGTCTTGGGCCGGCCGGAATTTCGATATTTTACGTCAGCACAATCGTGTCACAACTCGTCTACTCATCGGGTAGCATATTCAAAGGAGGTGTTGGCTCTGAGCTTATTGAGGTCGTGCCGTTCTTCCACAATATGGCATCGACAATCACGGGCCTCGTTGGGGAGGAGAAACCGGATGCGGTAATAGCGACAACAATATTCTGCTTCTCCTTCAGCTCTCTTATTACCGGCGCTGTCTTCTTCGCCATGGGCTCGCTGAAGTTCGGTTACCTTGTTGGCTTTATCCCTCGACACATCCTAATTGGCTGCATAGGAGGTGTCGGTTGGTTCCTCGTACAGACTGGTCTCGAAGTATCCGCAAGGCTGGAAGGTAGCTTCCACTACGACCTCGAGACGGCGCGGCTGCTGTTTCGCCCGGACACACTGCCACTCTGGATACTACCCCTCGGCTTTGCGATAATACTTTACTTCCTAACGACCTGGAACAAGCTGAAGGACAACCACTACGTTCTTCCCACGTTTATCTGCTTGGAGCCGGCCATATTCTGGTTCTTTGTCATTGTGCTCGACTCGCTGGACGCGGAACCCCTGCGGCACAAGGGCTGGATTTTCGAGGCGCCGCCGGCCGGTGAGCCTTGGTGGTACTTTTATACGTTGTTCAGTGAGTCTTGCTCTCTTCCAATTAGCCGACGTGGGTATAGCTAACTAACTGTTACAGATTTCAAATTGATCCATTGGGAAGCAGTCGCCCAGTGTATACCTGCCATGCTAGCCCTCACGTTTTTCGGCGTGCTTCACGTTCCCATTAACGTGCCAGCGTTGGCGCTGCAAACCGGAGAGGACCACGCAGACCTCGACCACGAGTTAAAATTGCATGGTCTCTCCAACTTTTTGTCTGGATGCGCGGGCAGTATCCAGAACTACCTTGTTTATGCAAACAGCCAGTTTTTTATCAAGTCTGGCGGTAATCGTCGACTCGCCGGGTACCTTCTGGCTTTCTTCACAGCCATCGTCATGGTCATTGGTCCGGTATTGATCGGGTTCATCCCAGTAATGATGGTTGGGACTCTGATTTTCGTATTGGGTTTTGAGCTGTTGCTGGATGCTCTGTGGGATCCTCGCAAGAAATTGAACTGGCTCGAGTATTTGACGGTATGTGCGCCCCTTGCCCAATATTGAGTTATTCTGCTAACTTCCTGCTTAGGTAGTCGCCATTGTCCTGGTCATGGGAACCTACGACTTCGTCATGGGCATCGGTGTTGGTGTCCTCCTGGCCTTCGTATCGTTGATTTTCCAGACCTCCAGGGTGTCAGCCATCCGTGCCACATTCACCGGTGAGGTCGTCGGGTCGACTGTTCGGAGGAACCCCACACAGCAGCACTACCTACAGAAGGTGGGCAACCTGATATATCTCATCAAACTATCGGGGTTCCTCTTCTTCGGGACAATTGTTAGCGTCGAAGAGACAATCCGCAAGCTTATCGAAGACGAAGAGTTCGAGAGACGGCCAATTCGATACCTGATCCTGGACCTCCGGCAGGTGGTAGGCCTCGACTACTCAGCAGGCGAGGCCTTCAGCACCGTCAGCCGACTGCTCGCTGCCAAGAAGATTGTCCTTCTGCTGAGCGGTGTGGACACGGATGGCCCCATCGGGCGCGATCTGCGCGCAGTCGGCCTGGGTACAAGCTCGAACGGCACGCAGGTCATATTCAGCCCGAATCTCAACTCAGCACTCGAGAACTGCGAGAACGAGCTTCTGAGGACCTTCTACGCGAGCCAAGAGGCCGTCGGGGCATCTCGAGACGGCGATACGTCCAACCTGGACGTTCCCAACGCAGGGCAGAATCACGACTCTGCAGGTGTCCACGATCTCAACAATTCGCTACTAGGGAGCTCGCCCAGGCGTAGTCACCTGCACAAGGCGGCGCAGGAGTCGCTGACCCAAAAGGAGGTGGCGCGCCTCTCGCAGTGGCGGAACTTCAAAGAGCCGTTGCGGCTCATGCTTCAGATCTTCCACGACCTCTCTGATAAGAACGAGGATTTCTGGATGCGTGGCAAGGCTTACTTTGTACGGCGACAGTATCGTCGCGGCGAGATCCTTTTCCACGCGGGCGAGCCTGCCACGGGATTCTATCTCGTCGAGAGCGGGATTCTGAGGGCAAGGTATGACCTCCCGCAAGGGGTGCTGAACGAGAGCATAGTGGCTGGCACGACTTGCGGGGAGCTGCCTTTCTTCTCGGAAACGGAGCGGACGGCGACGGTGGCGGCCGAGCGGGACTGCGTGGTCTGGCTGATGGATAAGGAGAACTGGGACAAGCTGCAGAAGGAGGAGCCGGACGTGGCGAGGGAGCTCCTCAAGCTCAGTCTGAAGCTGACGAGTGAGAGGATGAGTAGCATCACGAGCTATGTGTTAACCACGGCAGGATGATGAATGTCGGCACAACTTATGTGTAGGCGCAAGCAGGTTTATTGGAAAGGGGGCATTGGTGTGCATAATGAGCGGAGCGGTTGCGTTTGCATAGCAGCGTCTACGGACTGTGGTAGATGACCAGAAGCGTCTGGGGTGAAGTGCAATGGAAAAGTCACGGGTTGCATGTCAGCAGCCAGAACTCAATCTATCTGTAGTATTTTTTTCACGGGATAAACGAGTAAAGACCATGACTGCTAGGGTTCAACCCTTCCTCAGGCTGCAGGCAGCCTTCCTGTCCTCGGTCGTCACATTTCTCGACCAGAGTCTCTGATTCTGATGACGATCTTATGCAGGGCGCAAAGACAATCCAAGATTTGTTCAGCCTTGCAGGGACGGGATGGGCCCCAGTCCCCTGCCATTGACGAATCAGGACCGTCCGGACTGCAGATCCGGATGATGAAAACGCGGGGAACCGTTGCGCAATCACAAGTTTTAAAGAGTTTCATTCTGAGTTGACCAGCTTCTTCCGTCCAAGCAGCCAAGCTGACGGGTTTTGCTGGGTATCGCGGGGCTCACGACGGGCGGCCATCGCAGGTGGGTACAAAGTCCCTGGAGGTGCACAGCACAAACCCAACAGCTGGAGTGGAACCTGCATTGCGCCCACGTCGTCACCACGCCGTTAGCAGCTACTATGAGTTGATGTTCAACTTCACATACCTAGTATATCTCCCCCCCTCCCCCCTCGGCACTACTTGCAGCGTTGCATTCTTGACGGCAAGCTGTACATACCGTACCACAGTACTCTTGGCGCCCTGCATCGATGAAGTGCGACACCACATAATACAATCAATTCGATAACGATACGATAAAGCTCGTTTCTCTATCCTTGCTTTTGCCTGCCCCTCTCCTACGTTCAACCCGTCGCCGTTATGGCTTCGTCTGGTTCCAGCGCCGGGGAAAGCCTGATACCGTCCTCGTCCGCTCCAGACCTGCAGACTGCCACTGCCACTGCCACTGCCACTGCCACTGCCAGCGCGTCCGCATCCGCGAGGCCCCCGACATTGCAGCCGCGGAAAACGAACAGTGCCAGCTCCCCGAGGCCCATTGCGAGGGTGACCACACAGGAGAGGCTCGATAGTATTCTACAGGTACGCCAGCTTGACGATTCCTTTACTTCACCATTACATGCATGATAGTCCTGTTCAAAGCCAAGGTGCCCCCGGACACACTACTCAGTTGGGAGGTACCATTGCGATCTCCAGCCGTCGCATCTCCTCAATGGGCTGATACCTACCCACATGACCCCACAACGTTGGTTGTGCCTTTTGCTTTGGCGAACTTACCTGGCTGACCTCGCACCCCGTCCCTCGACTGCAGGTAGGTTTCCAACGCGCAGAGACCATGTCGCCAGGCCAGAGCCCACCTACCTTCCCGCGCCGGGGCGGCGCCAGCAGCAGCAACCAGCTATCGAACCCGAGCAACGAGAGGTTCCGCGACCTATACGAGGACGAGGACGAGGAAGTGCAGCCGGATGAGAGGACGGGGATCATCAACAGCGCGCCGTCCGCGGTGAGCTACCAGAGCATCGCCGAGACTACGGGGACGAGAGCGCGGAGGTCTGGGATACTGAAGGGGAATAATAACTCTGGGAGTAACATACTGAAGCATAATGGCGCTGAGGCTGGCAGGGACCAGTCGATCAGCTTCGGGCATGACGCGCAGAACGGGAGCGACGGGACGAGCGACGGGGACGGGGATGGTGCTGCAGGCAGACAAGAACAGCAAACGTGGTGGAGGGCGCTGCGGGCCAGGTTCGGTTCCATCGAGCTGGAGAACAAGGCCTCTGTCGCTCGCGATCATCTAGCTTTAGGTATGTGGATCCCCCTCCTCCCTCCCCTCACCGGCTACGCGGCCAAGCCTGTCACGGACACGGCGCTGACGGCTCTTCTACCCCCGACCACAGAACGGACTTTCCTGGCCTGGCTGCGCACGTCCCTCTCCTTCAGCTCCATCGGCATCGCCATAACCCAGCTCTTCCGGCTGAACACGTCCCTGACCGAGGACGACGGCTCGCCCGAGACGGGAAGCCAGCACACGCTCAGGCACCTCGGGAAGCCGCTCGGCGCCATCTTCCTCGGCATCAGCATACTCATCCTGTTCCTCGGGTACCACAGGTACTTCCAGGCGCAGAGCTGGATAATCAAGGGGAAGTTCCCCGCAAGCCGGGGGACGATAATACTGGTGTCGTTGGTCGCATTGGTCCTGATGGTGATATCCCTGGTTGTGGTTATTGTAGTGCAGCCGGCTACGTCTGGTGGCTGAGGAGTAAACTCTCTGTCTCTCTACAGCCTGTGTTTGGTTCAGACTCGTTATGGGCTGGGATTTGGTCTTCCTTCGAGTCATCCTCCAGAGGTCCCAGGGGGGGTCCCGGGGGGGATCCCGGGGTGATGAATGGGTTGGCGTTCAGCGTGGGAAAAAGCATAGCATCGGCGCTGTTCATTGCGACCTACTCAGATTCGCATAGGGGCTGATTTCTCGAACTGTTTTATCGTTGAGGGTGTTCGCGTGTATGGAAGCCCATTTCTTTCTCGTGACGGCCCATTAGTCTACTGCTGCTGTGGGTGCTGTTATTGTCTTCGCGACTTCGCGATTGGCAGCCGCGCGAGCCGAGTCAGGCAGAATAAAGGTGGCATAAGGTGGCCGGTGATGTCACACGACGACAGTATTAATCATGAAAATAGGACAGCTTACTAGTAAACACATGTTCAGTCTTCCATATAGCTTCGTTAATCACTCATATATATAAGATTCGTGAGGCCGTGGCTTTGTGTTCTTGGCGATCCTACTTTATACATATATATTTCCTCTCCGAACATTACTCACCACCCACTCAACTTGACAGTCCTTGCCTCTACATCGCCCCATCATCACACC
This sequence comes from Cytospora paraplurivora, assembly GCA_021272945.2. Taxonomy (NCBI): domain Eukaryota; kingdom Fungi; phylum Ascomycota; class Sordariomycetes; order Diaporthales; family Cytosporaceae; genus Cytospora; species Cytospora paraplurivora. The sequence goes on from JAJSPL020000029.1 coordinate 334,922, forward strand.
ACCTCCCGCGAAGATAGACTCTGTTCTCATAATCCTCACTCAGACATGAGTCCCCAAGCTACGCAACACGCTCACGTGAGCCTTACCTCGTTTCTCCAAGAGATCGCGCCACAGGATGGCTCGCGCCGGGAGCTGTTCACCTCAGTCATCCCCGCCGTGATCGACGCCGTCGGCGATATCGCAAAGGCACTACAGAAGGCCCACCGGGTCGAACAGACCGGGTCGGAGAACGTCTTCGGCGACGACCAGCTCAACGTGGACGTCGCCGCGGAGAAGATCCTGCGCGACACCTTCGAGTCCAGGGTCCCCTCGGTCGTGACGGCCAGCAGCGAGGAGGACCCCGTCGAGAAGCCCGTCCACCCCGGCACGGCGCGGCCGCTGGACGACGGCGCCACCGAGAACTACACCGTCGGCTTCGACCCCCTCGACGGCAGCTCCATCATCACGCCCAACTGGACGGTGGGCACCATCCTCGGCGTCTGGGACGGCCCGACCGCCGTGGGCAAGCACGCCGCCGAGCAGCAGGTCGCGTCCGTGCTCGGCCTGTACGGCCCGCGCACGACGGCCATCGTCGCCGTGCGGCTCCCCGGGGCGGCGGCGGCGTGCTTCGAGGTCGGCCTCGGGGGCGACGGGGCGCGGGGCGCCGAGGTGCTGAGGACGGCCGTGAGGCTGGCGGGCGCGCCCTACAAGACGCGCTACTTCGCCCCCGCGAACCTGCGCGCCGCCGAGCAGGACCAGCGCTACATGGCCCTCGTGACCCGGTACATCCGGGAGGGGTACACGCTGCGGTACTCGGGGGGCCTGGTCCCGGACGTGTACCACGCGCTGGTCAAGGGCCACGGGGTCTACGTGTCGCCCGTGACGGGGAAGAGCCACGCCAAGCTCAGGAGGCTGTACGAGCTGTTCCCCGTCGCGCTGATCGTCGAGTGTGCGGGGGGGAAGGCGACCGACCCGACCGACGGGAAGAGCATCCTGGACTACGTCCTGCGGACTACGGACGAGAGGGCAGGGCTGGTGTGTGGCACGCCGGTGGAGGTCGAGGCGGCTGTGCAGGCGCTGCTGGGAGTTGCTGGTGGTGTGAGGGGGTAAATCTCTATAGGGTGAAGGAGCATGTCGAAGCGGGTCGAGGTTGTCGATGAGTGGTACTGCCCTGTGTCTGTTTGAGGCCTCATCAGCGTACACATTTGTATATACCTTACGCTTGGGCTCTGTCCAGGAGTCGGCAGCGGACTCTTCCTTTCATAGTGCTTGTCCCCAACTGCAAATACATCGTTATGATACCAACACCATGCTCTCTATCTTCCTATGTCGCAAGACATGATAAGTAAACGACACCTCAGCTTGAGAGGAGGGGAGGGGCCTCAATACAAGGTGGGTAGCTTGGGGAAGCGGCTGCAAATAGCGATCGTCTCAACCATGGGAAGTGGAATGAGGTCACTATGGGACTATTAGCTTGGTTATACAGTAATTCATTACAGCTCTCAGAGCTTATGGCTATCCTATCTTAGGCTGATTATGCCGATAGTCCTATCGGTTCTCAGGCCTTCGCTGACCTCAAGTGCTGAGCGAGTATCGGTGGGATGGGAATATGGAAGCACCTGCGTAAACAGCTATATGCGGAGACTATAAATCCCGCCTCAAGGTTGTACCGATGGACACAAATATGAGGATATACATCGAGCTCTTAGTTGACTGGGCTTTCTATTCAGATCCTCTATGGTAGCATGCTGATACCACGGGACTTGTCGACATGGAACTACACATGATACGTAGAAGGAAAACGCCTAGATTGCTGTTTTTTTCAGTATCTTGTTGTTAATACGTGATACACCGATAAAATATCAATGATATGAAGAATCTGTAGTTCATATAATCTGCCTGGATATAACTTACCAGAATTATGTTCCTCGAAAGCCTATATTGCACATGGTTGTATGGTCGGAGCTTAGGCATTTCGCTTACGACAATTCGAAGAGACACAAGACAATCAAAGCGGGGAGGGACCTGTACGAATGAGATACTCCCCGGGCCTAGACCATCTCAAGGGTATTATACATGCATGTAAGACAAAGACCCCCGTCCTGGCCATGGTCCTCCTATTAGTCCTCAGGCAAATCGGACTCGAGGCCCTAAGATCTCTTGTCAAATCGACTCGAAAGCTCATATGCATGACAGATAGGAAGGCATCGCTTCATGCATCTCGCCACTAGTCCTGGAATCTGCCTCCGGGACTGCCCATGGGAGGTCCCATATATAGAGGCTACCTTATCCCACGATGTTCTTCCTCGGTGCTGAGCTCTCTCTTGTCGCAATAGTCCCGACGACTTGTCCCGCAAACCAGCCAATATGGTCCAGCCACACCAAGTATTTCTCGCAGCTGTGCTCCCAGCGATCGCTCTCGGTGTTTCGAACTGTACGGCAGCCAGCGCTATCGTCCGAAAGGAATATGGAAGTCTCACCGAACAAGAGAGGCTCAAATATGTCCGTGCTATCAAGTGCGTCTTGGCCAAACCATCGCTCCTGCATACGATCGTCCCGGCTACCACCAACAAGTTTGACGACTACGCCGCTATCCATGTCAACCTGACCACTTCCATCCACGTTGACGGCATTTTCCTTTCATGGCACCGCCACTTCGTCTGGCTCTTCGAGCAAGAGCTTCACCAATGTGGCTGGCCGGCATCGCTGGGGATACCATACTGGGACTGGGCTCTCTACCCGGAGCTCGAGACAAGCCCTATGTTCGATGGATCCGCAACATCACTCGGCGGCAACGGCCTATATGACCCGGTCCCCAACGGCACCTACACCGCTCTCGATGGCACTGTCCTCCCAGGGGGTACCGGTGGTGGCTGCGTGACGACCGGGCCCTTTGCCAACCACACCATCTACTTCCAAAAGTTGTACTTTGACACCGTCCTCGTCGGTCTCCCGCAAAACTGGACCGTGCCTGTCCCACACTGCCTTTCGAGGGATCTCAACAGCTGGGGTGCTCGGAAGTTTAACAACCAGTCCGACATCGAGTATATGCTAGCAAAGCTGACGGTGGGCGACTTCAATACGGACATCAGTGGATATGGCAGTAGCCCTGGCCTCCACGGCGGCGGTCACTACGCGATTGGGGGGACGGCCTTTGAATTCTTTGGGTCTCCGCAAGACCCTGCTTTCTATCTCCATCACTCTATGCTCGACAAAGTATGGAACGACTGGCAGGCTGCGGACCCGGTGAACAGGCGATATGTGTATAACGGCACCAGTACTATATTCAACGCTGATACCACGCCTGAGGTCACCAATAGTACAGTCCTGGAATATGGTATATTGGGTAGGGTCACGGCTGAGGAAGTGCAGGATCCTTTGAGCGGGCCGTATTATTGTTATGTGTACGAGTGATAGGTTAGAGAATACATAACCAGGGCGCGATACTCTTCGTGTATACCATCGCTCGTACCTAGTATACAGCTGCGCAACATCGCAAGGTACACAAGGGCAGTACGTGATATTCAAATGAATGTACGTAATTAACCTCAAGTTGAGAAAAAGGATATAAGCATTCGAGCCCTGGAGACGACTATAATGCTTCAAGTTTGACAAGACAACGTTATACCCTACATCCGTTCTGCTAAGTCTTAGTATGAATAATCTTATCATGGATGTTCTCCAACCTTTCATTCCAAGATAACCATTTCGATTCGCATTATGAACGTTGAACCGGTGTGGGATAAAATAGCAGGAAGTCGCTTGTGCTGTGATCAGCTAGCGGATGATTTAGCCATGAAATACCCTAGGGTACTGAACATGAAGAGCCAGCTAACCTGATTTCGAGTTGCACTCGAATGGAGATATAGATTTTCCACGTTGTATGAGCTGTACTTACTTCAAGAAAAACTAATCTTGAAACCAACTACGTTACTGATGCACCAGTTGACTAGACAGTCAGACTAATTAATAGTGCTTGAGCGATAGGAAGGATCTTGAATTCTGGGCGTAAGGTTTCAAGTGTATAGACAAGTGCAGTCTTATGGATAGTCTATGAACTGAAGCCACCGAAAATGGACAGAGTGAGATATGGGAGCCCCCGTTAGACAAGTAAGGGAACGGTGTTTGGTTCGTCGACATATCCAGCTTTTGATCAACAATAATTGACATGTGCCCCAAAAACCCGAACCCTGACACGCAAACTGTATGACGGGGTTCTTTCTGCATCGTTTAATCTACAAGGTTTTTGTTATGTAAGCTTACTATTTGTATCTGCATTGCTATCTGGATATTGAACCGAGGCCAAGCATACCTAGGTACCTTAGGATCCTTCAGCTTGCGAATCAGTGCCAGCCTACTTCCCCTCTCACTCCTTATCCACAGCACTGTCGATGACCTGACCTGATCACTCCTTCTTACAAGGACACCGACAGTCAATATTCGCTCGACGAGGCCGTCAATTGGAGCATACTTGCGTCAAAGAACACCTCGTGTCGCCCAGTCCTCCTACCAGCAACCAGCCATGGCCGGCTTACTCCCCAAGATCGACCGGACCAAATCGGTTCAGTCGCGCGACTATCGCGGATCCAGCTCCTTTGCGACCTTCATGATCGTTGGGCGTGAGTCTCTTACCTTTCCGCGCGCTGTTCCCAAGGCGGCGCAACGGCCTCAAGATCGCAAGTCGGATCATACACTGACAATCGCCCCATAGCCGTCTGCTTCTTCCTAGGGATCATCTTTGCCCAGTTCCCCTACGACTACCCCCTCCTCTGGACGTCCGACCCCGTCGCGCCCAGCTACTTCGACCAGCTCGAGATCCACCTCAAGTGGATGCACCAGTCGCCGCCCCTCATCGCGCGCCTCCTGCACATCATCATGGCCGTCGGCTTCCTGGGCTTCTTCATCAAGCTGTTCAAGCCCTCCGAGAGTAACATGCTGTTCGACGGCGCCTCCCTGGTCCTCTACGTCATCGGCCTGGGCGTCTACATGGCCAACATCGTCAAGGGCCTGCGGACCATCTCGAGCGACCTCTGGAGCGACGGCGTGTGGCAGGAGAAACACGACGGCCCGCTCACGGGCGAGGTCATACTGGGCAGGGACGACAGCCTGAAGGTCATGTCGGCGAGCAACACCATCCTGGCGCTGGTGCTGGTGGGCATCCTGGTGCTCCAGGGTGGTCAGTGGTACGCGGAGAAGAAGGAGCTGGAGGAGAATGAGCACTTCGAGAGGGCGGAGGAGCAGCAGAAGGCCGCGGCGAAGAAGAAGCAGTAGGGGAGTCCTCGTTGACGTGCTCGCTGCATGTGCCGAAAACGGTCGGCCGGTGAGGAGAATGTACTTTTAATCGGTCAGCAGTGCCTTTGATGGGATTGTCAGCAATTGACCAGCACTTGTGAGAGCCCTCAGGCATTGTCATGATCTGCTGTGAGGCAGTTTGGTTCTATGACGATTCCGACTGCTTGTAGACTTTGCATATATAAGGACATATAATAGCCTCCGAGAGAAATCGCGGCTAATGCTACGAAACACCCTGAGCTTCCGCAGCATTTTTTCCCACCAATGACGAGGTGTTGGGCAGCTATTCCACCTACGTAAATGCAGTTCTGGGGTAAGAGGTGCACTAATACGTGGTAAAGTGTTGATGCCGTAGCACGGACGTATAGCTGGCGTTGTTCTAAGCTCATAGCTATAATCTACTGTAGTCACTGTATGGGCAAACAGCCAGAGTACTATGTATTTCGCAATCTGGTTTGTAATTGATATCAGATAGCCTTCCCTAGTGAAGGAGTGTAGTGTAGTAAAGTAACTGCATCTGCCAACCACTATCAACTGCTCATCTTTTCTCTCTTTTCTCGTCCCAGCTCCTCCTTTTGTGCCTTGCGGGCCTCAAAACCTCTTTTCTTCAAATGGTCTCTCTCCAACTCTTCGGGAACATAAACAGAATATTCCCTAAGAACAGCTCTAACATATCGCCGAAACAGCCCGACATCATCACACTTTTGGGCTCGCGCCTTTCATCTCCATAGATATGTTGAAGGGAAAAAGAACACGACAAAACAAAATAAGCAGTTCAAGGTATCATCGGTATCGTGTCGTCAGGTGAAGTATATGAAGAAAGACAGAAGGGTATGAAGAGAAACAAGAAATCCAAACGCAAAGCTGGAGTACATAAGAAAGGGGCAACATGAGACTGAAGACAATCAGTATGCCCCAAAACAAAAAAGGAAACGCCAACCCAAATGCAGATTTACCGACCCATAGTCATCAGTCATCATAAAGAGAACAGAAAAAAAAAAGTAAAACAGTAGAAGAGAGCACGTAGTGAGTGACTGCTCTAGATCATGTTGCCGTTCACGCTCACCTCGAACCCCTCCCCCTTCTGCCTCAGCGCCTTGGCCAGCATCAACTCCCTCATCCAGTCGATCCTCTCGTCACGGCTCTTGACCGCGAAGTGGTGCGTCTTGCCCGTGCCGTTGACCGCCTCGGGGGGAGGCGGCGGCGGCGGGAGGACCTCGGACGACCCGTCCCAGCTGCCGTTGCGGCGGTGGTGCTGCTGCTGCTGCTGGTGGCCCGCGACGCCGCTCAGGGAGCTCTCCCTCTTCTTGAGCTTGAGCCCGCCCCTGGCGTGGTCGCCGGGCCTCATGTCGCCCTGCGGGATGAGCTGGAAGCTGAAGGCGGCGATGTCGTCCTTGGTCATGCCCTTGTCCTTGCGGATGCTCATGGCCTTGAAGGCGGCGTTGAGCTTGGACGTGGACGCGAGGCCCGAGCACGCGATGGCGTAGTCGTCGATGTCGACGTACTCCAGCGTCCGGTCCACCTCGGTGTGGTCCTTGTGCATCGCCAGCCGCGTCCCCTTGAGCGTGACGTAGTGCTCGTGCCACTCGTGCCGGAGCATCCTGAGCTTGCGCTTCCGCATGTACCCCTGGTACTGGCACGCGTCCATGTCCTTGGCGTGCCCGCCCAGCGGGGATCCGATCTTGGCCCCCGGCGACACGCCGCTGTCGGGAGTGTTCTGCCCGCTGCTGCTGCTGCTGTAGCCGCCCGAGGAGGAGTTGCTCCCGGGTCCCTTGGGGAGCGGCGCGATGGCCGTCTCGAACTGCCGCGCGCTGGCTGGTGGGGACCATGGCCACTGCACACGTGGGGGTGGCTGGAGGGGACGTTGCTGCTTGGTCTTGGGGGACGTCTGGGTCGTCATGATGGGGGTAGGGATACTGCGGCGGGGACCCGCCACGGGGGCCGCCGTGTTCTCGTCCACGGACGGCATGGTCATGAAGGATGGCCTGCGGAAGGTAGACCGGGAGAGGGAGCGGGGTGGCGGGTTGGAGGCCGAGTGGTAGTTCATCTCCGGCGGTACGGACTGGGAAGTGTCTCGGGCTACCGGTCCCATGGGCACCGCGGTGACCGGGACGTCCATCTCGGAGAAGGGTGTGCCGAAACGGTACACACCGGCCGGAGTGTGCGACCGAGAATCCGGCGAGGGAGAGGGAGAAGGAGATGGAGAGGGCAGCGAGGCTTGACGCTGCCGGACGACATTGAAAGGCTGTTGGGCCTGTTGGTTGAAAGGGTGTGCCGAAGGAGGATAAGCTGAGCCAGGGCAGGCGGACCCAGGGCATGCCGAGTCAGGAACCTGCTCGACCGGACGGCTGTTGGACTTTGGAATCGCCAGCTTGGTAAGCGACTTCAATCCTCCGTGAGGCGTCTTCTTTCTAGGTGGTAACATCTCAAATGGGGGCGTCGGTGGGACGTCACCCGAGGCGGTAGTGTTCTGAAGCTCGAGAAACTGGCGTACGTTGTCCCGCTTCTCTTGCTCCTGAGCGTTACGCAGGGTAGCTTGCTGTAGATATTGCAGAGGAGCAAGGCCTTCGGTGCCGAGGACGTCGGAGGACGCGACAACAGAAGGGACTGCATCAGAGGCAGGGCGGAAGACGACGTCGTCGTCAGGCCTTATCGCCCTGGCCGTCTCTGGGTTCCCAGGGTCGCCAGCAATCATGATGACGCCGCCAGTGTCGAGGTTGACAAAGGGATGGTCATTCTTGAACGCCTCGATCATGCGCTGCTGCTTCTGCCACTTGCGACAGTTCTCGCCCTTTGAGCAGTGGTGAGGCTTGGGCATGACCTGTTCTATGCCGACGATGGAGACAGACTCTCCAGGACGGATGGTGTCCTCGTTATTGTGATGGTGCTTCCGTCTGCGACTGCTCTGGCGAGACTTCAGCTCCCCGCCGTTTTCTGGCTTCTCACGCCTCCTCTCCTCCCTCTTGACTTCTTTGCTTGGCTCGTCCTCGATCGGTGTCTCAGGATCTGGGGATGCAGCACGGATGTCCTTCATGACGTGTATCTCCTCCCAGATCTTGGTCCTGACCCCGAACGAGGCGATACCGAGTTCCTTCAAGTCCTCGAACTTCAGCGTGATTAATATCGCGCCGTTGATATCATTCTCGACAAACTTCTCCGCGAATTGCAGCTCAACGCCAGCATTGAGCATCCACTGGGCGACCATTTCCGGGGACCACTGCGCTAGACTCGAAGTGTCGAGCTCCTGGCTCGAAAACTGGAAGGGCCCGTCGCGGTATGCCCTGGGGGTTTCCAGGTCCACATCCAGGGTGATGGGCATCTGAAACTCGATATCATGGCTGGGTACCTTGGGCGTCATGGGTGACAGTGAAAGTGCATGCTGGTATTCGATCGAATTTGCGCTGCTGATGGAACTGCGGAATAGGTGAGGGCCCCTGGGGCCTACAATTGGCTTGATAGGGTCCGGGCCCATCTCAAACTGTGCGATGGACCGTTGTTCTGGCGTGCGAACCTCATCGTAGGTTGACAGCGTTGTCATACTTGGTCGGCCTCCATCCTGGGCCAGAGATACCGCATTAGAGAGGGATCAATGCATAAGAGAAAGGAAGAAGAATCCGTGTTAGGATGCATCAAGCCACTTACAGAGTCAAGACTAAGTCGCGGAGGCGTATCGGCTTCATCCAGCTCGCTGAGAATATCGTCTTCCTCCCAGTCCGTCTCCATGAACTCCGTCAGGACCGAGTCCGGCCTCGGTGGCGCCACATTCTTGACGGAGAAGAAGTTCTCACGAAAATGAGGCTTCTCCGCCATCTCTCGATGGTGTGACCTCTCAGCCATGGCATGCCGTGATGTGGAAATCTGTGAACCGTTGTGAGCAATATGCCACATGCTGCTGGCTGCTTGTAACCACTGTCCCCACTCACCATTTTATGTGTGGTTCCGATTTTCTGTCTCGTATACTACTTCCTCAAATGATGTTTTTGGTTGCCCTTTTCGGGTGCCGTTGCCGGCAGGGTGTTTGTATCCAGAAGTCCTGCCAGAAGATGATCACTCATAGATAACGAAAGAGAACAAGCTCTTCTGTTTCCGCTGTTGATGATCTGTTGATTTTCCTGGGATATATGGAAAGTAAACAAATAATGATAACCCGCTATGCTGATATAAACAATGAAAGGTCGCAAATCAGGGGGAAAAGAGTCGATTCACGATAGTTTGGGCGGGCGCCTACGGGAGGTTATGTATGGCAACCACGACAGGACCCTTGTATATAAGTGAAGAGGCTGTCGACACTAGAGGAGTCACCGCGCCGGCATGTGCATTGAATGTGAACAACTTTGTCACAAAATGTGATAGTGGGCAGAGGAGGACCGGCGTGCCGAAGGAACACCAGAGACTTGCAGTGGGGTCCTCAAACCCCTGTACATGCCCAGGCCTGAGGAGAGATGAGCAAGAGAGGTAACCCGCAGCAGTGTCGGTGAGTGAGTGGTATTTCGTTGGCAGACGGAGGTGAGGGGGTGAGGCCGAGGAGACAGGCCTGCGATGCTGGGTCGAGGAAAAGCTCCGCGTTCAGGCCGGCAGTGTGTGCATTTTCCAGTCATGGTAGCCACACTTGGGGGAACACACCACGAGCGCCAGAAACTGGTAATGTGGTGCGTTTCGGACCCCCTATCGCCGTGTATTTTTGGCATACCCAGAGCCATGTTGAGCCAGTCAAGCAGCCGTGTGCAGCGGCAAGCGGGTCGAAGCCGTGGGCTGGTTGGCTGTAGTCGGGCATCAGGAGGAGAGAGATGGCATGAAGCTGTACCGACGTCCCCCGATGTGCCTTTCTTGCTGGTGATTGGCTTGTCCCAAGCGCCGGCCATCCACTTTTTTCCCACTGGGCCGGGAAGAGAATGACATGGGAGCCCTCCCCCCTGGGCACCTGAGCATGCCTGGCATGGCGTGGGTCTGCAGAAACAAGTGCAATCTATGTAGTTATGTAGGATGGTCCAGGGAAAAAAGAAACAAATACGACGTTGAAGTGCCGGGGATAAGGATGAGGGGTATCCACCGTTGGCCCCCGAGTAAGAGGGTGTGTCTGTCCTCTGCAGCTGTACCCTGCAGGTGTTCACTATCACCTCGAGCTGCAGGTTCCAGGTTCATGTTAGGAATGCGGTTCGCTGGGAAACGGACGGCTCGGATTGACGAACAATAGCATTGTGTGGCTTCGAGACTTGCGGTCATTGCTTGTTTCCGGGCTCTTCCCCGGCCGAGGTGGTTGATACAACCCTCTTGAGAACTTTGGTTGACCCAAGACGAAGTTAAAGCAATCTCATATGGACGTACGTAGTATGGATTGTGGCTTGCGTGGGGCTGTTATGGCATGGAAGATACTACTACGGGAGAATTGTTGCCATCTACCGTGTGAATGCACACAGCAACAGACCATGCTGTGCACTGGACACCTTTCCCCTCATGTTGTCCTACCTGAACCTACATGGGGGCAAGCATAGCACAGCACGCAACGGTAGACTAAGCAGGTATTCCATACCGCACCCCCTACCTGTCGAGCAACGGGAAGGGCCTTGCCTTGATCCCAACAGCAACCTCGGGAGGACCACCCTGGAGCTTTGGTCAACCGTCCCTCCTTGCCTTTCTCCTCCTTGTCTTGGGGTGCTCCCTGGCTTGGCCGCTGCTAACGAGGACCTCCTCTCGCGAGATTCCACAATTGTCCGGGTTCAAGGTTGATGAGTACTTAGTTTGTGATTGTCAGCTGTGGGACGGTCCGGTTTTTGCTATTTTCCTCTTCCAGCCGGAACCCTGGGTAAGACGGGCTCGCCCGGCTGCTAACCAGATAGACGATCTTGATTCATTCCCCTTGCTAGTGCTCCGTGTCCAATGGACTCAACGCTGGACATACGACTTGTGACCACACTGTGGGGAGCATGACCTGTGTGGTTTCTGTGGCTTGGTTCCAGAGCCGTGAGGTTGTCGATTGTGTCTGCCACACACGACCGCCAGCACGACATATCTCAGGCCGGCAACTGTTGTTGTTATTTCCGCCTCAGAATTGAGTACTGTGGACAGTATGGGGACTTCTGGAACTCGACGCTATCTGCGGCCAATCCGCAGGCCGCGTACGTTATAAGGCTTCATGTGGTATGTATGCATGCAAGCCTCACTTTTTGAGACCTGATCGATTCTGGAATCCACCGTTGCTGGTCACTGATGCAAGTGTCACTCGGTTCGCTACCGTTGTGCATTCGATGGTAGCTGCATATACTAGGGAAGGGGGGGGGGGGGTAAATCACAATATCACTCATCACCAAAGCTTACGAGAAGGGCTTGCCTCAAGTGCTTGCGCTAAACAACAAGAAGCAAGTGTCTTCTCGGGCAGTCCTCGGACTCGGTGCCGGATCCGTGACACCGGATCGAGTGACTTTGGTGAAAGTTGTATGTGATAGGCGTGTGCTATACTAGCAAAACCCCTGCTGTAGGTGACTGGGAAATGGAGAACTGAAGCAAAGTGCGGTACGATTCTCCCGGATCACCCTCAGCCCGCGATTGCCTCATTGTCCCACTCATGAGATGCACGCTTCCCGCGCTGGACTGCATGAAGCGATCGCGGAATATTCAGTCAGGCTTCTCGACCGCCTGAGAGGATGGCAAGGTCGACCCAGCCACCAAAGCCCAAGAACCCCGCGCTGAACTCACCGACAGTTCGGCTTGCTCAAGAAAATCAATTGTGTCGAACAGCCTTGGAAGGAAAGTGAGACCTTGATCTACCTAGGTAGTTTGGGCATCGATGTTGCTTGTTCTCGTGCCCCAACCCACGAAGTTCATTTTTTGGCTTAATTGTCTCGGGCATGCACCGACCCACGTTTCGCTTCGGCCAGGTACATACGCGAGGCGTGAGATGCGGTCAACTTTCTGAGGGCAACTCTCTGAGGGCCTTCTTTGTTCCTGGCATTTGGTGACCTACCTATTGAATGCTGTTGCGGCCCATTGGCAGTTGGAAGACCACCAACGGATGATCTTCAGCCATCTGGAAGACCCCGACGACTGGGAGAGGCCGTCCTGCAGAAAAAGCAAAATAACATTTGCTTCCTTCATGCACGACTCCGCAGGAAGATTTTGGTTTGTTTGTGGGACCGACCGGTGAGGGTGGGATCCAGATTCCCATCCCCACGAACATTGACAGGCCCACTCGGCCGAATGATAGACACACCCTCCCCTGAATAGGGAAGGAAAGTAGGCATGCCGGTAGGCTTGAGGGTATTAACGGCTCCACGATACAGCCCTTGGAGGGACAGAGATGCCACACAGATCAGAGTCTCTCACGACACGGTGTAGATGCCCTTTACGGCGATTGGGGTCTCTCAAGAGGGCCTCACATGATATTCACGAGATGCGAGGCCAATGAACCTGTCCGCATTGATGTGGATGGTTGACTCAGAAGGCTACATCAGCCGTACAGAAAGCTGAATGGGTAGTTCGTGTTTGATGACAATCCACTCGTGGACCCAGGAAGTAATAGCAGATCGAATCAAGATATCAGACGTGAATTGCCTCGGGTGCACTAAGGCAATGCAATGGATTTCTAAGATCCGGCAAGGTCGCTTCAGGGTCTGGATGTGCGATCCAAGGCCCACACAAAGCCTTTGTTCATCGGCGCTCAAGATGCCCTTCCCGCGTCTGGCTGTGAAAAGCTCCAGTCCGGGAGGTCCCCCGAGCTGGAAGGGGGTTGTTTAGATTGCGTAGACTCTTCATTGCGTATCGGATCTCCTCCACTAGTCTGTGTTCGACGACAATCATATTTCGCAATATGTTACTAGGCTCGGTCGGGCAAGCACTGACCAAACGTGAAGAGACAGCAGATCCCGAGATGGGCAGATTGGGGATGGTCTCCCGAAGATCCGAGTTATGGGTTTGAGAATAGCCTCCTTTGCCTTCACACACCCCTCGTTCCGCGGGTCCAGGATCTAAAGTCTAGTTTCTAGCCCGACGCTGTTATCGCGAGAAAGGCACCGCGTAGTCATACTGTTGTGGATTTGAGGCCGTCCCAGACGCGTTGAGTAAGTACTCTTGGTCATTGATACTGGGTGTGCCAGGTCTTCCCCTGCGAAGGAGAGATAGACTGTGTGAACATATGAATTCAGGGTATCATTAGTATCTCGTCTGGCACCATCTAGGTACCAAAACGCTCCAGCGTGAGACGAAGTGATTGAGCCGTCAAAATGAAAGTCGGGTCCAAAGACAGAACCACTTGAATCTAGCTAACACATCGAGATTCGGGGGCAAAACGAGATGGGTCTGAACACCAGGTCTTCCAAGGTTTATCCAGAGACTCCTGGTCAACTCTCCATTCCCCGTCATTCGCAAGCACGTGGCCTTTACGAGTTGTCTGTGGATAGCACAAGGGACACCCGAATATTGAAACATCGTCGATGTGAGCCCCATTGCATCTCACCGCTTGACCGGTCAGTGAGGTTTACCAGTGAACTGTGTGTTTTCTCACGCGGACTGGAATGCATCCTATGTGTCAGGGCAATACTGTCATCTCTTCTGAACCTGCGGTCCGAGTCAAGATCTACCCTGGACAATCAGATGGAAGAGGACTGTTTAGGTGAGATCGGCCCAGATAACATTTCGCTTTGTCAACGCCAGAGCCGGACGTAACGCGGAGAGACGATCTCGCAGGCTCGGCACGGCAAGCTACCCGCATATCGCGGCACAGGACGATCATCATCGATTAGCACAAATGAGGTCCCCCGGTGACCACCTGGGCACGGGTCAAGCATCTGCCAAGAGTCTGAGTAATAGGAGGCTTGCCATGAATTTTGGTTAGGGCAAGATGTCTTCGAACTTTGGACGGCGTCATGCGGCAGCGCTTGTTTGCCGACGGGGAGCTGAAGCCGGCTCAGCTGAGTATAAACAAAAATAGCATCGCGGATGTTGAGCATTTGAAATGCGATAATCGTTCGATGGAGCAAGAAAACAAGCGCTGAAGGTGGGCGGTGCCGGGTCGTTGAGGTTGGACAGCCGTGGAAAGTTTGTGTACCAAATTTAGCTTATGGATTCTTTCTGCAGTATAGAGGAGTTAGGTGAGCTGGGTGAGTTGCATCTCTCTTCTATACGCGCGCGCAATTGGGACTGTTGCAGGGTCTGATGTTGCCTCGAGGCGGTAGGCGGCTGCCCAGGCGAGAGCCAGCTGGTCAAAGTACCTAGGTACCTACATATACGCTTCCGTGGTGACGGTAACGCAGTATCTACCTAGATAGGTACCTTAGGTAGGTACTTCAACAACCATCAGGTGAAGGCATTGGTTGATGAATGATGACGAGGAGAAGTAACCTGCTGTGCTGCCTGCCCCTCTGCCCCTGCGTCCCTGGACCCCCCTAACCACTGCCTGCCAGCCTGCCAGCCTGCCTACCGGCATTGGCGCATGGACCCTCGGAAGAGACCTTCCAACGTTCCACCCTTCCATCCATCCGTGTAACCTCGAGCCAACCTTACCCCCGGTCCCCCCTCCGCCTTCCCGTTTACGGAGGTGGGCCCATTATTGTTCGTTGAGCGGGCCATGATCTCCAGGGCTCCTTCCAAGGTTGTCTGCAAGTCACATCTTCAAAGCAATTGGCTCGAGCTCCCGCACTACGCAGAAGCCTCTCGTCCCGCTCGAGCCAATCCGATCTGAGAACGGCCCGAAGCTGCTAGTGCAACCCACTTAGGTGACATCCACCTATGCATCTCGCAAAGTTCGTCACTTCACCTCATCCAATCCTCCTTCACGGATGGCAGCAATTGCGACCCTCCCCATCCCGAATCAGAACGGACCCTGCACATCAATCAATGACTTTGTGCCGAGCATGGAGCACAGTCTCGAGGGAATTCCTGAGCAGCTCCTCCGGCTCCTCACCGGTGTGCTTCCCCTGACATGATGCTACGATGAGATCCCGGTCCGGTTAAGACGCTACACGTTGTCCATGTCTCAGCTCTAAATTGCTTGCAGCAATCGTGGTTCGGTCGGGTGTCCATCAGTATCACCTGTGCTACCAGTCCACGAGAAAAGATACTTCCGTTCACCATGGCAGCCACGGGATTACTGTTCTTCAACGCCCGAGGACGGCCTGTGGCCGGTGTACCTCGCAGGGATCGTCGTGATTTCCCCGTCTTGTCCTACCACGACTCGCAGTCGTGATGAAGGCGTTGGGAACCAGTTGCTACCACTACCAGCCACGTCAAGCCCTTTGCACTTGAGCTCCCGGACTGGTCCTTGCCTGGCGAGTCTGGCCCCGACAGCCCTCCCTTGGCCGGTAGATTGGAGCTCAATGTGAGCGAGCAATCACAGCATCAACAGAGGCTGGAGTAAAATGAGCAAGAGGGCAATGGCGAAAGCCTACCTGTCTTCTCGAATGGGCTCCATGTTACCCCTACTTCCGCGGATGCAACCACAAGTGCTCAACCCCGGCATAGACCCATTGTGGTGCCTTGGGGTCCGGAGCCATGGATAATTGCGTCTGCAGCTGTGTAATCCAAGATGAAGCCAGGGCGAGGTTACAGTACGGGGAAGATGTTGGTTGATCATCGGGTCAGATGCATTTGCCTTCCCTTCAGCTCCACCTGAACAAACACCGAAGACTTTGCAGCCACGGGGTCCTTCTCGAGCTTTTTTGAGAGCTGTGGGCTCCCTTTGTGACCGGTGAAATCCTTCGTTACCAACTGACCGACAGCAGTCGATCGTGTGCGATGCTCGAAGAATCAAGCTGCGGGGCTTTGATATCATAACTTTCGGGAAAGTCCCGCTTCGACATGCCGTCTACAGCATGGCTATCAACATCTATGATGGCATGTTGAACAAAAGCTCTTCCCGGCCAATATACCATACTCTTATGGGAAGGCATCAGAATTATGCATACACCCAACCGAGCTGCCCGGACACCGGTGTTGCTCGCGATGAGCCCGTGCCCTGGGCTGGGGATCACCACACTTTGTGAGATCAAATCTGCAGGACGAGTAAGGGCGACCAGGGTGAGGAAAACTATCGATGCATCACCCAGGCACGGTTGTCTTCTAGCTTCCCTGCGTCCTGCCTGCATGGCGTGTGCATGGTGGACGGTGAGCTGCGCCAATGAGTGGCAGCTGACCAGCGATCATGAACGCAGAGCTACCCATTTAGTCGCGCAGCAGCATCAGTCAGCATCGTGAGCGGTGCAAGTTCTCTGCACCCCATGTCCCGGCTGTCCTACCAGAACTCGGCGATGCTATTCTGAGGTGGGGTAGCAATGCTGGCTCCCACATCCGAGTGAGACCCTCCAGGCGACCGCTCATTGGCACCAATAAGCGCAGGACCCGTTCCTGTGCAGTACAGAGCGAAAGAGGCAAGTTCCTTCGCACCAACCACACTATGGGAGAGTACCTGCATGCTGCCAGGATTGGAGTCCAGTCCGCTCTTGTGCGGTAGTAGGGCAGCATAATGGGACCCAAAACAAGACAAGCGTGTCATTGCTGCTGGCGTTTCCAAAATTAGAAGCACACTCAACCCGCAAAACCAGCAGTGGTTCGCGGCCGTCGAGATGGCGGCCACGATATAAGTCTTTTGAGCCATCCAATACAGACTCATTTGATATCTTGTTCCTCTCTTCGTTCAAGGTCCACGGGTCAGTAAGGTGTCGTCCAGTTAGAGTGTTCATCTTCTCTTTTAATATTTCTTCCTCCACAGTCTATCAATCTCGGGTTTCTCCTTTACGAAACGATTCCAGTCAAATAGCAAGCCGGACTTGCTCGAACACAGTCATTCATTCGACATCAGACGAAAGTCACATCAATTTTTAATATTAGTCCTCCAGCATAACAAGCCCAAACGAAGTTACAAGTGGTCGGACGAGCATTCTTGCGTGCGAAGCGAAGTGCGGATTCTGAGCTTCTGGACCTCGACAAGGATTTACTTGGGAAGACCCGGCTTGTGGCCCTTCCGCTTTCGCTCGGCCCTCAAGGTCAAGTCAAGTTACTGCGTAAACGAACAGCCCACACCCTCTCGATCACCCCTACTCTCTACGCCCACCCCCCCGACCGGGTACCCCTGGAAATTGTCTTCACACGCAGGTACCTATCTCGAATAGGCCGCGAGGGTACAAATGTCAACACAACCCCCCAACCAGCACCACCATCGAGAGGATCTCATGAGAGCATCGCAAGTCAACATGGCCGTCGCACAGTCAACAAAGCCCAAGTCGGCTTCAAAGTCTACCAACAATGCCGCTTCAAAACAAAAGGCACAGATGCATCGCCGGTCAAGAACAGGTTCGTTTCATTTCATTTTCATCAGATACCGGTCGCTTATCGTCTTGTCCGGCCGACTTACACCGGCCTTGTCACCTCTTTTGGTCTCAACCATCTATGTCGCCAGTCTATCCATGTGTTTCTGCGCTATCCCTGGCTCACCTATTCATTCGAATATTTCGATTTCCAATTGCTAACATGAATTTATCTGGAAGGTTGCTACACATGCAGGCTACGCCGGAAGAAGTGTGACGAAGGCACGCCCATGTGCTCGGCATGCAAGCACCTCGGTCTCGTGTGCGAATACAAGCGGCCTATGTGGTGGAGCAACAATGACGCGCGGAGAAATCACAAGGACGACATCAAGATGATCATCAAGAGGAAGAAGTTGTCGGAGAAGGCATCTCACTCTCACTCCCACACCATCCAAACCTCAATGCCCTCGCCACCGGGTCTGTCGCACTCGCTTCCTACATCAGCCACATACTCGGACCCTCTTGACCGGACGAGATCTCAATCAATGGACTCGAACTTCTCATCCTTCAACTTCAACACCGCACCGCAGACTACCGAGCCCTTCGCCTACAATGCGCAAATGCACCCGGACTTCATGTTTGAGGGCCCGTCGCCATACGCGCCATACGAGGTCGACGTCAAGACCGAGCGACAGATGTTTGTCAATGATGTTCCTACATTGAGAGAAACGTCAACCTCAACATTCAGCACATATACGACCCCGCCACCACCGGGTACCATGCTACCGTCTTCATTTCCTCTAGACGGGGAATGGACTGAGCAGATCTACTCCGACAGACGGGAATCGCTGAATGAGGAGACGCTCAACTGCAATTTTTTTGACTTCGCACACGGCCCTTCTATGGACACGAGACAAGTTGCCATTGAATTGGATGAAAGCGACCAGAGACTGCTCGATCACTTCATTCAGTTTGTGCTACCGACATTGTTCCCTGTCTTGGAGTCCAATCAGCACGGCTCTGTTGGCTCTGATCTCATCCTACCCGCGCTGCAAAGCAACAAGGGTTACCTGCATTGCTGCCTGAGCATCGCAGCGCAGCACTTCAAGGCGATGATAGTGCAGAACGGTGAAGTGGACAGCGAGATGTTGCAGCAGATTGACAGTGACATCATGCGTCACCGGTACTCGACAATTTCCTCTCTCTGTGACGCTCTCAACAAGGATGAAGACCACCAGGAAATCCTCGACGCCGCCCTCGGCCTCATCTTCTTCCAATGCTGCGTCGGCCGCTTTGACGATGCACTCCCAGACATTGCATGGCACCAACACTTCCAAGCGGCTATCTCACTCGTGCAAAAGCTCGATCTTCCCCGCCTCGTCTCCGACGAGTACCACCCGCTCTCCCAAACGCCTTTCAGCATGACCTTGACGGCATGGATTGATATTCTTGGCGCGACAATGATGGGCCGTGCGCCAACTTTTGCACACACCTACCGCGAGAAGCACCTCTCACAAATCAACCACTCCCTTGGTCTGCGCGAGCTCATGGGCTGCGAGGACCGCGTCATGTACCTTATCTCCGAGATTGCCTGTCTCGAGGCCCTCAAGCGTGACGGCATGGATGATATCACGCTCTGCCAGCACGTGCACGTCCTGGGCGACCAGATTGGCTTCACGGAGATGGGCGAGACTGGGCCTAAGATGCCCTTCAACGCCAACGGCAGCCTGTCCCCGAAACAGCTGTCCAAGAACATGACGCAGGCATTCCGTCTCACGGCGCGCATTTATCTGTGCAGCCTCGTACCTGGCTTCAGCCCCTCGCAGCCGAGCTGCATCGCTCTCCTAGAGCGCCTGACGCACGTCCTGCAGCACATCCCATCCGGCCCGGCTGGATTCGACCGCAGCCTGGTCTGGGTTTATCTCCTGGGCGGATCGATGAGCGGCGTGGGGTCAACTTTCCGCAACTTCTTCGAGGATCGCGCCGCGCAGCTCGGCGAGCAGGCCGACTACGGCTCATTTGGTCGAGTTGCCAGCCTCCTCCGCGAGGTGTGGGCGCGCAACGACGGACTAGTATACTCTCCAAGCAGCGCGACCAGCGCCGCAGCGGGGATCAAGACCGACGAGCCGCAGCAGCAGGGCGAGGGACAGGCGTTCGTCCACTGGAGGGACGTGATGCAGATGAAGGGCTGGGATTTCCTGCTCATCTAGATGATGGTGCGAATGGGATACCCTGATATCTGCATCTACCGCCTGCCGCCTTGTTCTCATGCGCTGCTCTAGGTGATTGCGGAAGGCACAAAGAGAAAGAGAAAACGAAGGGAAGACATACATTCGACATATACCCCATTTTGTTTGGAGATTTGACCTAGATACTGCCGCAAGGCAAAGACTGAGATGAGAGAGATCATCGATTACACCTAGCTTCTTGGACGATACTGGACCTTCAACGTGATTGCAGCTGGACTGGCTAGAAAGCTGCGCTTTGTTGAGATGATGACGAGATTGGAGTCATGATGGGGACGGATGGCGGAGTTGAGAAGTGGATGGTGACATGCCTTGCCTTTGGGCTTGATGCGACGGACGACGAGACGAACACCAATTTCCTCTTTTGCCTCCTATTAATCGGTCGTCGTTTCCTTTTTCCTCTCAGTATACCAAAGCATGCATAGGCCAGGAGTTTTTCTGTGTGTTTTGTGGTGGCATCCGAACGGGTTGGATTGGGCGGGATACCATTTTCCTTGAGGACAGAATATAGGAGCATTTGTTGGTATTTAGGGGCAGAACAAGAGAAGATATACCGGCGAGCATCTCCTTCGAGCCGCCCGTCAACCTTGAGGGCACTGTATAATCTAGTCAAAATACCCAGAAGAAAATTCGAAAACTTTCAAATGAATATTGTCCCATTGGTAGCCTGGCAGGACAATATGAAACTAGTAGGCTTGAGATACTCGACACTTATGGCGTCTACTGTTGCTACCATGGAAAGCTGAGAAAGAAAGGGTGGCAACATAAACGCGCGCGATGAGTCTGGTGTTGAAGCCATCGCGACCAGTCAGCATCGGACCTTGGGCTGGCGGCAAGGAAGAGGGCAGGTAGCAGACCCTGCAAGACTATGGGCGTACCGCCGGATCAAGCCTATACAGTAGACTTTTTGCCAAGAATTACTTCTTCTACTTTGCTTGGGAAAATCATCGATTCACAGCATTGATATATCTTTTGAGGTGGTAAATATTGATCACCATCAATATGGTGGCCGGGGTGGACGAGGACGGTCGAACTGTCGCGATGCTGGTCAGGCCCCATCCAAGTGTCCCGACCCTTAGACCTGAAGACCGCTTCGTTGCATCAGAACACAGGGCATAGTCTCTTCGAGTAACATACACTTGTTCGCCATCATTCTGCCGTCTTCTCCTTCATATCATCTTCTGCAGGGCAGGTATCCAGGATCTCGAGGTTGCTTTCATATTAACACAACCTCACAACTCAATCTGTAACCCCCTCCTCCGCTCCCCCCCCCCCAAAAAAAAAAAAGTCGAAGCACTTACACGAACCCTGACAACGAGAGTCCCCGGGGGGGGCGCGTTTACAACCCTCGGATGACGGCCGTAACCCGCTCTGTGAGCTGGCTTGAAACGCCTCCTACTCGAAATGGGCCACCAAAACCTGCTTCGCCATTAAGTGACGTCCAGTCACTCAGACTAAACCAGCGAACCTTGTGACCTTCTTCTCCAACGATCGCGGCCAGTACGGGGCACATGTCAAGCCTTTGACATCAAATCCCCCATCAGGTGGAGGCGGGGGGACGACATACAGAGGAGTCATCATGATGAGGGCAACACAGCCCGGGCAGGAAGGCTTCGATCGGCCTATGCCCGACGAAACAGCTTTGCTTGATGGGCTCACGCCCCCCAAGTGCGCGAAAACCAACCCGGGTGAACTGGTTTGTTTCACGATCGATACCTGGAGCCCCGATTAAAGGATCTGTTGAATGACCCGATAAAGTCGGTGAGTACCGTAGATTCCAAGGTCCTGGCGTTGGGGGTTCCGTCTTCTTACTTGCTCCCGGGGCGATCACGAGGTGGGCGGGAAACAGGGAGGGCATTGTTCGCTTTGTTTTTTTTGCACAAACCCTGGCGAGCTGAAGCGCGCTCCATATCCGCGAGGCTTGAGTGGCTGGACTGGGCGACGGGAGACCCCCCTCGGCCCCGACGGCCCTGTGGCTGTGCAGGGATGGCAGCTGTTTCGTCGCTGTCGGAAGGGCCCTGTCCTGTTCTGGACCGATGGCGATCGTCTTGTCCAGCTTGTCTTGCCCTCTCTCCGAGGATCATTGAGGGCTTTGCTCCGGGATTTGCGATTGATCAGTGGTTGATTGCCACACTGGATCAATGTGGCTCGAGGGTGAGCTACCCCGGGGCCCCGTCCGCAGTGCGGTACGGCGAGCGGTGTGCCACGGAGGGGAGAAGAGGACCGGAGGATGAAGTAGGAGGCCTTGCTGATGTGATCCATTTGTCTCGCGAGTTGTTGTCTCGGCGTGGTCAGCTACGTCAACGTGGATACTATAGTTTGTAGCTTTGGCCGTCCCGGGCCCACGGGTATACTTGTCTCTCGACCCATTGACTAACCTACCGATATAATCACAGTGCATACCCTCGCCGGGGATGCCAAATATGGCATTTCCTGTGGCGAAGCGCTGCGAGGTCAGCGGCAACACAGGAGCCCTGGAGAGGAGAACAGCCACCGACAAGCCAAGCTGGCTTCCGACCAGGCCAGCCAGGTGAGTAACAGCAGGCCTCATCTCCATTTCGAAGCACCTTGTAGCCCCACCGGCGAAACAAGCTTGCAGTCCGCCATCGTGCATGTCTTTTCGTGTTGGCGGTCTCTCCCGTGGACCAGATCAGATCATGCATTATGTTTGAAACTGCAGAACGGCATTTCTAGTGCCAACATTGCGACTAGTTGGATGTGGATTGCTTTAGACTTTTTAGTTATGGACGGTCCGCAACCGATACATGGACGTGGGGTCTTACGCTAAAGATGGGTGTGGCACACAGCAATCTGTTCTGATAAGCCCTTATCAAGGATCTGGGGCATGCCAGGGTCAGGGTTTACAGGTTTACAGGTTGAGGACCAGGGTCAGGGTCAGGTCAGATTACCTTCTGGACCGTGCTTTCCTTGTTTCCAAATTGAGCAAGCGCCAGCCAACCATTCGGACCTGTCTCAAACCCCTTCGCGACGACTAGTCAACCTCATCTCGCCTTTCTCCTTCAGTCCTTCCACACATCGACTCCAGTCCATACAGCTGTCCAGTTCATCCTGCATATAATAGCTAAACCTAGCTCAACCCCCGCCCGGGCCTTCGGGCAGGTCAGGCGCTTCATCGTAGCCTCTCATCCACCGAGGCACTGCCACGGCGAAACCGCCCGTCCCCCGCCAGCGGACACGAACGTCAACGCATGTTTTTTCCTCTGACTTCTCACCTCTTACCCCATTCGACGCGGGCCTGATGATTATTTGCGTGGCCTGAGACGGACTAGGGAGGTCCTCCGGGTATCAATTCGGCCGACATGGCGCCTGTTGACTTCCGAGCATGGCGGCTACATCACGGCCAGTCGTCATGACTGAGCCTAAATCTCCTGCCGCCAGCCATACCCCATCGTCCGACCTTCATTGGTCTTCGAGCTCCCGGTCTGGGTCTCCTGCGTCTATCTGCGCGTCTGCAACGACAGGTTGAGGCCGATCAGTAGCAGAGAGCGCTCAACAGCACTTGACATCGGCTGGCCGGCAAAGGCCCTTTGTCACTGTCAGCTCATACCGCATGCCACGCCTTTGTCTTTGTGCTGCCGCCCGATCTGAGGCCAGTCGTATGCGACATGGCCTAGATACGTGATCATCTCTTCTCCATGGGTTTGGTTCTATTTTCGCCTTACCGCGGGTTTGTTCTCGAATCTCTGATCCATGCTCTTTGTGATCCACAGTTTGTATCTTCTCTCTTACATCTCGGCCGCTTAATCAACAAACAAACCTCTTCAATCAGTCAGCCTGTCTGTTCATGAGTCTTTGAGTGTCGATCCTATTCCTATGTCTATGATTGCTCTTGTCCGCGACAAGCGCCTTTCTATCTCTGCATCGTTGTGAATTTCCTTCAGTCGTTCTATTTCGCCATCACATACGTTGGATAATCATCTCGAATCGCTAAACATCTGGCATACCAAAACCTCACATAACACGGTTCCAGCGCTACGCGCCGGCTCTGAGGTACAACACCAACACCGACAACAACCGAAACTAATATCAAAGGCGAACAATACGACCTACCGATGAAGAAGCGAACCAACATCTTCGTTTTGCCTAGGGCATCCGCTTTACTACTATTCCTTACAGCGATATCAACCACTTCAGCTCTCTTCGGCCGACAAATACCACCATCAGAACTCTTCGGCCGTGCCTCAACATGCGGCGACTCATCATACACGCAGTGTTCTCAGTCCGGCCTGCCCGATGACTTCTGCTGTCCCTCGGGCGAGACATGTATTGCGCTGGCTGGTAATACGACAGCACTATGCTGCCCCTCGGGCGGGGACTGCAGCGAGATCGAGCCCATACCCTGTGAACTCAGTCTGGAGGACAAGAGTCAGCATCCAGACAACGTGGTCATGACGACGGCGCTGACGGGAACACTGGCGACGTGTGGGGATGCGTGCTGTCCCTTTGGCTACTCGTGCAACAGCGCGGGTAACTGCGATCTGAACTTGGACCAGGACACAGCGCCAGCAACGAGCTCCGTAGCGTCTTCTGGTACGACTGCCACGACGTCAAGTGGCACAAGCACCCAGACTGTCGGTGTCACGACGGCGCCGGACTCGACGGCCTCAACGACCGGCACTGCCACATCTTCTGGCTCTGGAACGGCATCAGAAACAGCCACCTCGTCTAGGTCCTCAACCTCCTCATCAGGCGCCGACTCTACTAGCTCCGGCTCCGGCTCCGGCTCAGGTTCCGACTCCGGCTCCGGTTCCGGTTCCGGTTCCGGCTCCAGCTCGGATAGCGGGTCGAGCTCCTCATCAAGCGATAGCGGTTCTTCCGGCCCATCTGCTGCCATGGTCGCGGGCGGCGTAGTCGGCGGCGTTGCAGGAGCACTACTACTCGGCATGCTGGTGTGGTTCTTCGTTAAAAAGGAGCTCAAGCGCAAGGACGCCGCCAAGGGGGAGAAAGACCCGGGCAGGAGTTCACGGTCGTCCTCATTTGGGAACATTGCCCGCAACCCTTCGACTACCTCTCGCGGGGCAAAGGGTGGACCGCCTTTCATCTCCAAGCCCATAGTCAGCGAGGAGAGCACACTGAGGAGCGACTTCGGCCGGAAGGTCAGCCCCCACGCTGGATCGTTCCGATCCATGGACAACGAGGAAGATGACATAGAAAACGAGTTCGGGATGATCGGAGCATTGCCCGTGAACCAAGAGGACCTTTCCGGACTGCATTCTGTGCCACGTAGCCCACCGAGGATAACGACACCGCGGGCAGTGTCCTCCATGTATGCGGCCTACGACTACAGCAACGAGGACAACGATGCGTATCAGCCCCCAGTCAAGATGCCCTCGGCCCGGCACTACGGCGGGCAGGACAGCAGGGTGAGCGTCGGCGCCGAAGGCAGGGACGCATTGGGGTCTTCAATATCGAATCACGGGGGCCAGAGGGTCACCCGGGATCCTAACGCGGGATACATAGATGTTTTCGCGGATTCCAACTCGCTCTCGCCCCCGAGACATGAAGCGGGTGATCGTCTGACCAGCTTCACGGACATGATGGAGAACGCTGAGCTGGGGCCTCAGAGGAGGGGCGAGCCGTATCTGGGGAGAAAATAGATCTTAGAATTATGGAAGGACGGAGGGGCGGTTAATCTCGCACATCTGCAGCACGAAGCATAAACGGCGTTATATTTTCTTTGTTAACTGGGAATAATTTCCGGATGGGATGGGTTGGGATGGGATGGGACAGAAAGATACCTGATTTTCCTATTGTCGCTAGCGACCTGGCCTACTACTACTACTACTAGCACTACTACTACTTTAACAAACTTAGTACATAGCAAAATTATTTTCTTGCTCAACTGTCTCAGCTTTACCTCGAAATCTCGCTTGATGGGGATACTATAGTCCCTAAATAGTATTATCTTACAGTGCCATTGGGCTTTGTGCCATTACGCATGTCACGGGTTGCACAATTTCGCCTACCAAACCGGACTCTTAGCTTGTGTACAGTTGGGTTCTATTTATACACGCATTGCAGTGCTGCTATTCGGAGCTTTTCCCTGAGGTATGTCGACATTATAATGTCTCTTTAGATCTTCTGCCGTCCGTGGCGCCGACCCATAAACATATCTCCCTATCGCGACCGCTGCCTACCAGACCAGTCACACCCCCTACTGCGGGCCGTTGGCCTTGGCCTCCTCGACGCGCCTGCCAGATCCGAAGCCCGGGTTCGTGCTCATCTGCCTGCCCGACTCGATCTGGGCCAGCTCGTGCACGCGGCCCCAGTTGATGATGTTCCACCAGTTGGCCACGTAGTTGACCTTGCCGCCGATGCCCCAGTCCCACATCCAGACGTGCTCCCAGGTGTTGACGCAGAGCACGGGGACGACGTTGGTGCCGCCGGGCGGCCTCCGCAGGTCCGCCTCGCCGACGCCGGACGCGTGGAGGGGGAGCCGCCGGTTGCCGACGTTCTGGCGGTCCAGGTAGCCCCTGACGACGCCGCCGCTGCTGTCCTTGACGCCGCCCTGCGTGTTCATGTCGTGGCCCTGCGACCGCCAGTGCGCGCCCGGGTACGGGCTGCCGGCGAGGTAGGTGGTCAGGAGCCTGAAGGGCCGGGCCTGCCCCCCGCTGGAGGAGTCGGCCTGGCGGACGAGCCAGACGTACCCGGGGCCGAACATGGCGTCGGCCGTGTAGATGAACTCGCGCTGGAGCGTCTCGAGGCTGCCGAAGCTGGTCTCGAGCTGCTCCTGCAGGGCCTGCGACATGTGCTCGCCGGCGTCCTGGCCGCCCGTCTTGGAGAGGCCCTCGAAGAAGAAGTGGTTGTTGTGCGCCATCGAGGCGTAGTTGAAGAGCGCCGCCAGGTGGGGCTCGCGGGCCGACTGGATGGCGAGCTCCTGCGTGGACTTGCCCTCGTAGATGGTGCCTGTAGGTGAGGGGGGGAAAGCAATCGGACGTTAGCGTTTCTGTCTGGCTTGGGGTCTTTTCCTAGTCTGCTGTGTGACACGTCCTGACGGACACGATATGGCCCAACTGGGCGCAATCGAGCGACTGGGAGAACGACAAGGCGCGGCGTGAAGTCCTTGCACCGATACGCCTGGGGAGGGGAGGCGGGGAGACCGGCCCACACGTACCCTCAGTCAAGCTGTTCAGCTTGTCCAGCACCCAGCCCTGGTAGTTGGTGTAGGCGGCGTCGAAGGCCTCGGGCGACAGGAGGCCCGGGACACCGTTCTTCTCGAAGCTGCCGTCCTCGGTCAGGGGGGCGACACTGTGTCGCAAGCGTGCCGGCGAGGCATGTATCGCCCTCCTCTGCTGTTTCGCGGGGGCGGCATTGGCGGCGGCGGTGACGGCGACGGCGACGGCGGCGAAGGGTGATGGCAGGTTCCGAGAGGCGGGGGCGGAGGCGCACGACGGCCTCGCGCCGAGGAGTGACCTCCGCGGTATTCGTAATGAGGGCTTGAACATGGTTGTTCTGGTTTGACTGGGTCCGACCTCTTCTCTCCCCTGCAAAGGCGCGCGCGGGTTGAGTGCGATGCGTCGATATGGGGGAGCTCTGAACTTTTTTGGGCCGATCCGGCTTATGTCATCAACCCCAACCCTGAATTTGTCCTGATATGATATATATATAAAGCCCCAACAACCTCCCGTCCATCCCGGGGTCTGCTCGTTAGTGAGATCCTTATCAGCATTTCTAGAGCACTTGTTCGTCCTATTGGCACATTCTGGGCTTGCACCGAGAAGCATCACACTGGAGACCTTAGTAAGGTCTGCTGCGCTTTCCAGTGGGCACGACGTACGCTGGCCTCCTCTTCTGATCTTAAGCCTAATTAGATACAGGTTGTGGATGCCTCCAAGGCTGTTGTGCTGCGTGCAATCAGGAAACGTCCTACACTAGATGATGGATCTACGGGCCAGGTCGCGGAATCGTGATGTGGTCGGCTCCTGCTTGGAGATCGACAGACTTCAATCTTGTCACACGACATATGCACGCAACCCGAGTACGACTTGACGGGCGATGTTTTGTAAGGAAGCAGACGATATGATCCCGATTCCCTAAGCTCGCTGGTGTTACTGACATGCTCAAGCTTGATCTCCAATGGCATCGAAATAGATTGAGAGAAAAAGTACATCGATAAGAGAGTTAGTATATTGTGACTCTGGAAATATTGAAAACCGGATAACTAATCACATATTATCATTACATTTCCCGTATGAAGGGATCTCTAAAAACACGTACAAATCGGGATATGTTCCCCAGGATTTTGAATATAAAGAAGAGTGACCCTTTGATCACTGCGACCCGAGAAATTTCTATGTGTGTGTGTGCGCTCAACTAGCTTAAAGATTATGGACATCTCTGATTATTCTACTTAATTAGGTTCTATATATAAACTCGGGAATATTACCCAATCTGGGAGCTGGCAAAGAATCCTTACTGCTCATGTTTTCGACGCGTCTCCTCCTGCAGCCTTTGTTATATAATCAGTACCAGGTTTCGCCTGTATTGTACTTAAACTATCCTGATGGGGAAGTGCCTCCTGTTGATTTAGTAGATCAAAATGGTACATGTAGGTGGTCTGGCAGTCTGCGCGAGAGATGGACGAAACGTATAGACTGTTCGCTGATCTTCATAACGTTGTGGCTAGGAGCGGCGCAGCCAGCCCAAGGGTACTATGTAAATACGGTATCTCCCCGTCCAATGTTGGTGCAAATTTCCTCATGCGTACCTATGTACATAGGTACCTTATGGTAACCAAGGGCAACAGGAGGTACTGCAACGGAATCCTGGAGTGTGATGTGTCCACTTCCAGGCAGCTAAACATGATAAACATGAAGGCTTATTCTGCGGTGTCCAGAGAGGTGTGCAATTTACTCCATTGAGCTTCTTTGATGTTATCGCTGACCCTTGTCGCTTCTGAAGGATACATGGACAATTGGGATATCATCCAGCCTTGTCTGTTGACCGAATGCAGCCTCAAACTGACAATTCTGCCTAGCCAATCTGCACCTTGTAAGGGGCATGTCTCACTCTCGTCAATCGACCAATGCTACCTAATCCCTTCTAGACGCCACCCGTAGCCTGATATGCCTCCCAATGCGGCATCGTCACCTGGGCAGTCGAACGCTTCAAAGTTGAGGTTCGATTCCTCGTCGACCCTCTTCGCATTGCTTCTTTTGGTTCATTGATGCCGTTTTACGGTGGCATGCAAGTTGGAGCCTGTTCTATAGAAGTCAGAACTGTCATAAGCGTCGGCAGGAAGACCCAGTCGACAGTCTCGGGATCGTTCACCGTGCTACGCGGTCAGTGGGACCTTGCAGATATCACCATTGCCAATCGCTAGGGAACATGACCAGGGGGAGAGTATGATTGTATTTACTGTTACATGTGTACCCAGTAAATTCAGGAATGATTGGCTTCCAGACTCCTCTGGGACACGTATTTGTACATACAGCAATCATTCTCTGCAACAACCCTGCGGCAGTCCTATTCAGCCCTAGGCAAGGATGGGAGGAAGGCGAAAATTTTCCGAAGAGCCTGCTCCCCACAGGAGACGCCTGCTCATATGTACTACGCTCTAATATCCTTTAGCGCCAAGTGAAAATGGTCGGAATCACTTGAAGTGGATTGATGTCAGAGTGTACTGAGCCGGCCCCCGGATCATAAGCGTTCCTCGTGACAAGGGGCTTTCCACTGTTATTTCCCCATACCTGAGAGCCAAAAGTTCCTAAAGGCATTTCATGCCCAAGCTGGGCGGAAAAGAAACTCGCAGCCGAAATTTGCAGGTATCATGATATGTTGACGCCTGTGATGTTTCCGGGATATTATGGTTGCCTTGTCTGTCGTACCCTAGGGTATATGTAACTGTGGTCTCCCTGCATGCACATGTGTGTCTTCCCTGGAAATGGTCATATCGTCGAGGGGATCGACCTGTACATGTATAAAAAATGCAGCTCTGTTACTTCGTTGCGGTCCTTACCACTGTATTCTGAACAAATCTCCTCTCCTGTGCCCAGGCCTCTTATTTCGGATCAAGACTCCGAGACCCGAAGTCAACTCTTTTGCCAAGCGTGCGTCGAGATCATAGTGTTGAGGACAACAGTATGGACCCCGAGTATAAGGTTCGTTCCTCGCCTATTGATTCTCTCGATGAGTGATATCCAAGTTGACATCTTATAAAGCGCTTAGATCAACCTCAACGCGCAGGTTCTCGCCAGTCACCTTAATACTCTCCACACACCTGCCAACGTTGGCCCTCGCCTTTATCATCCGACTCCAGCCATGTCCAGCGCTACCGATGACACCGCCATGAATGACAGACTCGATCTCGTCAATTCTGGACTACAGCTCGCCGATAACGTGCTCCAGATTTTACCTTGGGTCATCGGCCTGGGGATCGGGCTGTACAACGTTTATGCTTCGAGACGTGCAGGTACGTGCCCGTGTTTAGCTATACCTATCGAAGGTGGACTATAATTCGGCGTTGTCCTGACAGCCTACCTCGAATAGCCAGGACGGCTCAGATAGCCTCTGAGACGACGACGTCCTATACATCAGCGGTCTGACACGAGATGATGCTGTCAGAGACCACCTCATGAGGGTACTTGGTGGAACAAGTCTGACAGGACCCATCGCGGATCCTACACCCACGGATGGCACACGGGAGACCAAGACAGCATTTGACTCCGCGGGGATCCTGGACCTAGGTGGTCCGTTATATTATTAGTCTTGGTCCTGAATACAGTGTACACTTCAGAAAAAGATGGGTTAGAATATAGATCATGTATACATCTTGTTTGCAACAACGGGGTCTTCATCTCCCACCAAAACCTGGGAAGCTATCTATCGCTATGGCATTTCGCCTCGCTGTACACTCCGCAACCACGCGCGTTCTGTGTGCTTCAAGTTAACAGAAGATAGCAGACTCGCACTATCTATTCCTTGCTAGGCCACACCAAACTTGACACATGTATGTTCTCTCCCCCCTTGACGCTGTCCTCCTCTTCCACCTTATATGAGTATGGTTCCCACTCCAGGGCCTACCAAGGTTCTACTACGGAATTACTCCAATCTGTGGCTCGAGCAGCATAGTTTCTTCTTATAATCTTCAATGTCAACTCTCCCATTAAGTCTGTATATATAATCTTCTTCTCGCCAAATTCCCGTCCGTACCAGTTGCAGCTTGCCTTTTGTCCGCGTAACTTTACAATCCCGGTCAGCGTCCACATCCTTTGTTTTGATAACCCACCTTGTCTTCCCCAATCTACTTGTGACAGCTCATACGCAGCTATTCTTGAGATATAGTATTGCCCAATATTGAATTGAGCTGCAAGCTTTGGTCTGACGATAATCACAAGTATCAATCATACCCGACTATGTCGTCCGGAGGGGGGCCAGCGCCGTCTCCGGAGTTTATGCGCAGCGAAACCGGCCGAGATCTGCATTGGAGACAGGAATCAATAACGATGTTATCTTTTCTCATAAAATCCAGCGACTGATTCGCAAGAATCGCTTCTGATTGTACGGATTGCTTGAGTTACGTGATTGGCTCTACGCGTGTAAGTCTTCACATCCCGAGGTCGCTCCGCAAACGTGCTTTAACCCGCAATGTCGTCAGCACACCAAGATATCATATACATAGTTATCAACAAAGCAGCCTCAACTGACAAAATGGATATATCTCGATTGTTATTATAGAATTTGTATACTTCGATTCAGCCATTCCAAGGATTGAAGTGTTATGACCCCTAAACTGTGAGGGCTTCAAATTTCTTGTACAGTTCGAGCTGCCTCACCCCATTTGGGATCCTTTGGCCATGGCATCCAACCAAGAAGAGGGCACTGCTGCCCCCAAAAAACAACTACTCCTCAATGCCTTTGTCATGACAACCCCCAGCCACCTGTCGCCAGGCCAATGGAACCAGCCGGGCAACAAGACGGCCGACTACAACAAGCTCAGCTTTTGGACCAACCTAGCCCAGCTGCTCGACAATGCCGGCTTCCACGCCATGTTCATAGCCGATGTCCTGGGCCCCTACGACGTATACAAGGGCCCGGCGAACGTCGACCCGGTGCTCGCGTCGGGGGCTCAGTTCCCCGTGAACGACCCCCTGTACTCGGTCCCCGCCATGGCCGCCGTAACCAAGAACCTCATCTTTGGTGTCACGGCCAGCACGACATATGACGCACCCTACGCCCTGGCCAGACGCTTCTCCACCGTGGATCACCTGGCGGAGGGCAGGGTGGGCTGGAACATCGTCACGTCGTACCTGGAGAGCGCGGCCAGGAACTTCGGGCTCGAGACGCAGATCGAGCACGATGAGAGGTACCGCATTGCTGATGAGTACATGGACGTTGTCTACAAGGTGAGCAGGATCCTGTTCTCTGCTTAAATAACGTTGCACAGTGGAGGAACGGGTCGGGTATGGTGTGTTCCGCTTGAAGCTGACTTGGTGATTTTCAGTTGTGGGAGGGAAGCTGGCGTGACGACGCGGCGGTGCGAGACTATGAAACGGGTCAATTCGCCCTCGCCGGAAGGGTACGGAAGATCAATCATGAGGGCAAGTACTTCAAGGTCCCGGGCCCGCACATCTGCGAGCCATCGCCGCAGAGGACGCCCTTCCTCTTCCAGGCTGGCACCTCCAAGGCCGGCATCGAGTTCGGCGCCAAGCACGCCGAGGCGGTCTTCACGGGCGGCATGCTGCCGGAGCTCGTGAGGAAATCTGTCGATGGGCTGCGTACGACTGCGAAGGAGAAGTTTGGCAGGGACCCGAGCCATCTCAAGGTCTTTACGGGGATATGCCTCATTGTCGATGAGACGGACGAGAAGGCTCAGGCCAAGTATGATGACTTCGTAGCTCATGGGGACCGGGAGGGCGCCCTGGGGCTGTTTGGAGGATGGACTGGTTACGATCTCTCGGGTTATGACGATGATCAAGACTTCCGGTTCGTCGAGGCGCCCGGCATCCGCTCCATTGTCAACCGCTGGTCGACTACCGTCCCGGGAAGCGATGGCCTGAAGTGGACAAAGGCAAGGATAGCAGATTACATACTAGTTGGAGGACTTGGGTAAGTCAACAAATTTGTGACGCTCAGAATGATGGCTATACTAACCGTCTGACAGGGCGAAAATCATCGGGGGTCCAAAGACGGTTGTCGATGAGCTTGAGAGGTGGGCTGACGAGGCGGATCTTGACGGGTTCAACCTTTCCCATATATTGAACCCTGGGTCGTTCGAAGATATCATCAAGTGGGTGATCCCAGAATTGCAGAGAAGAGGCCGGTTCAGGGTCAATGTCGACAAGGAGGGGGCGACGGCTCGAGAAGCACTGCTTGGACAGTCTCATGTTCTGGAGGACCATCCAGCTTATCAGTACAAGTGGAAGATAGACGAGTAGTGCTTCAAGCCAGGAAGGCTTGATCATTAGGACAAGAATGTAACGAATGGCATTTGGGAATGTCGTCGACCTACGAGCACCCAGGTGCCAGTGATCACACCCATTCGTTGAGCCCCAGATGCCACTTACAAGATGGCAGAGTATCCACAGCGGCTGTTCAGGGGCAGCTTAGTGGCGACAATCCACCTGACAAGGAATATACTAATTCCCTTATAGCTTGCTGGACCTTGATCACGCAGCGCCAATACATTACTGGAGTGAGCAAGGGGCACGAAGGATTATGGCAGCTTATACTACTATGGGTTCCAGTTTCAATTTCCAGATCGTCTGGAAAGGCTATATCCACAGCTTGATAGAGCAGCCAAGTAACCCACTGTCAATAAGACGTAATGCTGGGAAGTAATTATAATGTTTTACGGGGTTTCCAACAATATCGCGCAACCCTAGGATTATTTACTAGAAAGAGAGTTTGTAGAACTACCTGCAGAAGTTTCTGTGGAATATTTTCCAGAACTATTAATAGAACTATTCGGAGGATCATTTGCAAATGTGCTTGCTCGAATTTGAGACTGCAATGCAGAGTTGACCAAGCAGCACAGACTGTATGTACTACAATTTACCTATGGATAGCAATCGATAACACTATAGGTATAGTGTTGTCGATTGCTATACTAACTACATGGGTAGTCTTTTCAGAAGTTGTACCAAAGACGGGAGTATAACTTATCCTTAAAACAACCAATGGAGAAACCAACCGATGGCGACAGCGAACTTAGCCTGAGAGCGAATTGCTGGAGTGAGATAGATACTATGTAAATGATCCCGCTTCTTCTTGTAACTGTTGATAACACTTATGTACTCAAGCTAGATCGTTGGGTTAATCAGCATATACGACTTTTACTTATTCGCCTTTCCGTTAAGAGCTAGGTCATGTACAAGGATCTCGGAACAACACCGAGCTTCCCCTCATCGTCTCATACAATCATAGCCGCAGTCAATGATAATGAAATGGCACTCATAAACACAAGTCCGATACCATGCAGTGTCATGCCTTGGGTGGTATTATGTACATATTATTGCCATGTCACTGCAAGCCGTGAGCTATACAGAATATTAAAGGCCACATGATCACACGATGCCCTCCTCAGAGGCGACTTGTCTCCCTGAGCCCCAAATATGCTCAACACTCAACAACCCTGCCGCCCGGGCCGTCCCTATGGCAATTCAGCCATCTGCGTGCTAGGCAGCTCCGCCGGCAGCGTAGGAGACTGAATCTCGTGCAGCGCCATCCCGTACTTGGGCAGATAGTCCGCCGACGTTGGGTCGGGCTGATGGTAGAGACGTTGTTGCTGCTGAGCAGCCGCATTACCACCACCACCACCATCACCACCATCACCAAAAAACCGACCAGCTCTCCCTCCATCTGTGGACTCGATGGTCGCGCCCCTCCGTAGGTGCTCCTTCCTCCTTGACCTCCACGTGAGGAACCACACTATACCGCCGACGGCCACCGCCATGGGGACCCCGACGCCGAGTCCCACGCCGACTCCGACTGCCGTTTCGTTGAGGCTGGAATGGCCACTTTTGCTCTTGCTGCTGCCAGTCGCTGTCGAAGTGCCCGTTGCACTCGCTGTAGTTGATGTGCTGGTCTGTGACAGGGGCATCTGAGCGAGGACGGTGGGTATGGACGAGCCCAGGACGAAGATATCGGTGGAGTTGTCGCAGCAGGCGTAACTCCCTATGCCATTCTCCCCAGTATCGCAGCAGTAGTGGTTGCCGTTGGTTATCCCGTCGCAGGGACGGATCCCTGCCGTGGAGCTCGGGGCATCTGTACGGTAAGGAGTGTCAGTGGGACTTATGTCTGTATGGTCGGCGCCGCCCGCTGATTATAACCCCAAAGGGATTGTGTTATGCACACAGGGCTGTTGGCACTCACATTGTGAGCACTCGTCTAGGCACGCCGCGTCTTGCCATGTCTGGTCGGTACACCCGACCCTCTGGTAGTCTTCCACTCCATTGTTGATGGTCTGACAGACCCCGTTAGAGTAGCAGACAGCCCCGGGTTCGCAGCATGTCGTGTGTCCCGTTGTTGCGTTATCGCAACGAAAGCTGCCGATGCTCACGGAGCCATCAATGCTGTAGCACGTGTCGTTACTCGTGGCAACAACCGTCGACAGTGCTATCAGAGCTACAATTGCAAGAGATTCGGAGAGATGCATTTTTTTTTGGTGTAAGTAACTCGACCTGGGCTTGTTTGTACAAGAGACTCTCCGGCGGATCCACAGCCGGCAGATGTTGGTTTGACGATGAAAACGTCCGGGTGCGGTCTCGTGGGATTCACGAGAGCAACAGTCCAGACTCGTAAATATGGAAAGTATAAAGAAATTCTACCACAGCTCACCAAGTTGAAAACAGAGGTAGACTGGCGGTCTATCCCTCTGAATCCTTCAACTCAGCTCCACTAATTGATTCATTGCGATGATCACCAAAGAATCCTTCCAGAAATCCTACCCATCATCAAGGAAGCTTGCATTCCACTGTCCCACAAAAGCCACGATGATCGTTGAACAGCTCATCAGGGGCAACCCGTCTTGTCACCACGTGTAGGGCCTTGTCTGTATACATAACAAAGTATGTCTCAATCTAACTTCAGATTTCAGCCCTGCCGTTGCGGATAATAGGTAAGTGAAGTAAGTGATGGTGTTACTTTGTAAGCACTGATTAAAAGGCAGAAGCAACGTGGTGGATCGATACCCCAGTTTTTCTGGGAGCCGAACAGTGCATAGCCGTGTCAGTTGTGCGCTTGCGCCTCTTCCCCGAGGCTCAGTTGAACTCCTCCGGCATATTGCCCAGCTCCTCCGGCGGCCCCGAAGTCAAGAACTAGTCCAAGTAGAGAAGTAAGGCTGGAGTAGATCCTGGAGCTTATCTCCTCTGCTGTTTGTTCTTCTCCTGCTGCGAGAGTAGGAGATCCCGCATCGCGGCCCTCGCATTCCGACTGCCGCCCAATTTCGGCCCCTTGAGTATCTCCTCCTGCTTGACACCAGGTTTGGCAGGCTGAGCCGGTGCCTTCCTTCGCTGGTGTCTCCTCTCGGCCATGGCGTCCATGAAGTCGCGACGGAACTCTGCCGCGATCTTCTCGTCGGCGGCCTCATCGAAACCGGGCGGGCCGGTAGCCTCTGGCTGGGCGGGTATATCGTAGACATCGACTGTGTGAAGATTAGCACTGTTTCGCTAGACATGTATCGAGGTCGGGGCAGCAACGTACGTCTGTTCTCACGCATGAGTTCCTCGACAAGTTTATCTCGCTTTTCATCGTCGCTGCCGCGCCTCTTGCGTGATCGCCACGGCTTGCCGTCCTTGCCAATACGGACACGCTTCCTCGCGCCATCCTCAGAGTCATCGGCAGCTTCACCAGCCAGACGTCGCCTTGCTTTCTCTGTCATTGCGGCGTTTCGCATGCGGACTTCGTCCCCGAGGTCGACCTCCTGCAACTTGCCCTGCATCGTCGGTCGTTCGCCAAACGGCTTGGCTGGATCCACTACAATCGACCTAGCCTGCAGGCCTCCTTGTTGTTGTTGTTTTTGTTGCTCGATTTCCGCTTCCTGAGTAGCCTTTTCTACAGCATGTCGTCTAGCCAACTCGGATTCTATGTATTCCTCCCTACATGATCAGTTCGTATCCAAGGCAACGAGAGGCAAAGATTGGGACCACTTACATATGCTTGTTGACCAGCTCTCCCACCAAGCCTGCCTGCGGCGCAAAACGTTTCGATACCCCATATTCCATGGCGTCGGCAGCATTTGCATCGTCTTTGAGAACGAGGCTCCGCTCAGCGTTCGACTCCTCGCCCCTAGGGTTGGTACCCTCCGGCCTAAAGCCGACACCTTTGAGCCTTGACTTGCGCGCATTACGCAGCCGTAAAGCTTCTGCTACCGAGAGGCCTTCTGTGTCCGAAGTTGCGTCGAGATCTTCGTTGGGTTTCACTTGCTCGTCTCGCGCCTGTGCTGATTGCACTGCAGCCTGGGTCGCTGCACCGTCCTCGTTTGTGCTGGGTTGTTCTGCTCGCTGTCTGAAGGTTTTCCGCTTCTTGCTGGGTCGGAAGACCACCTGGGGTTCGGTGTGCTCGGGATCCATCTCGATGATGCGGTGGAGATGTTGCTGCATCGGGGAATGTTGCGTGTAGAGTTGTAGAGAAGGAGGGTCGCAGTCCCCTTAAGACGGCAAGGCGTCAAATTAAGCTCGAACCTTATCTTTAGTTATCGGTACGTACCCGGAGAACCCAATGCGTGGTGATGTCAGACTTTCGTCTGTGCCTCGCCGTGGGTGTAACACTACTAGGTATGTACTTCAGTAGCTCTCATTATGTAGACGAGTTATGAAAGCGCGGCTCTTCCTCGAATCATTTCTTCTTGACCATATCGTATAAAAGAGGCATACCTTCGCACTGCCTTACTTCACCTTCGAAAAAGACTTTACTCAGTAGCTACAAAATTGGCAAGCCGGATTATCCTGTCACCATCATGGTCACTCAACGTGTAAGTGACCATGCCCCCACCCCCAACACGATTTATTGACGCATGCGCTAATAATTACAGGTTTACTTCCTTGCCCACGGAGGCACAGTCCAAGGTACATCACATGCGTCGCAGGTATCTTTCGCGGGTTTTTCTGGTGACTTACACGTATAATCCTGCCTCTAGGAGTGGGGTTTCGATACTTCGTCCGCAAGCAAGCAACAGAATATGGCCTCACAGGCTGGGTTCGCAACACTGACCACGGCAAAGTAAGTGGAGCTATTAAGCCAACATGAGACCTCCTGGCCCTAACGATATAATCAGGTCGAAGGCGAAGTGCAAGGAGAGGACGATAAGATAAAGAATTTCCTGAAAGATGTCGACAACGGCCCGCCAGGCGCCAAGGTCGTCCAGCTGGACACGGAGGGTCGTGAATTAGTATACGGGAAGCAGGGCTTCGTAGTTGTACAGTAGGCCTTTCTCGAAACCACGGATGGAGGGTTATACCTAAGCATTGGGATCAGGCATTCAGACAGAAGCCATTTGAAACGAAGCACGCCTTTTGTACTTCACATGCCCACAGATACCATCTTTCATTAACGGCTTTCAGAAGCGTAACTCGGCTTCACTATAAGTCCGCCCCTTTTGGCCGGGAATTTAGGATTTACTCATCGTCCATGGAATCATCGTCATCCTCACCCGCGGGACCCTCTTGCTCATCGCCCTCCTCTTCCTCATCGGAGTCGCTCTCATCATCCGCAACGCCAACAATCCTCTCCTTGACCTCCTCATCCGGCTTAGCCGCAGGAACCTTGCCCGCGAACGCACGACGAACAGCCAGGTTCGTGCTAGTATCCCAAACGTGCATCGTTCCTTTGCTACCAGCGACAGCCAGTCGGAAGGCAACCTGAGGATCAGGTCCGAAAGTCGTAGAGAAGACCTTGCCGACGTCCAGATCCCGGGACACCACCAGTGATGGGCCGGAGGGTTGTATGTTCCACAACTTGACGGTCTTGTCGGTGGAACCAGTCGCCATGAAGCCTGGTATTTGACTGTTGAGGTCGAACGACGAGACGGACTGGTCGTGTGCCTGCAGCGTCCACACCGCCTTGGTCTTGGTAGGGTCCGCGGGTGCGTTTCGAACATCGTAGTAGTGAATGACTCCGTTCTCGGTCGAGACAAAGAAGAAGTTGGGGTCGTGAGGGTCCCACCGCACGTTCTCGACGTCACTCTCAACGCCCCATCTGGGTGGCTTCGCATCCGGCGCTCGCATGTCCGCCGCAACAACGGTACGGTCGTAGCTGCCGCTCAGCAGGACCGTTGCCTCCTGGGAGTGCCACGCGAGGGAGCACACCTTGTCGGTGTGGTAGCTGTAAGACTTGGCGGCCTTCGCGGTGTGCAGGTCCCACAGCTTGATTGTCTTGTCGGCCGAAGCTGAGGCCAAGAGGTTCCTGTGTTTCCTGTTCGCCGCCAAAGCCAGCACTGCGTCGACGTGGTAATTGTCGTTCGCCTTCTGGGACTTCTTCTTCTTTCTCTTCTTCTTCTCATCCTCCGGGTTGCCGCCTTGGCCAAGAATGGCGTTCGGGTACATGCAGTCGATCGTGTCGAGATCCCACAGCTCAATATCCGGGTCCATAGTACCAACAGCGACGAAGTTGGCTGTCGCATCCTTGTCTACACTCGACTTTCCGCAGGCGATGTCTAGCCACTCGACACAGAGAGGTATGGCGGGCAACATGATGTCGTGGTGGACGTAGAGGTTGTCGCTGTCATCTTCATACACATAGACCTCGAGATGTGCCAATTCGTCTTCAACCTTTGCTGCGAGCACCAGATTGTCTGTCGCGAGGATCTGCAGGTCTTCTCGCTCCTCGTTGTCATCCTCCTCGTCTTGTATCGTGATGTATGGGTCCTCCTTGTTGTTGTCGTAGTATGCAAGCGACTTAACGTTGCCGAACATGCCCATACTTTGCGCCACTTCGATGTCTTCTTCTGGGTCATCGTCATAGTGCTCGAGATCGTACTCTTTCAGGTCGTCATCGATCTCAATGCTGCGAATCTGTCAGCGCATGATTTCTTTCCACAACCCGCAGCTGATCGGCCATACTCGTCCTTGACATCATCAGCCGGTTTCTTGGAATCTTCCGTGTCTGAACTGTCTTTGCCTTCTTTTCCCTTGGCCTCCTCCAAATCGTCGTTGGCATCATCCAGGTTGAGTTTGGCCAGAGCTGCGATGCGCTCGAATTCTTCCTCGTCGAAATCATATTTCTGAGGGAAGGGCGCCGCAAAGCCTCGCGGCACCCACGATGCGGTTGTTATCATGGACATTTTGGGAGGACAGTTTTAATTTGTACCAAATCTGTCCAATTTGGTAGGGAGAAAGTTGACAGGACTTGGAGTTGACCACAAGAGTGGTTGATTTTGGTCCAGGGAACTTTTTTGTCGAGGGGCTTATCGATAAGCGCGTCACTGACAGGCGAATCTAGCTTTGAAAGGTAGACTGCAGAAAGCTCCCGAGAGTACCCACCCATAACAGGCGTGCCAGCCCCCCCCCCCCCATCTGCTGCTGCTTTCCAACGTCGAACTTCGAGGCTCTAGAACGCGAAACACAATGGTCTGAGGAGATTGGAGCACATCTTCGCTCCCATCTTTTCTGCCACGAGCAATACATCACCTCCCTGCTGAGCCCTGGCCACTATTATCCTGCGACCATTCACAGTCCTGACAGGCCACCCATAGTCTCAGTTCCATTGTTGCCGTCGAGAACTGCTCGAACTTTATACCGTACACAGTTAGCCCGACTGCCAAACCATCCAAATAACGGGAAAGGAGAAATCTGGAGAGGGCGACCCGCAGCGAGGTATCGACACAAGCAGTATTATAGTGAGAATGGACCCGGACCGCGAAGCCAAGCGGCGAAGGCTAAACTTCAACCCCCTACGATCCGACGACCGTTGGGGCGATGTTCCCGTCCGGAAGAATGGCCCTCCCAACGGGCGCTTCTCATCTGGGCGATCAACACCCCGAGGCAACAACCATGCCTCAACCCCTGAGCCGCCTCGTAACGATGATGAATTCGACCCGCAAGCCGAAGACACAGCCCTCGACCGGGACTGGTACGCCGGCGACGAGCTTGGACACACCTTCGGGGACGAGTCGCACAACCCGTTCGGAACATATGATCAGAGCTGGGCCGAATCGCAAGAAGCCGAACGCGCCCTGGTCGAGAAGAAGGTAGGCCGCTTCGACCGGCAGAGCGCACGACAAGCCCAAAAGCAGAAGGATATCGACGCCTGGGAGACCAACCGGATGCTATCTTCCGGTGTGGCGCAGAGACGCGGCCAGGAGTTCGAGGACGATGAGGATACTATGCGCGTGCATCTTCTGGTGCATGACTTGCGCCCTCCATTCCTGGACGGGAGGACTATTTTCACGAAACAGCTGGATCCCGTGCCCGCGGTGAGGGACTACCAGAGTGATATGGCCGTCTTCAGCCGGAAGGGGAGTCGGGTTGTCAAGGAGCGAAGACAACAGAGGGAAAGGCAGAAACAGGCGCAGGAGGCAACGAACATTGCGGGCACGACGCTGGGCAATGTCATGGGCGTTAAGAATGAGGACGATACGGACAGTGCCCTGCCGGTCCCGAAAGAGGATCAAGACCATAAGGCCCCTGAAGAACCGCAGTCGAACAAGTTCAGTGACGTGATGAAGAAGAACGACGGCGCAAGTAACTTCAGCCAGAGCAAGACATTGAGGGAGCAGCGCGAGTTCCTCCCGGCATTCGCCGTGCGCGAGGATCTATTGCGGGTCATCAGGGACAACCAGGTGGTTATTGTCGTCGGCGAGACAGGCTCAGGAAAAACAACCCAACTCACCCAATTTCTCTACGAGGATGGGTACGGCAACAGGGGCATGATTGGATGCACGCAGCCTAGGCGAGTGGCTGCCATGAGCGTAGCGAAACGTGTCAGCGAGGAGATGGAATGCAAGCTGGGAAGCACCGTGGGTTATGCGATCCGTTTCGAGGATTGCACGAGCAAGGAAACAGTCATAAAATACATGACCGATGGTGTTCTATTACGAGAATCTTTGAACGAACCTGACCTGGATCGCTACTCATGCGTTATCATGGACGAGGCTCACGAGAGAGCGCTTAACACAGACGTCTTGATGGGGCTCTTCAAGAAAATCTTGCAAAGACGGCGGGATATCAAGCTCATCGTTACCTCCGCGACCATGAACTCGAAGCGGTTTTCGGACTTCTTCGGAGGCGCCCCTGAGTTTATCATACCCGGCCGGACCTTCCCAGTCGACGTGATGTTTCATCGGTCACCCGTTGAAGATTATGTCGACCAGGCTGTCCAGCAAGTGTTGTCGATCCATGTGTCCCAGGGAGCAGGTGACATTCTCGTGTTCATGACTGGCCAGGAGGATATCGAGGCCACCTGCGAGCTTATTCAGGAGCGACTGAATGCTCTCAACGATCCGCCGAAGCTCAGCATCCTGCCCATCTACAGTCAAATGCCCGCAGACCTACAGGCCAAGATTTTCGATCGAGCAGCGCCCGGAGTCCGCAAGTGCATCGTTGCTACGAATATTGCAGAAACCAGTTTGACTGTCGACGGTATCATGTATGTGGTGGACGCCGGATACTCGAAACTCAAGGTATATAACCCAAGGATGGGAATGGACACCCTTCAAATTACGCCCATCTCCCAGGCAAACGCTGGCCAACGCTCTGGTCGCGCAGGACGTACCGGACCCGGCAAAGCCTACCGACTATTCACGGAAAAGGCCTACAACGATGAGTTGTACATCCAGACTATTCCCGAGATCCAGCGGACGAACCTGGCCAACACAGTCCTGCTCATCAAATCCCTGGGCGTGAAGGATCTCCTCGACTTCGACTTCATGGATCCCCCGCCCCAGGAAACTATCACAACATCACTTTTCGACCTCTGGGCGTTGGGGGCATTGGACAATGTCGGCGAGTTGACCGATTTGGGCTCTAAAATGAACGCCTTCCCAATGGACCCAAGCTTGGCCAAGTTGCTTATCATGTCAGAGGAGTACGGGTGCAGTGAGGAGATGGTGACCATCGTGTCGATGCTGAGCGTACCGAACGTCTTCTACAGGCCGAAAGAACGGCAGGAAGAGTCTGACGCAGCGAGAGAGAAGTTCTTCGTACCCGAATCGGACCATTTGACGTATCTGCACGTGTTCAGCCAGTGGAAGGCCAACGGTTACAGCGACAGGTGGTGCACACAGCACTTCCTCCATTCCAAGTCGTTGCGGAGGGCGAAGGAGGTGCGCGACCAGTTGCTAGACATCATGCGCATGCAGAAGATGCAGATGGTATCATGCGGGACAGACTGGGACGTCATCCGGAAGTGTATATGCAGCGGCTACTATCATCAAGCCGCCAAGGTGAAGGGTATCGGCGAGTACGTCAACCTGCGAACGTCCGTCACCGTGCAGCTGCACCCGACAAGTGCTCTATACGGCCTGGGGTTCCTACCGGACTATGTCATATACCACGAGCTGATCCTCACGAGCAAGGAGTACATGTCGACGGTGACGAGCGTTGACCCCCGTTGGCTGGCCGAGCTGGGCGGTGTGTTCTACTCGGTCAAGGAGAAGGGCTACTCGGCCAGGGACAAGAAGGTCATCGAGACGGAATTTAACAAGAAGATGGAGATCGAGGCCCAGATGGCAGAGGACAAGAGGAAGCAGGAGGAGAGGCTGGCCGAGGAAGAGAGGCCAAAGGATAGTGGTGAAGTCAATGGCGCCGGGACAAAGAAGAAGATCGTGACGTCTGGGGCGGTCAAGAAGCCGGTCGTCAAAAGGCGAGGCGGCGGGATGGCGTTCAGGTAGACAGATGTAAGGGTGTTTGACCGTTCAAACCATAGCCTGTCTTTGCCTGGCCACTACATAGGTCCATGGGGCTCGTCGGCTGTTGACCACGCCTGAACAACCTCAGCCAACCGTCATATACATATTCAAGTTGCACGCTGCTGTTACGACGTCAGTATCGTTATCCTGAAATCAGACAAGTGCTCGCTCTGGCCCCTGACCTCCGAGGGCCTGACGGATGTATACACATCGACCTGATAGACCCTGAGTGAGGCATGTGACTTCCTACCTGGAGGTCATTACGTATGATTCAATCAAAAACCTCGAAGACTGCGCGGTCATTTGCAAGTCATTGGTCTCCAATGTAACCACTGTATATCTAGAGAGGCGCTGTTCTGTGCCCACCGTGTCGCACTACCCGTCATACTTTGTACAACCCGTGAGCCTCGTGAAGCAATCAAAAGGACCAGATCTGTGTGACTAGCGATTGATTATATCGAGACGTGTTATCGCGCAATCCGCCGATCATGTATGCTGTACCAGGTACGCCCGTTTTCTTCTGTCCGCATTCCACTCTTGGGCGATCAGGCGATCATCGAACCTTCAGGCACCACCACCACAGG
This sequence comes from Cytospora paraplurivora, assembly GCA_021272945.2. Lineage (NCBI taxonomy): Eukaryota > Fungi > Ascomycota > Sordariomycetes > Diaporthales > Cytosporaceae > Cytospora > Cytospora paraplurivora. Next base: position 379,059 of record JAJSPL020000029.1, read on the forward strand.
CGCAACGAGTCCCAGGGACACCATTCAACTTCTGAAACTAGGCTTCCTTTGGAAGGCATGAACAGAATGGAGGACTGATGACGTAGGGCGACCGATGTATGCGACATGGCTTTAATGATAAGCTGTGATGTCTGGACCGCGGGCCACATGAGGGGCCTCAGCCTACTCAACGCAGGTCAAGACCGTCCGACCCGCAGCAGCCTGCCAATGCATGGAACATGGTCCATGCCGAGGTCCGAGCTGTTGGCACAGACAAAGTTTGGCCGTACAGTAGTGGTACCTACTTTGGGCTGTCGATCTGATGAATTGTTCCGCACAGGAGCTTTGGGATGATGAGGAATTCCCCATCGACCGTCCGACCCCGATGAAACAGCGAATATTGGAATCTCATCAATCCGACTCTCTGGTCGGTGCCCCGGTTTCCGGAGAGCCTGGCTTTGGTTGGCTGTGGATCATTTGGAACACGCTCCCAATGGGAGAAAAACCATGCCGACCCTGCCGCCGGCCGTTTCATATGCAGGAACCAAGGTGGACCACTAGGCGCACGCGAGCCAGGCGAGACGAGATAGACTACCCTACTACGGCTGCACGGGGGTGGTTTTGTGGACCACTCCGTCGAGACCCCTCCTGTTGGACGGCAACTCGGGCGAATTGAAATGGAGGGTACGAAAGCCTGTCCGACCTTCCGTGGATCGATCCGTCGCTTCATGCTCTCTGCCTCGGAGGGCAATTCGCGATGCAGTCCTCGCACTGACAGCGTTCCCCATGCTGGTAGGGTATTTTTAGGCCACACCGAGGCAAAGCGCCTAAATACTGCAGGTGCGCCGATGGGCAGGCGATGGTCTGTGGTTTGCTCCTTGGACAACCTTGAGGAGTCACCCGGTCATCCATGGATGCAAGACCTGGAAGAAGAGCCATGTGAGTGATTCACACAGCATGTGCTGGCGCCATCCGTGAGACGCGTCAACATTTGGGCACAGCAATGTGCAGATTAGGTGGTGGTCAAGATGACAACGGCCTTAGGCGTGATAGCGTGACGTTAAAAGGGGGGGAATCGCCAAAAGGGTTGTATCTCAGTATGTACCTGGGCGCCCTTGCACTGTCAAGAATAAAGTGCGTGACAAGCCTCCTCGTTCCTGCATAGTCCCTGTCGTGCCCTGGTAGTGCCCGAAAGAAGATTAGTAGGGACCTGGTCCCCGGCCAATCAATGCTTGCACATTCTGGGGCAGGGATCCGCTGGAAACGCAGGGCGAGTGGCATCTGCACCTCGAATGTGGAAAGTCGGAAGGAAACCGTACTAAAGTAGTCTAGGTAAACATACCGTTTCATTCGGAGAAGGAAAGTAAGAGGGGAAACGGCATCCAGGTGTGCCAGGGTAGGATTTGGATACCACATCGGTTCTCAAGTGACGAGACACCTTGAATCCACAATATCTAGAAAGGAGGTCGAAGAATTGTTCTGCTAGCTTTTTCGCTGGGCCATTTGTTGCCTGTGGTCCACGGGTGTTTGCCTGGGGTAATTCTGCCTGGAAATGGCCTGGAGTTGGCCTGGTGTACCCAAGGTACCTAGGTACCCAAGTACAATAGGTCTGGACTCGTCCTCGAAGGGGTGTCGACATGGATACCAGGATCACCCAGCCGTAGCACCACAATAGCCGATACCCCTGGAATTAGTTTCAGTGACTCTTCCCTGCCGTGTAATCCAATGCACCGGACGTGGTAGATTGTACCTCATCCAGACCATCTTTTCGATTTTTGATGGGACATCTGGACAGGGCAGGCGACGGGGCTGCTGCAGGGCCACACGCAAAGCTCGATCCACTGGTTCTCGGGCTCCCACATCCCATTTGATTTTATTATCATTGATACCGTTTACCGTCCCTCCCAGCTTCGTCCTCGATCTTCTTTCCTTTGAAGTTTGCAAGCCGTTACTATCTGCATCACCACCTCAGACGGGCCAGTCTCTTCTTTTCAACAACCAGCCGCCACTCATTGTACGGTTCCTTTGCCGCACGGCACAGCATTCCTTGATCCTTCACACCTGCATAATACCACCATCGCGGGATTCGACACCGGATTTTGTAGGGCTTGAAGAGGAACCACCGACCCTGCCTTGAAGACTGAATTTAACTTGCATCTGAAATCTGCGGCCACAACGACCGCCAAGAACTACCCCAAATTCATTCCTTCCATCAAACTACGGGGACCAGACCTGGCTGCCACTCAGAGACGGACGAAGAGCAGTGATCAAAGATTGAGAGTACCGTTACCATTCTCGTGGGAACTTGGAACGTCCGAGGATCTCTTCAGCTTTAAGCTCGGTTTGTGCTGAACTTGAGTCAAGTAAAGTCAAAACGCAGGTCAAAGTAAAAGGCAGGAAAGCCCTACACATTCACTCACTACGCTCGGGCTTTCAACTTTGGACTCGGCTTCTGGAAGTCAAACATATGACCTGAGCAGCCCATCCGATCTCTCCCAAGCTCTCTTTCACTTTCATACTGCCAATCGATCTACACAGGCCAAAGAGGAAAGGCTTTTTGTTCTCCACAAAGGACTGGATCCAAACTGGAGCACACCATCGTTGACACAGATCACCTCCCATATACGGAACAGTCTTGCGACTTCTTCGTGGCAAGCCACGACTTTTACTTCACATTAAGATTTCGACACTCCTTTCATTCATACAGTGGGCTTGAAAAGCATATTCGCCGATCACCACGATAATCTCCCAACATAACGACGCACGCAACCCTGTGACCAGAAAGCGAGCCCGAAACAGCTCGAGGATTCATTGAGTCATCTCACCATCTCATGAGCCCAGGAAAATTGTGCCTTTTGCCGATTCATCAAAGCTCAAACCCTCAAGGCAACCCCATCAAAGGCTATTGGAGAGTCCCGTGTCGCACCTGCAAAGGTCACCTGTGACTTTGCAACCTTCGGCAATCGGTTCTTGGAGGGCAGCACTTGGGCAGCCGACCAATTCAACGCAGCGTCACATCCAATCAAAACGACAGCCGACTTACTGCAACTACCCTTCACAAGTTGTAGTACACCACTCCAAGTCACCAATTGTGCTTCATTTAGAGCATCTACTGGAAATCCATCAGGAGTCTCAGTCTGTGTCCCGTTGTCGAGACATAGCACGTCACCGGTTGAGTTACTTAGCCTTATACCCACGCTGGGGGCTTGACACCTGGTCTGCAAACAAAGAAGTTTAAGTAACTTAGATATTCCTCCCAGTCGACTTCACCGTCTCGAACTCAGCACATCAAATTCAGCAACGATGTCCCTAGCTAGAGCGTTTACGACCCGCCGGGCCAAGGTCTTCGGGGGCGGAGGGGACGCAGAGGGCAGACCTAACCGGAGTAACTCCGTCAAAGGATCGATTTCCGGTCCCATTCGTAACAAGATATCGGGACCGGTTGAGCTGGTCCACACGACAAACATGCTCTCATACAATGCCCCGGATATCCAGAAGGAACCCAAGACAGCCACCTCAACCTCATCATTGTCGACCCGATCCGACGGAGATTCAGACCACATGCCAACGGCGGCTTACTCGCCTCCAACCAGCCCAGACACCCCGTTCTCTCATGAAGACAAAGACGCCAAAATGGCGCCTGACGCGGTCCACAATCACCTTTCATGCTACTTTACATTGCCTGGCCAATCATCCACCGTGACTGCACCCCCTGTGCCGGCCATCCCAAAGCGGGCGCCTTCGCACACAAAGAAGTCATATGAACCTCTGGCCCGGAAGCCCTCAATTTCGAGGATATCAGAGTCGACCTCTCGGGAAAATCGCAGGCCCTCCGTCTCGAGACTTTCAGAGCAATCCAGCCGAACAGTATCCACCAAAGCCAGCTTCTCCTTCTCCCGCTCATCTTCCGCATCGACCAGTACTACGGCTAGCAGCCAACACTCCAGCGGCGCCCATCAGATGCCCAAGGGCTCTTCCACAGCTGCTCCGCCAGTCCCTCCTCCCGCTCTGTTCAATTCTGCAGCTACTCAACATCACAAGGAGCCCGGCAGTGCGACGGACTCGGCACATCCATTCGGACACGAGCTGGCGCAGGTCACGGAGCTGGCTGAGGAGTATGCCTCCACGGCAGCGGATAAGAACCGTGCCATTTTAATCAGGGAGGAGCGAGATCTCATCAACAGCGGCCTGAAGAAGTTCACCCCAGAGGACTACATTGCTGAGATTCAAGGGTTGTTTGCGACATTCTTCGGAGAGGCGAACCTTGTTCGGAGTCCGGGCCCGCAATGGATTTGAGCATCTGTTGTGTTGATGAGGGGACTATCGCCCGGTTCCTGAGGTCATAACATCAAGCAATCTCACCACTCACTACCCCCTGCTAGGCACGGGTATGCGGCCTTACGGCAATACGTTTATGGGTCGAAAGCCTATGTACCCATGGGCGATGAGGTGCTTGCGTACTATTCAAGTCCCTCCTTTTCAGAATTTATTGTCTGGCTGGACAGATCCAGACCGGTGGGCAGGGTTGAGGTGTGGTACCACATGCCATGAGGGAAAGAGGCGTTGGACTTATTGAAGGTTTTAAACGATTTATACCTACTCCCTCTGCACTTGGCGGCAGCAGGGAGTATGCGTTCTATTCTTGTGCTTCTCCAAACATCCCTTCTGGAGATTCTGTTGACTTCTACGTTCTATACCCTCATTATCATACCCTTTTACTTTGTTTTCCCCATGGATTATGAACCGTCAGGGATACTGGCAGCAAACGGGGAGGAAGGAGAACTCTACTGGTTACAGGCTGTGGGCCACATCTTGACAGACTTGGATGGACTCTTGAAAAGGCACACTGTGATTACGATCCCGGGACGCCTACAGGCGATATCCTGTAGCACAAAGAAATGAACAAGAATATTGATGAGAATCATTCACACACTTCAGTATCCACTAAATGTTTAATCGACCTCGGGGATCTATGTACGTGAGTGGTCCCCTGCGGCCCGGACGGTGAAACTTCGTTGCTCAATGTCAATCCGTCGGGCTGGACATTAGACGAGGTCTCATGATCTGCTTGTCATCAGTCTGATCATCGGTCTGACCATGCTGATCAAGACCGTGCCGTTATGGAGTACAGTATCTCGTCAGAAAATTGTACAGCGTGGAGCATGTCCTGCCCCGTCCACGGGTGGTCTCGACCCACTCAGACGACACGAATTCCTCTTTTCCAGCTACTCCCACATATGCGATCAATACAGCAACTGCAGGGGGGGGGGGACGTGGCACCATCTTTCACTGTGATTACTATCCAAACATCCAAGTCTGTATATAGTTTTAGAATTCTTTTGGGATGGTCGAGCCAAGCAATCTCGACGTAAAGGCGTGGATTAGCAAAGAGTGGACGATGGATGGATGCTGTTACCCTTGAAAACGACTGCTGTTGATCCCCCACCCGCTTCATTCTCGGTTCTTCAACATGACAACGGCATATAGAGTTATCTGTTTGAAACGGGAATGATGAAACATCAAAACGACAATACCTTCGCAAGGGAAGGGCTATGCTTGCGATTGTGTTTGGATCTAACAACGCACTCGTATATCTAGCATTTGCCCCTCCTTATGTCCTTAAGACAATCACCACGTTAGGTTTCACCAGTCGCCGATTTGACTGTTATCTATCGATCAAAGTATACATCTAACTCTTCGTCTCGGTAGTAGAATTGAGGGGTGGAGTGAGACAAGAAAGTCTGAAAATTCTAAAGTAGACTGATCTGGGGCTCTGAGGATGCCCTCTCGGGCGCCAGCCTTAAAGGATTTGTCCAGTGCCCCAGGAGTCGAACCTGTAGCCGTCGTGAGCATACCCTTGAGGGATGCCGCGGCCGACACGTCAGATATGCTACTGGGCTGATCGGACACTGACAACTGAACGGGGGTCGTGGTGCTGATAAGGGGTGGGCGAGTAAATAGCTGTGTCCACCCCCCCCCCCCCTACTTCTCCTTCCCCTAGATGAGATGCCCACTCGCCGCTGTGAGGTACCTATTTCCCAGAAGTCTTGGGTGTGTATGCCCGGTTGAACATCGACAAGACCACTGGTATCAAGACCGTTGCGCCAGACAACGGCTCGAGGTCATCTGACAGAAATGGTCTTTCGCATGATGTAATGTCTCGACTGGCATGTGGGTAGACAAGAACCGCGGTATGGATTCAGCCTTGGCATCGAGAGACATGTTTCAAACAGAGACAGGTGTCATACATGCGTGTGATGTTTGACGAACAGACGTAGCTGCTGTAACCGCAGCAGCCGAGGCGAGGGGCCAGACTCGCCTCGAAGTGCCGCGATGTAGTCCTAGCAAGTGAATGTTTCCAGGCATCCCTGCATCAGACCCGGCAATACGCTTTGAGGTTTGAGATGCCTTCGGTCGCCGTAACAAGCTTGGGAGCGCCGCGATGGTTCCCCCTTCAAGCCTCCGCCATTCTCATCTGATGAGGTTCCACGTACCACACCTGGACAAGCGAGCTCTTTCTGTGTGAACTACCGCAAACCGAACACCGTCAACTCCAAGCCGTAGCAATACGTAAAACAATGTACAAATCCCCTTGTCTTGATGAAGATTCAGCTCTCGCAGGGGAAGCAAATATAAAGGCAAACCACACTGATCTATCCCGATCTACCATGCCATAGTTCTCCCTTCGCCATGTATATAACGAAATGCCACACAATCAAAGGGAAAAAAAGATGAAGAACACATAGCCCGTAATCACTCGCCAGCCGCATCCAGCAACTCCGAGACCGTGACGACCCTATACCCCCTCCTTCTCAACTCAGGTAGCACCTTCCTCAACATGGGTATCGTCCAGCTCCGCCTATCATGACAGACGATGATCCCCCCATCCCTCGCCATGCTGAGTATATGCCAGGCATTCACCCACCAGTACGGCACCTGCGGGTCATGCGGGTAGATCCCCCCCAGGACCAAGCGGTACCCGAGCCGGTCGACCAGCGCGCGCATGCCCGTGCTGAAGAAGCCGCTCCCGGGCCGGAAGTACTGGTGCCGCGGGCCCCCGTCCCCGCCGCCGCCCCCACCGCCGTCCACGCCCGCGCCCGCGTCCCGGTACGCCTGCCGGATGAGGCCCTGCACCTTCTCGATCTGCGCCTCCAGCACCGGCAGGTCCAGGCCCCGCGCCGCCTCGTCGTGCATGGCGTGGTTGCCGAGCTCGTTCCCGCCCGCCACCGCCTCCCGGAGCACCTCCTCGCGGCCCTCGACCTGCCCGCCGATAACGAACAGGGTCGCGTGCGCGTCGTTGGCCGCCAGGAGGGCGAGCACCTCCCGGGTGTACTCGCTCGGCGCGTCGTCTATGGTCAGGGCTATGACCTTGTCCGGCCCGCCATCGCCGACGGCCCCTGGTACGGTCTGTGATGAGCGTGACGGTCGCGGGGTTACCTCCCACAGGACGTCGGGCCACCGGTGCTGGAAGTAGCGGATGAGGAGCCTGGGGGGGCGGTAGATGGCGTAGAAGGGCGCCAGGAGGAGGATTAGTGTGAGGGTCAGGTAGAAGAGCGTGGCCATCCTGTTCCGCCGGGCGCGGCGCTTCACCTTTGAGGGCAGGCGGAAGAGCGCGGAGAGGCGGATCATATCAGACCGCGGAACATGTGTGTGTGTGTGTCTATGTGTGTCTATGTGTGTGTATGTGTGTGTTGATTGGAGCTACTCGTGTGCTTGTGTGATGGATGGAATGTGAGAAGAGAGATGTGATGGGACTCGAGGAGCCGAGGCTTCATCTGTGTGACAGCAGAAGGCGCATTGGAGCTCGAGTTATAGCTGGACTGTTGCGACTGTTGCAAGTGCAGGCAATGATGGTGGTAGTAGTGAGGGAAATGATGAAATGTGCCAGGTCGAGCGAGGGATGGATCGACTGTGTTGTTGATTGCTACTGTCAGGGTACGAGTACGGTATCAAGGGTATCAGTGTATCAGGGTATCTACATACCTAAGCCTAAGCCTAAGCCTGCTAAGGTACGGTACGTAGGTAGTCTACGGGCCCCGGATTTCAGGGTCTTGTTGTGGGGTCCACGGGCTGCCGGGGCCCACTTTACAGCACTGCCGGGCCAGGTCGACCTGGATTATCCCCTGAACTTGGCTTCATCCAGTTCATTCACCCCCTTTTTATGGCCTCCAAGGTTCATCAACCACAACACCAACTACCAACCACCAACCCTTTCTCATCACCCCGTGGGCCTTTTTGATGCTCATCTTGCTCCGTTGGGCTTCCTGGCTCGCCGTTTTATCCGACCAGTGATTAAAAATATCCAGGTGTTCCCACGGAGGAATCACTTCAAAATTATCATGGTAATTCTCTGCATGTTGACTGACATCTAGTAAATCTAATAATCAGCTCCCTTTGTGTGTCTCTTGAGAGATATAGAGGCTCAACTTCTCCATGAACATGACCATTACATTAAAACGTATTCCCCTCACCTAACTCTTCTCCTCATCCAACAAGGCCTGGAAACCCTGCGACAGATCCTCCCTCAGATCCTCCCACCCCTCAACCCCAACACTCACCCTCAAGACCGTCTTAGCAACGCTCTTGTCCGTGACAGCCCTCCACTCGATCAGACTCTCCACGCCGCCCAGGCTGGTAGCATGGTGGAAGAGGTGCAGCTTACTCGGCAGCCTCTTGGCGTACCGCTCCTCCCTGGTGATGATACTGAACACCGGGCCCCAGCCGTTAGGCATCTGCCGCCTCAGCCACGAGCCCTCGACCCCCGCCTCAGGCTGGAGGCTGGCATGCTGCAGCCTCGCCACCGTCCGGCCCACCGCGCTCCCTCCCCTCCGTAGCTCCCCGTCCAGCCACTCGACCAGCCTCGTGGCGCTCGCGCTCTGCCGCTCCACCCGGATCTCCAGCGTCCGCAGGCTCCTGACCCCGAGCCAGCCCTCCAGGCTGCCCATGACGCTCCCCAGGAACAGCCTCTCGCCCAGCAGGCCCCGCGCCCACCCGTCCCTCTCGGCCCGCGCCGGGCTCACCGCCAGCACCCCGCAGAGCAGGTCGCTGTGCCCGCCGAAGTACTTGGTCCCGCTGTGCAGGACCGCGTCCGCCCCGTAGTCGAACGGCCTCTGCAGCGGCGGCGGGCCGAAGGTCGCGTCCACGGTGAGGTAGGCGCCCAGCGCCCGCGCCCGCCCGGCGTAGTAGGCCAGGTCCCGCGCCTCGCCCGTCGGGTTGAGCGGCGTCTCCACGTGGACGACGTCGCCCGGCCCCAGCCGCGCCAGGTCCTCGGCCCTCTCCAGCTCCAGCCTCTCCAGGCCCGTCAGCTTCGCCACGAGGTCCACCACCCCGTGGCAGCCGTGGTAGCCCCCCGTCATGGCGATCCGCCGCGGGTTGAGGAACACCAGCAGCGCGTGGAAGGCCGACAGCCCGCTCGTGTACGTCACCGCCGGCCCGCCCAGCAGCGACGTCAGCACGGCCTCGAGCCGCGTCGTGTTGGGCGCGCTGTCCCGGCTGTAGACGTGGCTGTCGTGCGGGGCGTGCTCGTCCGTGTTGTCCCACTGCCTCAGCTTGTCCGGGTCGCTGTTGTACCGGTACGTCGTCGAGACGTGCAGCGGCGGCGCCACCGCCCGGTGGTTGTTGATGTAGTCGTCGGCGTGCACGGCCCGCGACGAGAGGCCCAGCTCGTGGTCGCGCGCCCTGAAGTGGGCGGCCAGGGACCCCGGCCCGCCGTGTCCACTGTCGTTGATGTTGGTGCTGTTGTTGTTGTTGGTGGCCGCCGCTGAGGGGCCCGACTCGTCTGCCGGGAGGCCGCTTGGGTGGGTGGGCTGATCGGCCATGGCTACTACGCACGGGATGGGGAACGATTGGCTTGGGAGGTCTTGTGGTCCAAACTTGTCACAGTTTATTGGGACGTCAAATAAAAGAGTGTTAAATCAGTGTAGGGATCCCAATGACACGTGAAACGTTCAGGTACTCTGTTCACTTGGGCCAACGCTCGCTGAGGCACACGAGGCGTACAAGTATCTAGGGATGGCTTCTGTCGTCGGATGGCTTAAGATGGCGTCATGAACGGGTCCCGCCCCGTTATCGGGGACGGGTACCCGGCATGGCCATTCAAGGAGGCAATCGGTGCATCTGTCGGTCGGGGACGGCCCACTCAATCACCACATTGTATATGCATGCTGGCATGGGATGACATGGCACGGGGTTCAGGGGCACGTCGCTCCGTCTCACGAGCTTTGACATGCCGCCATGCAATACCGGACTCCGGGGATCTCGCTAGTCCGCCTGCACCTCGGCCTCATAGGTAGAGCAGGGTCTCAAGATGTTCAGCGAGGCTTGGCGTTCATCTTTTGTGAGGCTCGTATTTTGCCTCATTGAATTATCATTTCATTAGGTCTGGAGAGTGATTATACATACGTATCTCCCCTAGTCGTAGTCTAAACCATGTCAACCATGTGAATACCCTTCAAATTCATGTCTCCAGGCTTCCCCCTCTTTCTGAGCCATGTTCCTGTCCCATGCCTAAAGCATGACGAATAGTTGCATCCGTACCCCGTGCATGATGCAGTGAACATTGGAAAGTGTAAGCAGGAGAATATGTAGCCACCGGAGTCTCCCATTGCAGACTTCCTGCCGTCAACCGACGTGTCGACCTTTGTCCACTCGTCCGTCATCATCAATCATGTCTAAGCGACTTCACTGGCGCCGAGCATTTTTTCTTGTCTCGACGGCAGTCTGTCTGGTCGTCCTCAATAGTCATCCCAACACTAGCCATCTAAGCCGGGACGGGCTGCACCTCCGTCAGTTCCCTGTCGCGGGTAGCGGTCCGCGGCCTCTCATAATGTCCCAGCTCAGCGCCCTGGCCGCTCTGTCCCCTCTTCCGCCCGGGAAGGATGGAAAACCGGGAGGTCATAGCTGAGGATGATGTTTGAGAATTCTCTTGGTTGTTGTTGCTGCTGTTGTCCGAAAACTTGGAAAAGAAACCCCGCTTCTTTGGGGCTTGTGTTGGCGCTTGCTGCTGAGACTGTGGTTTCTCATCGTTGAGGCCCACGTCCTCGAAGCCCTCGCCTTCGAGGCCCTCACCCTCTGCCTCCTCCGGTGTTATGTTCGTGGGGAAGTCCCGGTCGAAGAGACGCTGGCGGGGCATCCGTGGGAAGCGCGCCGAGTCCATGGAGCGCCGGCTTGGGAACGGGTCGTTGGTAACAACGGGCGAGCGAGCGGAGATGTCCTGCGAAAGAATGTAAGTCAGAAAGCATCCCTTAATGGCGTCAATGGCGTGGCGGTCAGATGGTCTAGACATACGAAAGAGCGGCGGTAAGAATCGAATGATTCTCTCGAGATGCCGAAGGGTTCTATGTCTACTGATCCGCTCCTCTTGTCCGTCGAGGTGCGCGACAAGTAGCGGCGAGGCCACGAGGCCTTGTCATCACTAGGAGATGGCGGCAAGTAGATACCGCTGTCATTGACCACTGCAATATCGTAGCCTTGTTAGCTGGCACTGTTCGGCATGGCACGTTGCGTGCATCGATTGTGCGGGCTCAATCGATTGCAACGCCCGGCAGGAGGTAGTTGAGGGGCTGGGCAATCCATGGTCTGAACGATCGAGCGAACGTACCACTCATTTTGTACTCGCCTGTGTCCTGGCTCCGGCGACTGCTAATCGACAGGGCTGAAGAGGCCTTGGAGCCCACGGTATCGACACGCTCGAATCCAGTTGGCGTCTTCAATGCGGGTTCGATGGTTAATGGAGGGCGCAAGCCGTCGTCGGCTTGGCGCTTTGCGAAAGGGTTTCGAATTGGCATCTTGTCGGTATGGGGGAAATAAGATCGTTCGGAGCGCCGGGATTGTGGCAGAAACAGAATCGAGTAATAAGATGCGATTCAGAGATATGACTGTGAATACTATAGACTCCTTTGTTCTTTCAAGGAGGGAGCTGGGGAGACTTCAGTTTGTTGTATGTCTTGTTTGCGGAAACTTGTGGTTGCCGAGTCCGAGGCCGAACAAGTGGTTCAGTTTGGGGTTGGGTTTAGATCGAGACCACTTGCGAGCAGAGCAGGCAACTCCAGTTTTAAAAAGGCTAGTTATCGTTGGACAAGAATGGAGATGATGATTAAGGCGCCCCCTGCAGGAAAAGATGCGGTGCAGCAATGTGTACTATGGATGTACTTGTTTATGTCGATCATTCCAAGGTTCCAAGATGGAATAGGCGCGATGGAGCGGGCGGTGTTACAGAGACCTGATCTGATTGATGCGATGTGTAAGAGAAACCTTGTAGAGACCTTGTAACAACCTAGAAAAGTACGGGTCCGTAGAGGCAGGCAGTCAGGGTAACAGGAGGCTGTGATGAATGGCTATGGTGAAGAGTATATGTTGGAATGAATCCTTCACAAGCAGCTCTGAGACGGGAATAGAAACGGATTGCCCTCCAGCTGGACGATCTGGACATCTGAACATCTGGAGTGGCTGCCTTGTGTGACATTTGAATTGGTCTGTCTGACATGTCTGAACCATCGAAGTGGTCCTGGTCCTGGTCCGTCCCTTACATGCTCGTTCCTTCCCGCCCGTGCCCTTTGCCGAGGCACCGGGTACAGAGACCCCTGGCACGTATAGGCGGGTTATCAGCTATCTAGGTAGGTACCACCAGGGGCAGGGCTGGCTATCAAGATATCCAGGTACTGAATTAGGTACCTACCTAGGTACCTAGGTAGATACTTGTAAGTGTAGTGTACTGCCCAGGTGCCCAGGTGTTAGATCCTCCTGTTCTTCAATTGCTCCTTCTGCTCCTTCTCGCCGCCATCCCTTCGGGCCCTTCGCACTTGATGTAGCCCTGTGGCACAAGATCTTGAAAACTAGCGGGATGGGGCAGTGAACGATCGCCAAGATCATCATCACTGTGGTCAAACTTGCAAAAGATTACATCCAAGTTACCGCTCGGTTCACGGCACGCAGAAGCTATCATCACCACTCTCTCGAGAAAAGGCGTCACGTCACATGTCACCCGCCGACCATCGATAAGGTGCCCCTCCCCCTCATTCTGTCCTTGTGATTACCACCCTCTCTTTATCGATAGCCAGTTCTTACTGTGGTGTTCTCTTCAAACTCCCATCCCTCATCGCATCGCAGTCATTAATAACGGCCCGGGCTTAAGGCACCGGATAGCCCGAGTGACAGCATACCTAGGAGCCGAGGCACCTGCAAGGGAAAGGATTCGAAATCACGTTACCTACTGTCCGACGTCCGGTGTGCTGGGTGGCATGTCTTTCAAAAAGAAAAAAATCCCATAGCACGGGGTACTTTTACGCCCCGAGGGGGTCTTATTCCCAATTTTGACATGTCAATCTGTCGACTTCCAGGGCCAGATCTGCCCACCCCTGATTTTCAAAAACTTCTGTTGACCCAGATCTCGCCACCCAATCTCTCGGTTGTCGGGGAAGCTAAAGCGCAGGAGAAGTCGGTGTCTGCGCTTCTTTTCCTAGTCTCTCTCCCCCCTAGTGCTGGCATTTAGGCTCTCCCTCAGATGGGATCAACCGATTAGTCCATGCTGCCATACTACAGTACCTAGGTACCTACTTAGGTAGGTAGTCATACGTTATGGTAACTATGTAGAGGCAGGACGGGGTGCACCTCGTGCATCAAGACCCCCTCGCCCAGATAAGATAGCAAAGTTGTGCTGCTTTGAGACCGCGAATCTCCCACCCGACAATGCATTGCCACTTGATTCGAGAAGAATGGAGGCTACAACAGGGAGTGAATTAACATTGCACCCGAGTAACATACATACATACAAGGTACATCTCGCAGCAGCGACCCTTCCCTGCTCCCTGCTGGTGTCCCTTTTACACCCTAGAGGCAACCATAGTTACAGCCTCTATCTACCTAGGTGCCTATCAGGCCTATATACCGTCATCTACCTAGTATCAGTAGTAAAGATGTCCCCTATCGGACATCATCTCCAAACCCGAATCATTCAACCGCATGATAAAAGCAACGCTCACCAAGGGGCCCTATGCCTGCCTTACAAAGCTCCAGATAAACGAAAAGAGAGGGAAGCACCCGAACGCCATGGGGCCCTGGTCAGGCCCGGTATCGTCAGAAACGTCATGTTGAGATGGTAACAAATTAAATCTTTTTTTTTAAAAAAAAAAAAAAAAAAAAGACCGCGAGCGAGCGACCACTCATATCATATGGTCGTCGCCACGCCCCCCATCGCCTCACTGCCCATACCAACCCCTCGCGTCAGGCGTGCCCGCTGCGCCGCCCTCGGCCCCCAGGAAGTCCATCCACGCGTCGTCCATGAACTGGTCCGCCGCCTCGAACGCGGGGACGTTGGGCCACATCATCGGGTAGACGCTGTTCATCTGCGTCTGCGGGCTCTCGTCAATGGGGAGCATCATCTCGTCCATGTGCTGCTGGTAGGGGTCCTGCGGCATCCGGCCCCTGTTGTGGTGGTGGTGGGAGCCGTGGACGTTCAGGTTGTTGCCGTTACCATTCATGCCGCCGCCGCCGCCGCCGCCGCCGACCGAGGTTGCCATTGGGGTGTTGGCGCTCTGCCTGGGCGAGGCCTGCGAGGGGAACGGCGGGGGCACCTGGTCGAGGTATCGTCCGCAAAGCTCGGCGATGACGCCGTAGCAGCGCGCTGCTGCTATGCTGACGGGGTGGAGGTCGGCGACTATACGCAGCGTGGCGGTGATCTGCTGGCGCCAGTCCGCGGCCTGGTCTGATAATGGCAGGTTGCGGAGGCAGATACAGGGTATGAGTGCTGCCTGGAAGATGAAGTACCTGCGTATGTTGTTAAACCTGCTTGCCCTTCTCCACTCGCGTATGTCATGTTGAAGAGGGAAGAACTTACAAGGCATACCAAGCTACCAGCCGGTTCTGGTCATTGTTTGCCCAGTAATTGCTGATGGATTGGATGCTGAACTTGGCATCAGCCAGGCAGGTATTGTAGGCTTGGAGGCTGGCTGGTGTTTCGTCGAGGTTACGGCCATCGCGGGCCCTGAACGCCTTGCGGATGACAAAGGGTCGATACATAATGATTCTGAAGTTACGGTAGCGCCAGCTCAGCCCGACGTGAGCGAATGTGTATTTGGGCGGGACCTTGGCGCCCTCTGCGAAGTGGCGGGGGATGCTCTTCACCCAAGGCTCTATGCGCTCCTTGTCGAGCTCGACGAGCTCCTCGGCGCCCGGCAATGGCTTGCCGATGACCCGAGTATATACGAAATTTATGGCGAGGTAGAAGGCTGCTTGTATTCGTACAGCCGTGTATGGCGTTATATCCTCCGTCTCGGTAGGGTAATTTAGCGAGTTCGGCGTGAGTTCCTGTCGATGCGGATTAGCCCGGACATTATAGAATCAATGCGAGGTCCATGGCACCCACCCTGTCGTGGACATTTCGTGGCAATGACACCTCCACTCCATCAAATGGCCAGGTAAGCGGTCTACTAAATGTGATTGTAGCACCACAGTCGAATACACATAGCGACCACCAGACTCGACGGCGGATCTCCATGTTCAGGGGCGAAATATTCCACCCCTGGAACTCCTTGTGCAGGCCAAGACCCATGGCCATTCTCACTGCAAGGCCGAGGTAGTTGTAGGCTGAGTTTGGTCTATCGCGTTTTTGCTGGTAATTGGAGGTTAGCGTCAAGGCTTGGACCAAGGTCAGATTGCCGAGTTCCAAGAAGTTGAAGGACAAAATAGATCTGGCCTGCGCGAAGAGGGCGAGATCGAGGTTGTCTGCGCTCTTGGCGGAACTCCAGACACCGATAGCGGCAACGACGTAAGCGAGAACAAGCCATGAGTCTTCGTGCGGTCGCGGTATCACCTCGGAGAACTGGGCTCTGAAAGTCGGTTCGTGGATGATGGGGTAATTGAGGTGGAAGAGCTTGAAATAGGCATCGATCATCATATCCGCGATATGTCGATTGGGGTTCGGCTGTATCGCCAGGGATGGAAAGGATGTCATCGATTGCCGTGACCTTGTCTGCGAGCTCCTCCTCCTCATATTAGGTTCTAGCAGTCGTATGAAGGCTGCCCCTGAGGCGACCCCGAGGTAACCGCCCTCCTTGTCGCTGACAGTCAACGAGGCCATACCGTCCAGAGCAGCGTCATCGGGGTCGTTCATATATGGAGAAAAGGCAGGGTTGGCCATTGGGTCCTGCTCATCCCACTCGAAGTCGTCGGTCGCTGGCGGGCTCTCCAGGATGGTAGACATGCCCCTCTGGGGTACGCGGTAAGGGGCGAGCCTCCCTGGCCCGTTCTCTCGGGGTGGTTGTGCGTCACCCGGCGGCTTTGGCTCCGGACCGGAGGAGGATGGAGTGGAACCTGGCCCGGGCGTGGCCTCGGAGTCATAAGGCGCATCGTCGGGAACTTCGGGTTTGATACGTGACTGCTCTTGGCCCGATTCTGAGGTGCTAGAGCTGGGACCTGGCTGGTCAAGATTACTGAAATCGAAGGAAGCATCACTGGATGCGGGTTTATGTTTGTTCTGAGGTTGGGCTCCAATCTTAGCCAGGAGATGAGGCGGCATGAAGGCGCGCATGTGCCGGACAAGCGCCTCTGCCCTCTCGAGCCTCTCCTCGACCTCAGTGAGATGTCTGCAAGACTTGTGGTCAGCTGCTGGCAATACATATAAGTGCAGAGATAAGCAAGGGGCAGGGGCAGTGGCGGCATTGGGAGAAGACGGCGTTCAAGGTCGGGGTTGGAGACGCAGACCCACTTTCTAGTTAATGGAGTGCGAGAATGCTTTTCATATAGACAATGTCTTCGATATTTGACACAAAGATTACAAGTTGGAATTGCCTTGTTGCACTTGGACTTGCGACGGCGGCACTCCTTGCACGCCTGATCAGCAAATCCGAGGGGGATGTCGAGGTGACCGAATTCGGAGCCAAAATTGAGGTCACTGGAATTGAAACCAGAATTACCCTCTGAAAGGCTCATGTCGCCTGAAGGGGAGTTGTCGTCCATGGTCATTAGGAAGCCTCTATGAGATGCGCTGCCAGTCTAATGATTGGGTGAAAGGGGATTTTTGAGAAAGAGGAGGGTGACGGTGACGGTGACACGTCGGTAAAAGTTGGTCACGGACCAAAAACTCACGATGTTTGACGGCGAGTTGTGTGAGTGGACGGCTCCCTGGCCTGTTTTTACTCAGCAGCGGGCAGCGGGCGGCGCTTGTCGGCTGGGCACCTTGGGCCCCCCTAGAGATCAGGGGGGAGGCGGGGGGATGAGGGGGGAAATATTGATCTGGAGGGTCAAAGTTGTGGAGGGGAAACCCACTTTGGGCCTTTGGGGAAATAAATCTGACCCTACACTACAGAGCCCGACGCTAGGAATAGCTTGCCCAGCTGGGCAGCCTGACAGGCCTGACACCTCCCCCCACACCTGGGCACACACTGAAAACCCCACTGTCAGAGACGAAACACCACGGATGCACCTGCTATGCATACCTACTACCTATGTAGGTATGTACATAACTTCCCTGCCTGTCTTCTATCATGATCATCTATTGTCTTCCCTTCCTTCCGTCTTCTTCTCTTCCCTCCTGCTAGGTGACTCATACTTGAGTTTTCCCCCTACCCCTTTTTCTTTTCTCCCCTGTCGTTTGATTTATCTGTGGCATACTGAATCATATCACCCAGTGATTACAGGCCAACACTTACATACCTACGTAGTACCTGTCTGCTCCTGACGAGTCATGGACGACAGCAGACTGGGCTGGGACGGAAAGAGTGAGAGAAATAGAATGATCCCGACCCCGACATGGCGTCGTGGCGTTCTGCCGCTTTGCACCTTTCACAACGGCTCGGTCAAGGACCCTTGAGTCCGCACATCCGCAGTAGACTGCGGGATCAACGGATCACATACATGACATCGCAGTAGCGCCTGTTGGCATGGCCAAGCGATTCTGGTCATCCGATGTCTCCAAACCAGGGTTGGCTCCAGGCACGCGCCAGATTCTTCCGGATCACCGTCCTATTGGCGACTGTGCCACGGAAGTTCCGGCATGAACGCTGCCGAGAAGCCCTCCTCATGTATGGTAGGCACTTCATGATGGATGGGCATGGCGATTCGACAGGCGGAGGATGTCCCTACTACACCTAACATGATTATGGCTGTTGCTAACTCCAAGGTTGAAATAGACGCACAGCTGCAGCGATAAGCAAGCAGGCAGGTGAAACGCCGGCCCCACCTCCGCAGCAGAACATTAGACCTCCGATCACCGCGCTTCGAAACTCCGCATTTGCAACCCCGGGTGGATCGGTCGATGATCAACAAGACCGGGCCCACTCTCGCCGTTTGGCCCGGCTGCAACTGCCGCTTACCGGACCAGTAACAATCGCTGGGTGCTCAAACCTTACCGAAACATCCGCGCACCCGCGATACCAAGTGTTAGGAGACCCTATAGATACATTATGCTTATTTTAATATTTCCTCGGGCGCATAGTTTGATCAACTCTTCAACTAGGCATGATGGAGTGCTCTGTGGTGACGCTCAAGGTGAGCGGTGGCGGACTGTCGCCACCTTCGTTCTGGGCACAGTCGGAGAGATATGAGCAATGTTCGGAGGGGGAGGCGAGGATGCGACCAGGCAACGCCGTTCTATTTTCCTTTGACATCTCCAGCTCGCCCCTTTTTTCGCTTGCTGGCCCGGTGAGGCTGCGATCACAACCCCGTCCGGCTCTGGGGCCTGCTGATAAAGGTTTGGTCAATGGGTCCCGCCATGCACTCGGCAGCAATTCCCGCACCGTTGTCGTCATACCAGCACTTAGTGAGCCAAATTGTCAGAAGCACTGCCACCATCCAACACCTCAACCGTGGCAAACACAGTTGCTGTGGTCCAGTCAGTGCCATCAGCATCCCTGCGTACCCCAGCCTGTAACAAACAAGATTGGCTAATCGATGTAATATGGCTTGACAGCTGCTACAAAATCCCGGTGGCTCACAGAGAATGTGTAGTACCCAGTCTCCGCGCTATTGTCTCCATCCGGGCCACTGCTATCTCACCCACAATCGCGAGGCTTCGCCAGTTCCAGTTGATACAGGTGATAACCGACCAACAGGCCCAGAACAGACGCGTCTGTATCAAGTAAGCCACACCCAGCTGGGCTAGAGCCTTGACAATAACCAGCAGATGTATTCCTGTCTTTAACAATCAGGCGGACGGACGATAACAACTCGTATGCAAGATCCGAAGGAATTAGTTACGCTGTCAGCCGGCTCATGTTTGAGCAGACGGCTCATTTATCTGCGCGCTGGGCAGCAGGTTAGAGCAACTCGAAGCTTGCGGGCTCCTGAAAGGCCGCAGATCTGACATGGCCATCAACATCTACGCTTTCGGATGCTACTTGATCTACCACGAAGGTTTGGATTGGCAGCTAAGATGACAGCTTCAACATTTACTTCACTAATCCTCATACACCTTAGAATGCCGGTTGGGGCGTTGTCCTCAATGGCAGCCGTTACATGGGATGTGTGGCACTCAGGCTGGTCCCTCGTCGGAGTATTCTGTCGCGATGATGGTCTCCTCCAATTTGTTGAGCATATAGCCCCGAACAGTATTGTATACCGAGTGTGAAATGAAGAAAGCCTAGTACGTGGCACACGTATTGTGAGTGACTGTGGCGACGGTCCTTGGCAGATGAAGGCTACTACTGTATGAAGGGCTTACATGCCTCACATTCGCATTTCTCTTGATTTTGTACCTGTTACGAGATACTCCAAGCGGAGAACCCCGTCGTCAACGAAGAGGTTGCCTTCTCTGAGAAAGGGACTTGAGTTTGCATACAGTCTGAGGAAATTTCATGCACAATGTACTCTATCGAGGCTGATGCTTTCTTTCCCTGGGTGCACAGCTCTTCACTTGAAGTCTTTGCACCTCTAATCTAGCAATCATGTATTATATCTGTTGGCAGAGATGATGTCAGGCGGTCCTGGCTGTTTAAGATGGCTCAAAGCCTGCTCCTATAACGCGATCCATATCGCGAACAGTGGCTTGTCTCGCCTTGTGGCTTTGTCTGCTGCTAGGTTCATACCTTGGCCAGAGATTCCCTAAAGCAGTGCTGTTTTGGGCCAAGCCACTGTGCTTGGTCGACAAGATTACCGTGGCAACCTGGACCGCAACTGCTATAGTTATGCCGTCTCTTCCCAACACTGTCATCATACCCCAGGGGACGCCAACATGGGGCCAAGAGGCACTTGCATACCTTCTATATGGTATTGAGAAATGGGGAGATGTGATGAAGAGCTCTCCCCTTCTGGATATCAGTGCTCTCCGGGACCGAATCATATCAAATAGATCACTGTAATAGCTACAAAGGGTGACCACCCCTAGTAAACTAGGAATAGTTGGTCTTATGGCTAGCCTCCCAACAAATCAGAACGAACCGGCCCTATCATTATTATCCAGCATATACCTATGCACACTCTCTGTTGTGTCCACTGTCAAAGTTTCAGAGATCAGCTGTGACAACGAGCTCGGTATGCCTCTTCTGTGGAGTTTTCAAACTTAACATGGAACATCGAGATAGTCGTTGCGCATCCTGATATAATCTAGTGACTCCTAGGCCAGCTAGTGTTGGTCACCCTCTTAGTCGGCTGGTGCAGTGGTATTTGACCAGTGGCCAAAGGCCGAGTACTACTTAGACCTGTGAATAACCACATTAGATCTTATTAGGTCACCTCTCGATTTGACATCAAGGTAGCTTATATTGCTACAGCGGAAGTGCAACATTTCCTCCCGGTCGACGTGGCCGCCCCCTCAGACTCTGGAGAACAATTCTTGTCTCCTTGCCCGCTGGAGAATGCGCTCAAAGTTACACCAGCTTGTCGCCGAAGGTTGATGATCCGAGTTGCTGAGGGCAATGATCCACAAAAGCCCGCATAGGCGAGTCCAGCCATGACGGCAGTGATCACCCCGTCTCCAGCAGCCGTTGTCGGTGCTTCCAAGCTCTCATCGCTGCCGAACCCCAATTCTGGAGAGGTGATCTGCCACGGCCCGACCCGGGAGGTTGTCGATCCCTTCGGTTCGCTTCGAGATGGTGGTGTCCGTACAAGAGAGCGTGGGGGGCGGGGGGACAACCAGCTCCAGGAAGCCAACGCCGTCGTTGACCTGCCCTTCGACCTTGGTGAGTCGGGCACAAACTTTCCAACCTCACCAGAACGATCTTTGGAACTGGCCACTTTCCGCACCACTTCCGCAAGACCTCTTCGATGTTTAGGCTGCCTGAAACAAAGCCACGCCGAGTCTTTCAGGTGAGTTGACTAGCTTATCGCCTGGTGCCCATAGTCGCTGTGCTTCGCCTGGGAAGATCACGAAGAAACTGTCTGTATCATCTCTGGTGGAGGAATGAGGAGTGGTCACGACGATGGCACCTTCGTAGCCAGTTCGTGGAGAAAACACATCGCAACAAGCCGTTGTAGTGCATGCAGTTCTGCGAGTCGACGCCGTCCCCGCCAGGACGAGGGGGAGCACGGGTGCCAGTGAGCGCCGGCGGGAACTCCATAAGACATCATGTGCTCGCATGCTCGACGAAGGGGCCGCTGCGTGGTACGTCCCGCGCGAGACGATTGTTCCCCATGAAATACCCGAGGGTATTAATAGGGGTTGCTGGCACCACGAGCGCTAATAAGAGTTGGCTGGCATGTTCCCGCAGCGAGGTCATTACCGACACGAGAGAAGATCTGTGATCCTCCAAGGGCTCCCTCTCTCACACTGGAGATGAGCAACAATGATCAAGTGACACCGCGGCTCGGCTAGGTGGTATCAGCCCTGGGGATCTCTTCCAGAAACAATACCGACTCAGGACTTCTGCGAGAGTGACGACCCCCGGCGCGCGGCGATCTCCATGGCATCTGGTGCCTGTGATGTGACATGTCACATACGCGCGGCGATCTCCATGACCCCCAAAGGGCACACTGGAGGTGAGATGAGGGAAGGACCGAAGGATCGGGACCCTCCCCAAGGTCCCGAGTCATTAACATATAAGTTGCCAGGATAGACTTGACAGGTAACGGATGGGCTTGGCGAAGTCTGGCATTTCAGCGGCAGTCTTGCCCCCACATCACCCCCTGAAGACGACATGTCCGCAGGATCTCTAGGTCTGTGTTCGGACCAGGCATTCATGACACCAGTCGGGCACACTATGGCTGTATGGCAGCGTATTGTAGAACTCTGGCATTAGAATATTGGACTTTGCCTAAGAGAGTCTAAAGTCCGATACACTACGTACACGGACGGAGCGGTCACGTATGTTGATGGATGTGGTGCTGGATATACGTATTTGGCTCAGGTTCCTGTGGCGGCGGTATAAAGAACTGGAGTTGTACAAGGCAGGGAATTCTCCCAGTGCCAGCTCGTGATTATCATTAAATGGCAATACCTGGTCTCTAAAATAAAACAAAAAACAAAGGCCCGCCCGCCTAGGAAGCAAACAGAGCCAATATAGTCTAGTATTTCGGCATATACGTAGGCGGCATCCCCTTATGGTCTGATTTCGGGAGGGAGTAATCAAACTCGTTGCGCTCCATCAGCTCCATCTCGTCCGAATGCGCGTCCCCGGCCGCGTCCCGCGGGCAATACGAGACGGACACGCTCGTCGTCTTCATGATGGCCGCCTCGTTCTTGCTGCCGCCGCCACCACCACCGGCGGCGGCGGAGAACGACTTCGTGCCGGTCTGGCTCTGGCTGCTGCTCATGGCGGTGAAGCCGCGCGAGCCCCCGAGGCTGTTGCCCATCGACGACTTCTTCCTCTCCGAGTGCTGGTGCTTGATGCGGCGGAACAGGCTGGCCATGCCGGGGAGGCAGGCGCAGATGACGCCGGCGTAGAGCTCGATCAGCGACCAGACGGCCAGGTCGCCGTAGTCGTAGGACGGGTTGGGCGATGAGGCCCAGGAGGACAGGAAGCGGAGACGGGTGATGGAGCAGATGGTTACGAAGAGGCCGAGCATGAAGACGAGGATGACGCCGGCCTTTGCCTTCCAGTGGGTCTCGAGTTTGAGACTGTTGGGGGGAGCGGGGGATTAGTCAGGGGTCCGCGTATGTACAGGTCGGGTTACACTTGATATATAGGTACTCACAGTTGTGGGATGGGCAACAAGAAGATTGTAACGTCGAGGACGATGTTAAGGGCCGCGCAGACATATGTCTGGGCGGTCATGTTGATGCATGTGCCCTCTTTTCGGGCGTCCCATCGTGACCATACGTAACTGAATGGTTGGCAATATGTGAGGAGGGTTATAACGAAGACAAGGCAGAACACTGCAAGGAAGCCGAGCATATAGAAGCATACTCGGCGGAACACTGGCTTGGGGAAAATGCGAAGGTACAAGAACATGATCGACGTCTTAGTAAGTGTGGATTCGATCACGTATGCGAATTCGGCGACATAGAAGAGCTATAAAGAACGGTCAGCAAACAGGTTTCCAGAGCAGAATAACATATCATCTAACGTAATGAAATGACAAGATGTTACTTACGATCATAGTAACAGTCACTTGTGTCGGTTTGAGCATCCATATATCTTGTCCCAATCCGAAATCCACCACTGTAGATATGTCATCAGCCACAGGCTCTCTGATACCGGAGGTCATTATGGACTTACTGATTTCAGCACCGATCGTGACACCCGTGGCGACAACGAACGAAAAGACGATAAACCAGTCGTCCCACCTGCGAACAGTGTCAGTGATACGTTTCTTCTTCCAGAATATATGAGCAATAAGATGAGTTGAGCAGGGTAGGTGTGAGCCATGCCACTAGCCATCACTCCAGCCACAAGACTTCCTGTTTTGTGCCCAGCTGCATAGCCTCAAGAGCTTGAGTCTCAGGCCTCCCTCCTGCTCACGGTTCCGAACATGCCGAAGGGTAAAGATGAAAAGGGCGGAAAGGTCGTACCAGAGTGTTCCGCCGAAATAATCCGTGCGGGCGAGTATGCGGCAAGCGAACGACACCAAGGTGACGAAGTACAGGCTCCAGAATATGGCTCGCATCCTGACTTTCGAGTTGTGCACGGTCTTGTGGCATGCTATCTTGTATTTCTTCTCGGCCTCTGCAGTGACGGGTTAGTCGCCGGAACACACCAGATGAGTGCGCAACGTCCTCCGATCCCTCCGGGAGACGTACCCAGTTGCTCCCCGATGGTACATTCGTCGACCAGGCAGTCGGTCATGCCGGTCAAGATAACGTCAGTCGCAGCGCAGAGACATGACAAGTCCGCGGGATTGCAGCCGGAGACGGAGCTGTTGAATTCGGCTCGGTAGCATGTGTCCTGGAAGGATCTTTCACGTCAGCAACCAGACCCCCTTCGTGGCGAAAATCATCATGAACCCGTACCGCGCAGCTGGGGAGCTGAGCCAAGAGCTCCGTGACTGAGGTGACCGTTGATTTCGATACTGAGTCGGCAGAAGAGACCGAGGAGAAAAGCAGGGCGCCGATCGCCAGCGAGAGGGAGAGTAGACGCATCGCGTATCTAGGTCGTTACCCGTCCAAAGGCGGTTATCACTCAGGCATCAACGTCTGGTGTTTCGGATCTCACAGAAAACAAACATCAACGCCATGCGGGAGGAGGGGAGGGAAAGAAAAGCATGAGTGCGGATCTTCAGATCTTGATAATAAGGTCCCAGGAAGACTCGAGAACCGTTGCGTTCCCGCCGCCCATCGTGTGGGCGAACAGGCAAGGATCCCGCTCGAGAAGTGGAACTTCCCAAGCTTCTCTAGGGACGACGTGATCCCAGCGTACCCACTTGATTGATGTAACCCCCCATGACGCCCCTTGCACTGGTTCGTCGCTGCGGTCCTGTACCTTGCATTGTTCGGTGGGAAACAGGCGACAGGGTACACAATATACGTATCGGATCCCACCGGGGATGAAGCCGGCATGTGCGGTGAGGAGTGGCCCCGTGCCGCAGACGTGCAGCTAGGCCCCATCGCGACACGGCAATCTTACGAAATCGGGGTAGAACAATGAGGATTACATGTAATAAAAAGCTGTGCGGAAGGGGCAGGGAACCGCCTCCTCGGCGTGTCTCACGGGCCGGTGTAAGTCTCTTTAGACCCGACAGTTCCACCATGTCGTATGTAACACTCACTAGTGAGGTGAACATGGGGGATTTATGGCCAGGCCTTGTCAAGATGAGATTGACAGCAACCCGGACAGGGCCAGCCACGCTGTGGCTATCCGGTTTAGGAGCTGTCATGTCATGTGAAGGCCTTGCAATGTGCCAGGGGAGTTGCCAGACTTGGAAGTAATACCATGCGTAGAGTCAGTATGCCTGTATGCCTGCAGGCATTGTCCCGTTGTTCCAACCCCCCAAGGTGGAGTCTGCACTGGACAATGGACCAGCAGAGGGAGAGCAACCTCGCTTCCAGAGTGCTCTAAGCTGGACCGGGCCCGAACCGGCCTTCGGTTGCAAGGAAGATCATGATGATGGGCAATTTTTGGTTCCTGAATGGGACCGTCCGGACGAAATGTGGGGCAGGGGTCGCGGAGTCAGGAACAGACGACAGGAATGACAGCGATCCCCATGCCCCGTCGAGCTCTCGTTCCCGACAAATCGGAGCTTGCTTATGGACCTCTTGGGAGGTGGACCTACAAGCCGTATTCGTCTTTTTTAACTTCCATTGGGCCCAACAACTGGCTGTAAGCTTGGCTGGAGGGTCGGTTGCAGTAAATAGGACGATATTAACTGCCGGCATGACCGGTCGGTAACGAAGTGCCGGATCGGACATTTCTAGATTACACTACTGGCTTCTGCTATGCCACAATGCTCATCCAGCCGGGTGAGCTATGACTGTCCTGGGACACACGCGACCTGGAGGGAATATCGTCCGTACCCTTACCGAGGAGACGGAAACCCTTGAGGAAGGTCGCATTTGCCGTTGGCACATAATGTACAAGGGGGCACGTGGGCGCAGGGGGGTATGCAAGTGCAGAGAAGGGGTAGAGCAGAGCGGCCTTGTGTATATAGGGCCCCGTTTATGCGACACCTGGCCCGTGCATGAACCTGATGCACATCCCAAATAAGAAGTGATAGTTCAGATCTGTGAAGCTAACTACATGCCGTACCCTAAGGGTACTTGGCACCATGGGAGAGGCCTTCCGAGTGTGTCGGCATCACAACCGGGTTACTCAGGCATACCTGAGAAGGGCCCGGATGAGATATCTGTGTCAGTCGTAGTGCGTTTCTCCCACATCGCCGAAATTGTTTCTGATTCCTCACATATATCAAGCTGCACGGACCATCAGAGTGACAATGGCAATTTTCTCCACCGAGTCCGTGGCCATCAGGGATCAAGCCTGGCTAAAGTTGCAAAACCGTGATGCCCCCTTGTGGGTCGTTTCAGTATTTCACGCATAGGTAGCCGTCTCATCAACAGTCAACTACCATGACACTCCTGAAGACGTCAGCCGGTAGAGGACAGGTCTGCAATGGAGCATGCCAAGGGACTTGTTTCTGCTAGCATTCAACCTCGTCGAGGCAGGGTGTGTGCTTTGTAGTGTGTGGCAGAAGGGGATCCAAGATTCGCGCCCAACAGAGCAAGGCCTTCCGAGAGGGGCATGCTCGTACTGTGTAAATTGGATGTATGTGCGACGAAAGTGATCCACCGGGCATACCGGGGCTGAAAATGTCAGTTGGGGACCCCACGGCAACGACTCCTCTGGCTGGCCAGCCAGCCGAAAATGTCGCCACCGTTGGCAATTTGAAGTTTCGGATCTCTATCTTCCATCACGATGTTCTACTCACCAAAAGCCGAACGAAGGGAGATAGATACCTTCTCCTTTTCGAAATCATCAAGAGCCGAGGTGCGGAAGGGGTCTCGAATCACCCGGGGTCCCAGTCTTTCGTAGTCGTCATGGCGAGCTTTGTCAACCTCGTCCGCAGCAGACATCGGCCTGGGGCCTGCTTTCAGCAGTGTTCCCGTCATGGAGCACGGAATAACTACAGCAGCGAGTTCCTGGAGGGTGCCACCGTTCGCCCATGCACATGTTTGCTTTTCTCAACTCCCGGCCGAGTTGGTTCAGCATGCCCGTCTTTTGGTTTTCGCACGCCGTCGCTGGCGAGCATGGTAGGAACGCCGGCCCCCCTCTAGAGTCGGCGTCTCTTACCGTGATCTTCCTCCGCACACTATCACTATCCGATGTCCCTCAGTGCACACGGCAATCCGGATCCCCTTCCGGGAGCAGTGTGCACGGGGACTCGTGTGAGCTTTGGGCATACAGAGAGCCCTGTGAATGGCCGGCCTCATTAGCGGTCCATCATGATCCACAGGCGCTATACGGTACTGTATCTCAGTGCGAAGAAGGGGGCCATGCATACCTCAACATGTGCCTGAGTCCTATGGTCTAGACTGCCTACTGTGTAGCTGCAGATGTTGTGCTACCGGAGGGAGGACCTAGTCGTCGGAGTCTGAGATATAAGCATTGTTGGGCAGAAGAACCTACACTATATAGCTCCCGGTGGCATCAGGATGTCATCGTAACACGTGGTCCGTTTGCTTTACTGACGTATATCACCTCGCTGGTCGATTGTGTAAGCAGCGTCGGCACTCTGCCCATGTTATTGACAACATGGATCAACCAATGTATGCTTCCCAATCAGTGAATTATCACACCCTGGACAATATGTGAGACCTCATCTTCGACAATTATTTTGTCGTGATGCGAGATGGGATGGATCACTAGTCCTCTACCCAAGCGACGCAAAAGTACAAATAGTAGACGATCGATATCTTTGGTGGCTCAATGACACCCCAAATTTCCGAACTTGACCCGGCCATCAACAGCGAGTACACCGTGGACAGGTCCCCAGCGCCCGTTTCTTAGACCCACCAGTCAAGAAAAAACATGGGGATGAGGCAAGTCTCGAACGGAACGTAAATTAGCCGTCCCTCGAGCGCTGGTCTGCCGCTGTCAATCTTATACTGTGTAAGCCGGGCCGCATTCCCCAGATGCTTCAATGTTCCCGCCTGGGCGCCGGACGCTAAGAGAACATGACCCAGATTCCAGACCGCCTAGGTAGGAGACGAACATCTTCATTGGCGCCTCGAGTGTTCTTGTCGCTGCGAAGACTGAGAATAAAGTTTGATGAGATAAGGGTCCACCGCCGTCATGGTTATCAGGAGCAAGGATATCTCGACTTCGATTTACAAGCTAGCCAGCCGTTCACATTGGCAGCATCACTGACCCGGCTAAGCTCTCATCTGGCGAGTGGCGACACGTCCGAGGGTCTTCGAGATGCTACTAAAGGCGACTACATCTTGCGACTAGGGCGAAGACGGACTGCTTGCGAACAAGTATCATTCCTCCGCGCCTGGCCCGGCATGTGGTATCTTGTCTGCAGGGGCAAACCCATCCGCAGGAGCCGCGGATGGGGAAAAGGGGCGGTGGGAGATCGACGCGAGCAACACTAAAGCAGAGTATATACAAAAGTTCTAAGGAGGTGAGTAGCCGTCCTTCAATCTCACGGCGTATACACACTTCACTTTCAGGCTAAACTCGGATCGGTCTCCCCGCGTTGACGGTACCTTAAGACCCGTGGGATGGAGCCATCCACACTGGGAGAACCGGATTACCTGGCCTAATCTCGACAAACTGTTGGGAACCCCTTCCGCTCTCACACCAGTTTCGGTTGAGCAGTGACTCTTCTAATCTGCTTGTGGACTTCTGTTAGAGGCGTCACAGATACTGATGCGAACGGACTGGTCAGTGGCAGATCATGAAGGAGGTCCACCGAGTCACCGTTCAGGATACTTACAGTCACAAGAATGAACTAATTGCAGAGGCAGGAGAAGCATGAATGCTTAGGTGGTACGAGTCAAGCTTTGTGATCAATACACATTGCTTTAGCTGGACAAGGCCAAGGGGGTAGGCAACATTGAATGGTTTCAGGTATAAAAACTATCCGCACCGCCCTCCTTGCGCTCACTTCAATGTTCCACGAGGATGTCCATCATCATCCAACACTCATAAACTTTCCATGTTGCTAGATTGTTCCATGTATCATACTAAGGTATTGGGACAAGATTTACGATGTTGATTATCTGAGTTGTTGCTCAAAGAATTTCGTGGCATGCCACATGAGGGACCACAAAGCTACGCAAGTCTTCTTTCCGTTGCGAATGATCTGTTAACCAGCTGAGTGGCATGAATATGATATTACCTACCCCAATACCTAGCTCAAGCCGCGTGCGGTCTACTGAAACTGCGTAGATATGAGCAGTGACAGTGCCAGCAAGGCCAAGGAATCTCGACATGTGGAAGAGGAATGGACGGCCTTCAGACATCAAGAACCGCCTGATCAGCTCCCTGCGGCATTCTGGGACATATCGAGCTCGACGAGGTTGGCCATAAAGATGTTTCAAAGCCCAAGAAGGTGTAGATACCTCGATTATATGACGTCGAAACACTGCCTTAGGGTAGAACCATATAACCTGGAGCAGACCATTCCGGCAGTTTCATTGGAACAGCACCAAAGTGAGTGAACTTCAGATAGCTCACCACATGAGTACCGGATGCCCAAAGGCTCACAGAGAGAAGAATAGTTGTCCAGAGGACAACATTTGTTGTTATATGATTATTTCAAGTATCGTCCAGATACACTCCTCCATGGGGACAACAACAAATTATGTGCTGCGTCTTCAATGGTCGAGGCAATCGGTAAACATTCCGTGGATTATATCCGTCTCCTCTTCCGAAACATCACTCCTGTCCAAGCATAAATACCCTACAACTGTATAGGCCAGTAATATGTGGCGACTTCAGAGGAATGGTAATTATATCTCTACCCAGTTGGAAGGAGTTAACGGCTATTGAGCCAGCATGAATCCAGAAAGTTCAGTTCAGATATTTATCCAGGCAAGGTTGCTAGGACCAAAGCCTCAAGATCCAGTCCCATACCGTAGTCAAAAAAAAAAAAAAAAACCATAGTCATCAAACGAATGCCATCAGGCCGGGACCTGTATCTCCCCCTTCATGACCACCGTCGCCGTCCCGCCGAGCCTGACCTCCTTTATCACCCTACCCCCGTCACCACCCGCCCCCGAAACAACATTGACCTCAATATCGCTCTTCCTCCCCATCTCCACGCCCTGAGTGACCCGGTACCTCACCTCGTCCGCCTCCCCCCTCAAGCTCAGGTAGCTCGCCAGGGCCGACGCGGCGGAACCCGTGGCGGGGTCCTCGAGGCTGGGCGCGACGAGCCTCGCCCGGACGGCCTCCTCGGTGCGCCGCCCGCCCCCGCCCCCGCCCCCGCGGACGAAGTAGTACCTCCCCACGAAGCCGTCCGCCCACGGCCCCTCGTCGAGGAGGCTCGCCGGCGGCGGGCCCGGCCGCCTCCCCGCGCGCACCCTGCCCAGGTGCCCCAGGCTCGGCAGCTCCACGAGCACGAACGCCATGCCCTTGACGATGCTGACGGCCGGCGCGTCGAGCTCTGCGTCCCGGATGTCCGAGTCGTCGTGCAGGGAGGCCTGGATCCGCGCGGCGATACCCTCCTCCTCCTCCCCTTCCGAGTCGTCGTCGCCCTGCTGCTGCTGCTGCTGCTTCTTCTGCTGCTGCGCCTGGAGGAGGGACCGCAGGGTGCGCGAGTGGAGGTGGACGTCGTGCGGGATGGAAGCCAGGACGCCGCCGCCGCCGCTGCCGCCATCTGTCGTCGTCTTGGTGATGCGGATGGGCCCGGCGCGCGGGACGATGGTGTCGACGAAGTCCCAGCCCAGGTGCCGCAGGAGGAAGTAGGCGGTGCCGATGGTCGGGTGGCCGGCGAAGGGGAGCTCCTGCTCGGTGGTGAAGATGCCGAGCTCCCGGGCGCTGGAGGAGCGGTCCGGGCGCTGCAGGGTCTCGCCGGGCCGGAGGTAGAGGAAGGCGGTCTCGGAGAGGTTGAACTCCCTCGCGATGAGCTGCTTCCTCGCCCTGTCCAGGCCGTCCCGCTCCCTGGCCTCGACTATGACGACGGCGAGGGGGTTGCCCAGGAAGGGGGTGTCCGTGAAGACGTCGAGCGTGATGAAATGCATCGTGGAATGGCTCTTCCGGAGTGGGGATTGATGTGGTTATTACGGTGCACAAATCAGTGGCTCAACCGGACAGGCGTTTATTTAATGTGTCTGAGAAAGGGTTGAGGATGGGACTGTACGGGCGCAATCATTAATACCTGAGTCACCACCATCAACGCCCACCATGCACATGCCCATGCCCATGCGCATTGCCAAGTTGAGTCATCGTCATGCGGAACCAATATTGACGTCCAGGAGAACACTTGTGTATCCGACGCGCTAACTCAATTGGGCCACGGTAGACTCGTCTGACTTCAAGTTGTCTATCATTCAAACTCATTCGGATTGTCTGTACCATGTCATTATGTAGCTATCTTGTGCGTTAAGTTTTGGAATCGTGTTACGGGCAAAACCTCAGTATACCTGGCCGTCCTAGAAAGAAGCCTCAAACTCATTGGACAGGCTTTTCGGGAAATCGAGTCAAGAGTTGAGGTTCTACGTACGACCGGGATGAAATGGACGGCCTGTATCAGGATCCGAAGAGAAGAGTGGCTTCGTGACACAGCTTAGATGCTTTGCCAACATGTGAGTCTGAGAGAGGCATGCCCCGTAGTCGACAGCACAATCGATATCGAGGAGGAGCAGTGAGTCAATACTGGTTCCGTTGAGCTTCAAGCACGGTAGATAAACTGATATCTGAACATCACGGCAACCAGTTGCAGACATTGCTTTGGAGAGAATTAAGTGAAATTATCAGATTGATAGCCACACTCGTCTAGATGCCTGAGCGTGCTGTTTCCTGCCTTGCCCGGCCCACGGGTGGTATGTATGTACCTAGGTATAATCCCCATCATCACTCCCAGAACCACGCCAAGAAACAAGACCATTAGGAATATGAGGAAAGAAAACCCAGGACCAGACCAGCAAGTCCCAAGCCCATGCAACTAAGGAAGAGAAGGGGGCCCAGAAGCATCCTACCAGAAGTGATCTCGAACCGTCCCATAGTCGTTGTCATGTAAGCCATCATATTCATAGCCTTTTCTTTCTTTCTTCCCTTTTTCTCATCACCCGTCTCGCATATACATGTCCAAAATCCCTTTTGGTTATCATCTCCCCGCCCAACCCTGACCCAATTCCCGACCTTTCCCTTTCCTTTATCTACCGTATCTATCCCATTATCCATTAGGCTCATAGAATAGCCAGGCTGAGAAACCAGCTCAGCTTAGCAGGCACCGCCATACCTGACACCCCTCTTGCCCAGCTCCTTCCTCCCGACCGGGTCCTCGGGCAGCACCCAGCCCCGGCTCCTCTTGGCCTCCCTCTTCTCGGCCAGCTGCGGCTGCGGCATCCAGTCGTCCCTGGGCAGCGCCTTCCTCCGGGTGCCCTCGGCCGGGGCCCCGATCTCAGACCGCCAGTGTGCGTGCCCCGCGGGGAGGATGTCGTCCCCGGCGAGCATGCAGAGACCCCAGAGCGCGAGGCACGCCGTCATGGGCACATCAGCGCTTGCGCCCACGGACCCGTCCTCGCTGGCGGTGGTGAGGTCGACCACGGCGTCGGCGCCCGTGGTGGCGAGCTGGCAGCTTGTGACCTCAAGGAAGCCGAAGTGAGGCGTGCCCTCGGTGCCGTTCCGCACGATAACCAGCTCGATCTCGGTCAGGATGAAGCCGTACCGGCAGCCGTGCTCGCGCATGACGTGGTGGAGGTGCGCCAGGCCTCGGAGGTACTCGACCTTCTTGACGTTGCCCTCGACGCGCATGCCCGTGTTGAAGCGGTCGAAGCTCTTGACGAGGCCGACGACCCGCGCGCTGGGCTTGCCGCCAAAGATGGCGGCCGCCGAGGATGCATCGCCGGGTACCGTCGCCACGAACATCTGCTCGCTGTCGCGGGTGGCGTGCGGGCCCGTCTTGGAGGGGACGGCGAGCTGCAGGGGTCGGTTGGAGCTCAGGCCCAGGGCGGCGTTGAGCTTGGGAAGGTACCAGTTCGCGTAGATGGAGTGCAGGTCCCGCTCCGTCTCTGGGTGCCGCTGCGAGCTCATGGGGTTGGGGAGGAAGGACTCGGGAATGGGGCAGTTGAGGAGGCTAGACGCCGCACCACCAGAGAGGGACATGATGGTCGAGGTGTTGAAAGAGCTCCATGGTCGGATTTGCCTGGCATCCCACCAGAAGTGTTTGACCTGAGGATCCCGCAGCGGGAAGGCGATGGCGCGCACAAGGCTAGGCGCGGGATTTGAGGCGGTGAGGTAGCTAAGGAGGCTTGTTGTAGGGGTAGGAGCAAGAGCGGATGGCTGGAGGGCCTGGACAGGCTGAAGGGGTTGTGGCTCGGGTGTGAGACTGGCTCCGGCCAGGGGAGATGAGGCGCGAGGGCCATAGGTGGTCTGCTGGTTGTAGGGCTGGAAGTACGAGGACGGGGCCGGCAGGCTTGCCAGGTCCGGCTGTGCTGAAACAGGAAGCATGGCCGGAGCCGGTTGCGGTGTTGGCGTGGGGCTGGCCGAATGCCTGGCCGCCGGACCGGCGGCCGCGACGTACGCTGGCATCTGGCGGTAAGTCGGGAAGCCATACTTCTCAATGGTGACATCATCAAGGTTGCAAGACGATGCACGCTGAATTCTGTCGTCAATACCGGATGCTGCCGCTGTAGTAGTCTGGGCAAAGTCGGCACTCGAGAACATGTCAGGAGAGCACAGCAGGTTGGAAGTGCTGCATTCCTCGGCCAGTGTGGAAGGGAAAGATGCAGCCGTCATCACAGGGTTAGGGCTGTAACGGAAGGTCTCTGGACTTGTGTAGCTCCGCTGGTGCGTTGGACGGTATGCGCTCCTGTTGGCCATAGGTGGTGCTGGTGAGGTCCTTGCACGCTTGGCTGGTCTTGCTGCAGGCTGAGGCACAGCATGGGGCACGATGTTCTGGTCCTGAGAACGGATCTTGGGCAGCAACAATGGGCCGTGTTGCCGAATAGGCGAACGAGATGGTGTTGTCCTGCGCGTGCTGGCGCTGACAACAGAGTCGGAGGGCGACGACTCGAAGGAGTATAGAGAGGAGCCATTTGAGATGGAGCGCGAGTGACCAGGGTTGAAGGGCATCTCCAACAACGAAGGGCCAAAGGTAAAGCTTGGGGGAGTGGTTGGCCCGCATGGGAACGTGAAGTCGAACTGTACATCCCCTGCCAGACTATACCAGAAGCAAGATGATTAGCATGTGTGAATCTCACAGGATCGAAGGGAACTCACGTGGACATGTTGTCGAATAAACTGTTTGTTAGTGTATCTCGCCGCGGAGACACAGTAACAGGATTAGAGAGGGGGTATCGTGATGACAGTGAGTCTGTGACAAGGAGCCCGCTCCGTTGCTTGAGTCTATAGAGATGAAGATAGAGGACGGAGAGGAGGCAAAGTTGCTGTGAAGCAATGCAGGGTTGGGGTCGCGTATCAAACGGCCGGCCTTAGTCAAGCTCTTCTAGTATATCTTGAAAGAAAAAAAAGTGTTGGAAGGATGAAGGTGGTGAGAAAGATGACAGTGAAGATCTGGGGAAGGGATCCTCGGAGAGATGAACTCGGGATATATCTGCAACGGAATAGGATGGAGAGATGATGCGAAACAAGCGACATCATAGAAGGGGGGACGCGGCTGATGTTTAAATCTTTGTTAGAGAAACCGCCCGGATGGGCGGTCGACGGAGAGGCGGTTCAAACACACAGTCCAGGTCTCGCGGTCCATGCCCATGAGTCCGGGAGCCAGAGCCGACCTGGAGGAGGAGACAAGGGTAACGGACGCGCCATCAGCCGACTGGAGGCGTGTAAGTCGGAAGTGGAGCCTCTCGGGAGTTGCCCATGGCATGGAATACCCAGCACGTACGGAGCAGACCGCAACGCCTAGTAGGGTAGGGTTGGGTAAGTGAGATAGACTTGGACGGGGAGGGAGGGGGACTGGGGGGGTACGAGAACTGGGAGGACTAGTCAGCTGCGGCTACCCAAAGGCGCCCACTGCCCACTTGGGCAACATCAAAGATGGCTGCGCGGCTGCGTTGATTACTAGACCCAGAATAAATCTGAAACGCGGAGATCGAGGTAACCCATTTTCCCGGTGCAAGTCCCTCAGCCATGTGTAGGGCAGAGAATGTGACCAGCCATGTCACAGAATGCCAACTTTCGCAGTGTGGTCCGCTGGCCGCCGACCATAGGACCCGGCAACGCAGTGGGGAGAGAGTACATGGCTCCGCCTAGCCGAACAACCAAAAATATATGTACCCTGGGGACTCCAGCGACATTTACCAATGTGATGTGCTGCTTAGGACGGGGATAGGCGGGGGTCCCAACTTTGAGATCCAGTCTGGGCTCGAAGACCCAATATCGACATCTCATTGGGAGAGGCGGTAAACGACGAGATGGAGCCACAATGGGCACGAAATGAGGCAAACGAGATGGGGACGCGGTGAGGACCCCAGACTGCGCCTGACTGCCCAGGGAGCATCGAGAGCAGAAGTGAGTTGAAACCCCTGCAGATGCTTTCTGCAGATGCTACTGCAGATACTAATGCAAGCCGGGCTGGTTGAGAGAGAGTTCTTTTGTTCCCTGATAGTCCAAGCGCACCATCCAGGCAGCCAGGAGGGCCGTGGGGAAAGTAAGTCAACGTCGATGCCCATGTCCACGGGAAGACACATCGGATGACACCCAGAACACCTTGACAGCCCGACGGGGGAACCTGGGATGAACGCTCGTTTCTGCATTCTTCTGGAAGCTGAGTGGCTCTGGAGGTTGTGGAACTGTAACTGTACTATGTATGCAGGAAGCCCTGCATTGCGCCATTTGGAGTATATGACTCATGTGTACATGAACAGACACATGGCAGAAGAGTCCAGGAGTCGCAGGAACGATCTGGTTCCTGTGTTGTTTGCTGGGGCCAGCCGTTGATCGGTTCGATCATGTCGTGTATAGTAGGTATTGACTCAGTGGGGTATCTGGATACCTACCTACCTAGGTAGGTAGGTAGTCGCTAGGGGTTTGAGCCACCACAAAGAAGCATAAGCATAAGCAAAAGCAGAAGCAGAAGCAGAATCAGCAGGGGTCCAAGTGTGGTGTCTGTCTGTCTGTCTGTCTGTCTGTCTGTCTCACTTGATGCGCGGATGCAGACGCAGAGCATACACGGTTCATGTCAACGCGCCGCCCCGCGCCGTGCCTTGTCTCGAGCTCGCCTCACGATTCGGTTCGAAGACAGGAAGACGCGATGTGTGTTGGAGTCGTGGTTGTTGAACACGTCGATAACCTTATCGGGAACGTGACCTCGGACCTGCGTAAGTACATGCGTTGGGTGCGCTGGCAAAGTCCTTATCGATACTGACGGGCAGCTTCCGTCAATGGGCAAGTAAGTACCTGAGTACCTGAGTACCTGAGTATCCAAGTACCTAAGTCACTGTATCGTCTCGCAGCCTCGGTTCTATTCCTCCGGCCCGGTCCCTCTCTTCCTGTACATGGTATCCTCCTCCTGTAGGCCAGCTGGCAGAAGGAATAGAATGCTGACTACTGATTCCTATTACGGCCCCTCTCTCTCTCGACCCTCGACCCTCGACTATCGTCATGTCTTGTCACAGGTAACGTCACTTCAGATCTGCATCAATGAGAGACACGGGGTTCCAAGGTTTTGATCTGGCGAAACCCCAATCCGACCTGCCAACCCGATCTACCGGCCGGGCGGTTTGAGGCTCTGGGGCAGACACACGGTATTCCGGCCTCACTGGCCGGGTTACAACCAGATGCGCCGTTATTGCCCACATATCACAGTGGAGGAGGGTGAATCCTCGGCTCTTGCTGGGACCGTCTTAATGACGATCTCTTTCTCCGTCCCGATGAATCCCATCAGTCATCAACAATGTTAGTAATAAGCAGTAGACAGTTACATAGACGCCGGATGCAGCGCTCGGCTGAGGGAAGATCGTCAATGCCGTCAGTACCCACAGGGCGTCTGGGAGACCCAAATGGCCTTGTCGTTTAATATTGCGCTTGCTATTTTAGGCGCGAGGGAGATCAGGCTGGCGATTTGGATATGCATCCATCCATCCTTTAGATTGTTCTATTAGATTGAATGTCTATGCTGGGACCCCGTCTATGCTGTGCTATGCTATGCGGCGATACAGAAGTATGATGGGGCAGAAGGAAGTCGGGCGGCTACCGAAATTGCATTACTTTTCGGCTGACTTAGATTGATTTAGGCGCTTGAGTAACCACAAGCGCAGCGGGCGGCTACAGCAGTGCCCCGACCTTCAGCTTTACCTAAGTATTTCTCTCTTTGTCCGTCGACCGTTACGGGCGTCTAAAGAGATCCCCGTCCAGCTGAATTCGATGTACCAACCCATGGAGACTTAAAGAGACCAGATCGAATCTCGCGGGTATGATGATGCTGAGGAGGAGGCCCGCCTGATACTGATCCGATCCGATCAGATATATGAGGGGGTGGCAGTGGTCGGTAGTCCTTCACGATGCCTCATTGGCTTATCTGGCGGCTGTCGAAATTGATACTAAGGTCAAAGCCACCCCCGACCACCTCGTCTGCCATGTCTACCTACCTAGGTATGTATTTAGTGTCTCCAAACTCCAAGACAACTCGGGTCGTCGAGGTGCCGTCCCTCACTCTCGCTACGCACTGCACAGCCGCACATGGTTCGACGGTGTGGCCATCTTCGCGT
The DNA here is from genome assembly GCA_021272945.2 of Cytospora paraplurivora. Lineage (NCBI taxonomy): Eukaryota > Fungi > Ascomycota > Sordariomycetes > Diaporthales > Cytosporaceae > Cytospora > Cytospora paraplurivora. Next base: position 416,677 of record JAJSPL020000029.1, read on the forward strand.
GGCCATAGCCATACCTACGCGCAACTTCACCCCTCATTTATCATGGTGGTGGTGTGGCAGGTAGGATGGTTTGATCTTTCGAGACGGTGCAGAGACTCCTGCTACCAAAGCACAACCTTGGAAGCCAGTCTTCTGTGTGCCCCATTCATTCGAGGAGATGCTCCCACATCTTTCCACATGAATCTCACCCCGATCTACCGTGACACCAGAACGGGGCGAAGCCAGACACACAAATCCGGGGGAAGCGCGAGAATCACTCGCTGATTCCCCCCAATCCCCAATCATCTCACTTGTGATTGGGTCCTGAGCACGCGCTGCTTTCCCCGTCATCCTCCCCGGGGCGCGTTCAGGATGCCGATCGAGGAACCCGGCGCCGCGCGGGGAACTCAGCCCGGTTCGTACCATGGTATGCGGCTTCATGCACCTAGTTTATGACTCTTTTCGATTTCTGCTCTATTCTGCATCGTTTGCTCTGGGCCTTGCACGCATATTCCCCCGCCCCCCTCCCACCTTGGAAAGGAAGAGATCTCCCCTCATTCACCCGTCGGCGGTGTGGGTTGCAAAACATGAGAGCAGATGCCGGTACTACCCACCTTTTCCAGCTTCTTCTCGCCCCAAACTGGCCAGGTCTCAGTCGGGGTCTTCCCTTTTCGATATATTTGCTACTGCGCACTATAACGGTAGTCACTAGACTACTGTATGGTGGCGAGAAATGCTGCACACCGCCGGGCGGGCGAACCAGCGAGCGAGCAGAGCAATAATAACAAACTACAACAACAAAAACCACATGTGAACATATGCATACAGTCACATTACCACCTGCATCCTTCCCCCGCAAACCTGCCACATGCGGCAGAGAGAGAGCAGGAGGAGAATGAGTCACAGATGCAAAAGAAGCAGCATCAAGCACACATACATCTCTTGAAACGTTGAGCCGATGAAACATGAAACGTGAAACAGAAGGTGGGCAAGCCCAGCCAAGCCCACTCTTTCTCTGCCTTACGGCCATTTCTGCGTCTGCCGTGTGGGGTTTCGAGCCCTGTCAGTTCAGTCTGTCAGGTCCAGCTGGTCGGGCTCGCTGGGTCGGCGAACGACAGCCTGTCGGGGGGAGAAAAAGCCTCGAGACCCACACACAAGGGACACACAGAGGGACCCTTACACCGCAAACCCTCCAAGACTGTGATATCGTCACAAAGTTAAATCTTCGGTACTTTCGGGGTGGCTTGTCGATTTGAAATCGCCTCTCGGTCTGAATTGCTGCTCGTGCTAGTTCGCGGACCGGGCAGGTGGCTTGCGGAGGGCGAGATGGTCTTGATTCATCACCGCTACTATGACAGTATCAGACCTCCCAACACCTTTCCTGAGTTCAGTAAGAGAGCTTCTAGATCGCTACCAGCCCCCCCCCCCGGGCGAGAACCTACTGCTAGTAGGGGTTGTCTGCTAAGAAGAACCTGCACAGCCTCGCCTTCCAGAACGGCGGGGCTCGGTACCTTTGTCAGGGTCCAGAGCAGAGAGAGATCTACAGATCACAGGTGCCAGTCGGTACCTGTCCACGACTCCATCGTCAAGCTTTCCCCCTCCCCCTCCACCCCTCGCCTCCGAGCCCACTCCTTTGCCTCGGCTCGGGCAGATGACCCAGATGACACATGCGAGGTACGCGAGGTATGCGTGGTTTCCTCGCTGCCTCCCCTTCTCCCCTTTGGAGAAACTTCGCAAGTGACCGACCAGTAATGTCATGTTGGAAGGATGACGGCATGCGACGAGTGAAGTGATGAGAGCCAGCCCGCCTCACACCACCAGGGGATTCCCGTTACATCCTCCTCCCCTCCCCCCTCCCTCCTCCGGAAGAAAGCCCACATAGCTGTTTATCTTCCGATGACCAGGGCCTTCTCGTCCAATCCTCGATTGGGGAGACCCATCACCTGAAGCCCCGACTGCCGTCTCAACCATCTGAGGTGTTCTCCTTGCTTCCACGTACGGAGCAGTCCTGCGTTCCAGAAGGAACGTGTGACTTGCGCTGTTGGAGCCGACAGGATGAAAAGCCCGTCCATAGGTGTTCGAGTGGGGTTTTCCATCGCCGGCGACGTGCAATCGTGACGATGGAGAGGGAGCACACATACACATACACATACACATACACAGCCTCGCCCCTCCTGGATGGCCGTTGCATGGTTTCATGTTTTCTCCCCCGGATCACGGTAGTCCTTCCCGAGCTTCACTGGTGGCCAAAGAATCAAGGGCACCACCGACGCGATGTCGGTCGTTCGTGCCCAAACAACACCGCCGCGGGACGCGTGCTTCTCGGGTGGCGCGCTTTATCGTCCGAGGGGCGAACTCGTCTCTCCAAGCTTTTTGGGTCCCCTTGTCCTACGACACTGGGTCCTTATTGCCACAGAACTTTCATCTGGTCCCCATGGGTCTCAAGGAACAAAGGCTCCTATGTAGTGGAAGAGATCCAAACCGTAACGGTCCAAGTAAGCTGCGAAGCCGAGGACACAAGGTAGAGAGTAATATCACCATGGCTCCGGAACCAAGACGCAAAGGACCTTGATCGTGAGCTCCAGCATGAGTTTTATCTAACATGTATTCGACGAAAGGGTATCCATTGTGATAGTATAGGTGATCGTAGAAGAGGAGATGTACAGATACACATTTCGCTCCCGTCGTTCTCGCATCAACACACTCATGCCATGCCATTAAACAATGCCACGATCCATGGCTTTCTATACAAAAAAAAAGAAGCCGACCAGGCCTCTATCAGCCCTGTACATCCTGGATCCTTTTGGGTCAAGTAGCACCGCCCGTAACACCGCGACCACCTTCACTGCTTCCCTCGCCGCCCGTTATATCCTCATTCCGAAGGCTGGCTAGACCCCGCGCTTTTCTCCGCTGGCAAAGCAGGTAAAGGGGCATTAATCCTAGAGCTGCTTGCCACTGACTGTGTTGTTGTGCTGCTCTGGCCCGTTCGTCCTGCTTCCCCTTGGGCGTCAGCATTAGCCTTCCGGTCAGCCTGGATCTCGAGCCCGGCCATCACTATGGGCGCGCCCAGATTAGAGAACCCTCTGGCTTCACCAACACCAGCATTACCATCAACTCCAGATGAAACACCCCGTTGTCCATCTCCATTGCTAGGTCCTCTGCCAATTCCGGCTCCAGTGCGATCGACCTTGATGTCCCTCAGCTTCCTCAAGGCCCTGCCCATCCCTTCGAGCCTCATTTTCTCTAGTACCACCATGCCCTTGGCAAGTTCCCGGATCGCTTTTCGCCCCATTTTCTCATGCATTTCTTGCCAGCCAGCAAGTTCCATCGCCACCGTCTGCTGCGTATACCTCAGCTCGCGGCTCAGGTTATCGACCTCCGCCTGGCCAGCTCGCATCCTCTCTTCGCGTTCCTCATTTAGTCTCTGTCTGGTATCGTCGAGAAGACCTAGGGGCCAGCGCGTTGAGCGAGACAGGCTGGAGTAGTTGCGCTCGACAGTGCGGCGCGATGCGTTGATCTGGTTGATAAGCCGGGGTGGGCGAGCCAGAGCCGTGAGTATGGCTTCGATAGTGGACTGCTGGGCGAGGAGGGAGGAGTGGAAGATGGCATGGGGGTTCAATGTTGTGGGGGTGAGCGCGCGGACATAGGTCTCAAATGCGGAGAGGTGGGAGGACGGAAGGAAAGGGAGAGTGGCCAGGACTCGGTGGAGCAGAACTGAAGAGTCGTAAAGATCTGAAGTGGAAGATTAGCTTTTCATTGCCACTAATGTTGTGTCTTGTGTGTGAGAAGTATGAGCCTACCGAAAGCAGAATTGCCCATGACATTCGTCCGCCTCGCCAGACTCTTCGTAGAGTGATTGACGCCGCGGACGTTCTCGCGGGCATGATCGACGAATTGCTCGACCTCACGAATGTCCTCGAGCGGCTCCAGCTCGTCGCGGACCTTTTCCGCCCGCGTCTCGGCCTTGAGCTTGCTCCGCTGTTCCATCATGTCTGGCTGCAGGTCCGGCACCAGGAAGAACTCCCACAGCATCTCGTGCGTCGCGAACGTCGGGTGGCCTAGGAGGATGCGCAGGAACCAATCCATGCGGACCTGCAAGTCCTTCAGAACTGCTCGGCTAGGCTTGACTGGGATCTGAAACGGTGAACGTAACTCCGCAAGAGATGGTATCCAGGAAGCCGGATTTTCCACCGCCAAGAGCTTCGCAAGATGCTCGAAGTCCGTAAGAGATCGCCTGCATGTAGTGACAGCGTAGCTGTGCTTGTCCACGGGCGCGCCCGACTTCAGCACGAAGCGGACACTGGCGTCTTCAACAAAATATGACCGGACAACCGCTGTGGTGCGGGAGTCGGCCCCCTGAGGTGCAGCAAAGAGTACGAGGTCATCTATCTTGTTACGAACATCGTCGTCTTTGGCCAGATCAACAGCCGTCAGACCCCGCAACTCCTTCGCTGTGATGTCCACTCGTGCATCGCCAAAGAAGGCACGCACCACGTCGAAGCGCCCATATTTGCTCGCAACCATGAGAGGCGTGAATTTCCTATCATTGGTGGCATTGACGTCTGCGTCACACTGTTGCAGTATCCGCAGGCACAGCATGGCGTCATTGACGATATGCAAGAGGGTATTGCCTTTCCCATCAACGTGCTCGTCAAGATGAAGCGGCAGTCCATCGCCTTGGCACTCTTGAGTAATTTCCAGAGCTTGCTGAACCATTGTGTGGTAGAGTGCGTGATCGTAGGAGCGGCAAATAGCGAAGAGTGGTGTCTGCCCGTTCTTATCTTTCTGTGTCCACTGCATCAACCTGCCGTATGCGACAATCAGGCGGGGAGCATGGAAGAGATAGTGAGCAACACTGCGACCCCAAACGTCCTGCCTAGCGAAATATGACCTCTTGTGCGCTTCTGTGATGTTAGGTTCATCATTTATGAACTTTAGTATGATGTCGATGAGCTTTTCATGTCCCAGCTGAACGGCAGCGCTTAAGAGCGTTGTCCCCTCGTTGTTGCCATCGGCAAGCACGATGTCTGCCGGATAATAAGACTTAAGGTCCAGAAGGTATGTCAACGCCTCTGAACGCTCATTTTGGACAGCCATCATGAGGACAGACTCGCCAAATGAGTTCTGTGTTTGAGACAGTCGCTCGATGGAGGTATCCCCCTCGATTCCACTGCCAATGGTGCCAAAGCTGGCCGCATGAGAATGGAATGAGATCTCAGACCCGCTCGACAGACTTCGCATATCCATTGCCACCTTTTTGATCCTCTTCACAGGGAAGAAATCAGATTCCAGAGTGTCACCTGCATCATCTTGCTTATTGAAAGGAAAGACGTGGCTGAGATCAGAACCCATCGAAAAGCGCTCTGATGTACTGAGCGCCGTCGAAGTTCTCCTTGATGATGAGCCGTTGGCAACACTCCAGCTACTGCTTACAGAGGTGGCCCGACTAGACCGCCGAGAGGAAGCCGCAGCGCGCTCCTCGTCGTCGACAGCGTCTTCCACCGCGTTTCCGCTAGGCTCCATGATCTTTTGTAGGGTCTCCACATTGCCTTCTGCAGCAGCATCCCACAACGACTTATTTCGACGACTTGCTTTCCGCAGTCCTGCCGAATCACGATCCAAATACAGCAGCACGGCTTCGAACGTGCTCAAAGCATACCCCATCTCACCGCTGTCGACATCCTCAACGAAGATGAAGTGGCGCATGTATAGAAATCGTGCTTGCAGGTGCTTGATTTGGGCTCTGATTACAACGTAGAGCAACAGCGACACCAAGGTATCGGCATTCATTGTGAGAATAGCCTTCTCTGATGCTGAAGCGACCGAGCGGCTTTCGGATATTGAAGGGGCGTCGCCGAGCTGCGTAAGCGACTTCATCGTCGACAGGAGGATGTCCATCATCTCTTGAGGGCTCCCGGCATTTGTGATCTTGTTGAACTCGTCTATAGCTCGCGCCAGTCGGGCAATGAGGTCTTGCTTGCCCTGGTGGCCGCCTTCAATGACGATGCCCAATTGCGACACATCCACAAAATCCATTTGCCGGATCTTGGCTTCAAGTTCAAGGTCCTCTGGCCTCTTCAATGTCGCTATTCGTGGGAAAAGCATATGATGCACGTTCTCGGTGACATAGCGCTCGATAAGCCTCTCCACCACCGGCCCTGTCAGCTCCGTTGTCGCACCTAGTAGAGACAGCTGCTGTTTATCGACATTCTGGAACAGATCGATCGCATTCGTCACAGCTGTTTCCAGCGAAACCCGCAGGACCTCTTCGTCATCTTCAGCGTAAAAAGGCTCTGCTACCCTCTTGCCGGTATCGCCATTTGCGGGGCCTTGAAGAAATGACAAGCTGTTCGACCTGGCCTTCCTAGTTGCCGCAGCTATTGGACCATCTGGAGAAGGATCCGGAATATGCGACGCTGATGGCGGCGGAGGAAGAGGCCGTTCTATGACTGCGGTGAACTCGCGGAAAAGCTTCTCCAGGCCGGACTGCATTTGCCGGGCAATGATCGGGAAATTGGTCAACAGGTCGTGGAAGCTTTTGATCTCCTTCTTCTTTGGCACCATGGCGGACTCGCTCGATGCGGACTGCGGTAGTACACCGTTCTGTTGTAATGCCATCGCCCTCCTAGTTCCCTCGACTAATACTGCCGGCGTGATCTTGATCTCCTCCCACGAGCCCACCAAGGGGCGCGAGATGTAGTATACTAGCCAGCCTCTGGGTTCTAGCGTATCTGAATACCATATCGCGTCGCCAAGGAGGTTCGCCGAAGCCAGAGTCTTGAATCCTGTTCGTAGCCACTGTTAGGAAGTGTTCCCGCCACCTGAACCACGATAAGTGAAGGGCCAACAGGCCGACGCACCTTTGTTGGTGTATATGACATTATCTTTGATTACCACGTTCCTCCCATTGATGGTGTTATATTGCTTGGCCTTGCCCCTCATCTCGCGCAGGTTGGGCGTAGGCTCCTTGACTCCTGCACCCCCGGCTCCGGTTGGCCTTGAGGGGTCGGGTATGCGCAGGACATGGCTGGCGAGGAACTCTTCGGACGATACAGTATCGGGGGCGCTGGCGCTGGCGGGCGTTTCGGCCTCGCGGGAAGTGAGGAAGACATCGGTGGTGGGTACTAGGAGGATGTGCTGCTGGAAGGGATGGCACTGGGCAGGGAGTGGGCTCCTAAAGAAGGCGGAGAGAAATGGATTGAGGGGTTGCATTCATTCGACTGTGCTCCCGCGACTCCCCGAAAGTCGCTTCCCTTTGCATTGATATATCCTGGGTGAATGGCTCGTCGGCAGCCAGGGCAGGGCGTAAAGCGTTGTTCAGCTCGTCGAGCAGGAACGAGAGACGGTCCGTGGAGGGGCTCGAGAGAGTTATCGTCCGTGAGGCGCTAGTAGACCACGAGCCGACCTGCGAGTCGAGTGAGCAGATATGAAAGACTGGAGTGGTATCGATGAAGGTCGACCGAACTGAGAGTGGGAAATCAGGGGGCGCTATGGATTGATTGCTTGAAGAGGTAACTTTAGGCAGTCTGTCAGTCTGGGTGCTCCTGTCTGGCAATCGGCGGGCTGGCAAGCTGCACATGTGGTGATTCATCTGTCCAATCAGTGGGCCCGGTTCCGCCCGGGTGCTGTTGGCTCCAGCGCAGTGGAGCTCCAGACGCCCAGTGAGGTCAATGTGCTTGAAGCTCGTGGGGCTGGCACCTGTATTTCCCCGAGAGCTATGTAAGTTGGCTCACTGTCACATGCTACATCTCATGAACCTGATAACGACAACTGGAACGCATACTTTGTAACTGATCTTAATGTTCAGTTGTCTGTCTTATTTTATCTACCTAACTTATATCATCTGTATCATAATGTTATCAAGGTTGCATGCGAAGGCTCTCCTGCGATAGGTGTTCCGGCCAACTTCCCATCGGCTTGATAGTTGTCTAATATGCTCAACTGACTCAATAATAACTGTCAACCCATGAAATCCCGTACCTGATCAGCCGAGTGTGTTACTTATGCCGATGTAGAACCATCTCGGTACATTTTATGCGCTCCTGATCCGTTCCGGACAAAATGCTCAAGTGGGAACAATGGTCGTGTGATCATGAATGATTCTGAACTATCAAGACATTGTTCAAACCATGATATCAGCCGTACCGCGTCTCTCACCATGCGTTCTGGCTACAATATTATCCGATCCTTGCGAACACTGCTCCGCTTCAGACGCAGCATGGGATAAAGCTTGCGCCTCTATGTGGGGTATTGCTTCGAGCCTGTGTGTGTTGTAGACATGCGATCCGGATAAACGAACAATCCAGTGCGTTCCTGCCTTGCACTTCTGGTTGTCATTCAATTTGGGATCAAAGAACGAAGGTCAAGAAGTAATAATTCGGCTAGGCGGCTATTAGAATGTAACGCCGCTGCAAGCAATGAACACATTAGTTCCAAATAACTCGACCAAGTGATATCTCGAGCAATGCGCCCCCCGCACTCCAGAACACCAGAAGACCCCCGAGCAATTCCAGCAGACTTCGGTCAAACGACGAGTCACCATTCCGTGCCATGATTGATACAAAGGAAAAAATATATCAAACCACTGCAAGCTAAACCATCCAGCAAGCGTCCGGTCGACGTGCAGCTTCGATGGTCGCCACCATTTTTTCTTCTTTTCTTCCTGCCCAGGTTTTTTCTTTTCCCACTCGGCAACCCACCGCGGCCTCTTGCCAGCGAAAAATCCATTGGCCATACCATTCTGGCAAGATTTGCTTGAAACAATGCCTTCGGCTTTCGCTATCTCCATAGATAGAGCAGACAATACCAGGTGCGTCGATCGCGCAAGGACTCGTGGGATGTTCCAATGGCGCTGTGAACCTGGAGGACCGCTAGGGTGATGTTGTGAATGCGCTCGGTAGTATCGCCCAAGGGACTCTGGCTGCGACTGCGACATGTCGACGTGGTGACGCTTCCAGTTCGTATGGCGTGGACGAGCAAGCCTTTGTCGATCTCCAGGTTCGGCCGCCTTCCAATCCACCAATTCGATGTCGAGACAAATGCGCAAGACATAAATCATAAGTCATATCTGTAACCGGAATCCTATCGCTGCTGCTGCTGCTGCCGCCTCCTCTCTTCCCCGGGCGTTTCATCTTCAGAACTTCCTTCGTCAAAATTCAACTCGGCATCGTTGTTGTCCTTACCTCGAAGATCGACAAGTCGCGGTCGCTCGCTGGACTCCCGTAGCATCCTAGACCTCTCATCCGAGTTGTCTTCCAGAAGTTCGCCGTCGGCCGTGTCGAATTCTGGCGGTTCGATCCAGTCCCGTGGTACGATACATGGTAGCGCGACTCCAATACTGGCAGCTCGGTTCAGCCAACCAGGACCAGCCCTTCCCGTCAGTCTTTGGCAGAGGTACGCCGTGAAGTGATTGCAATTCTTCGTCAGGAGGTTATATGCCGTGCCTTGGAATTCTTGTGATACCTCGTGTATGATAGCATCAATCTCGTCTTGTGTTGCTAGTGTGAAGCCGTGCAAGGTCTCGCTCTTGAATGTTCCGCCGGGAGGCAATGTCTTGGGTCTCGTCCAGTACACCCCTGTCACCCCGCGCTTATCGTGCCCACCATATGCGTACTCGCGACCATTGATAACGACACCGCTGTGTAGGAGGGACGTTCCTATCGCCCAAAGGAAGGAGGAGAATCTGCCAGGCTGAGAGGGATTAGTTGGACACGTAATTTGTGGAGGGACGGGCAGGTAGGAAGGCGCATACTGGTAACAGGTCGTAGACGTTGATGATGATCTCGGTCTTCTGCAGCGATAGCGTCGGTCTATGTGATCGAACCGACTTATGCGACGACGATGATTTCCGGGGAGCCATCTTGTTTGACTGGTCGTGGAAACACTGGTGTGTTGACAGGTCGAGCGCAGAGGGGTCACTGGAAAGTAGTTAAAAGGGCCGAGGCTCGCAGTGGAACAGTTTCGTCAAATCAACTGCCTGCCATGTGCTGCTGACGGGTGACGAGTAACAAAGACAACCCCTAAACGGCCCACGTGAGATGGGTGAAACAAGAGGAAGGCGGTCTTGCTAGCCCGTCACTCAAATCAAACAAACGGTCACCTTTTAAGACGGATGCTGAGCAGTACGAAGCTGGTGGTAAATGACAAGAAGCGCGACCGGGAAAGGAGGCAGTTTCGCGCAGTGCAAGTGCCGTGACTGACGGTCGAATGGTAGTGTCCTGGATGAGGTCGACGCGGATCCGACAGTCCGGCCCATTCGGCCTGCCCGCCTGCAAGAGGCAATGGCAAATGACCCCTGCCAGATTTAGAACCAGGACCCCTGTCTCATCAACGTGTTCGTGTTCCTCTAAAGTGCACGGGCCATATACATCATACCCAAGGCAATGGGCTCGGTCGGGAGCTAATGTGGGCCGGAGCCGAGCCGAAATGCTGGGTCAAAGTTTATCCCACGCCGAACTCCAGAGTCGATGCCCCGCTTAGCTTTGCTGTGATGAAGAGCTTGAAAAAGTGGTGGGATGAGAGCTTTGCAAAATCTGTGAGCTTGGCTGGAGAGCAATCTTCTCCCTCTCCAACACAAACATCACAAGCTGCAGCCATCTTTCTGTCAGCAAGAACAGGAACGGACTTGGGAATCGGTTTCGCATCCCTCCCTTGATTTGAACACCACAGTCGTTAGCTGAAGTTCTCAGCCGACTTTGTGTAGGGCTGGAAACAGTCCGCTTAAGTCGCGACCACGTCTTCAATTTTCCGAACCCCGCACTCCTTCACTTCTCTTTCTCGTACCTTTTCTCTACCTGCAGCTAGCTCTGCATTTCAACCACATCCTGTGCTTAGTTGCACCTTCATCTACGTTTCCACTCGTCACTACGCAAAAAAGAAGAGAATGCCTCCCAAGAAGGAAGTCAAGCAGGAGAAGCTTCTCCTTGGCCGGCCCGGTAACAACTTGAAGAGTGGAATCGTGAGCTCCTAGTGCCCCAATCCCCCTCCCAACCCGATCATCTGCATTGTAGGCCGCCTCTGACTCTCCATCAGGTCGGCCTCGCAAACGTCGGCAAATCCACCCTGTTCCAGGCTATCACCAAGTGCCACCTCGGCAACCCAGCGAATTTTCCCTATGCTACCATTGAGCCAGAAGAGGCCCGTGTCATCGTCCCCGATGACCGGTACAACAAGCTATGCGAGAAGTACAACCCAAAGTCTCGTGTTCCTGCGAATTTGACCGTCTATGACATTGCCGGTCTCACTCGTGGCGCCTCTACTGGTGCTGGTTTGGGTAACGCGTTCCTGTCACATATTCGTGCCGTCGATGCCGTTTTCCAGGTTGTCCGCTGCTTCGACGACGCTGAGATCATTCACGTTGAGGGAGATGTCAACCCGGTCCGTGACCTGGAGATCATTGCCGAGGAGCTGAGGTTGAAGGATATCGAGTTCGTGGAGAAGGCCCTTGAGGCGCAGAAGAAGAAGACACGCCAAGGTGGCCAGAGTCTCGAGCAGAAGAGAGCGAGAGAAGAGGAGGCCACAATTGAGAAGGTCCTTCAGTGGTTGAAAGATGGCAAGGATGTCCGAAAGGGCGACTGGGCCCCCAAGGAGGTAAGAAAGTACCCCATTCATTCAGTTACCCGAAGCCAACCCTCCCTTGTGTGTCTGGCTTTGTCCAGCGCACCTTTCATGATGACAAAAGGCGATAGTGCCTGATCTAATCCCAGCTCGTTGAATGCCTCACCAAACAACGCAGAGTGCATACTGAGATAAAATTTCGTCTGACTTGGAAATCCACAACACTGTTGCTTACTTTTGGTTTATCGTTTTGGAACCATTGCTAACAGTGTCACCAGGTCGAGGTCATCAACCCACTGTTCCTGCTCTCTGCAAAGCCTGTCATCTACCTTGTGAACCTGTCTGAGAAGGACTACATTCGTGGGAAGCACAAGAGTCTGCCCGCCATTGCTAAGTGGATCAACGAGCACGCAGCGGGTGACCCCGTCAAGCTCATCTCTGTGGCTTACGAGGAGCGTCTCTCTCAGTTTGAGACTGAAGCGGAGGCGCTTGCGGAGGCTGAGAAGACTGGTGCCCCGTCTGCCCTGCCCAAGATCATCACTGAGATGCGTAAGGCGCTTCACCTTATCAGCTTTTTCACAACTGGCGCAGACGAGGTGCGTCAATGGAGCGTGCGCGAGAATACGAAGGCACCCCAGGCGGCTGGCGTTATTGTAAGTCATCGATGTCTTCCAATGTGGAGAAGACGGCCTCCCATGTACGAAATGCTACAGGTGCTGACTCTTGTTTTCCCCCACAGCACAACGACTTTGAGAAGACCTTCATTCAAGTTCTAGTCTATAACTACAAGACCTGGGAGGAAAGTGGTTATGATGAGAAAGAGGTTCAGAAGCAAGGCAAAGTCGCTACCCGAGGCAAGGTAAGATACCTCATCCCAGCATTCCCACGTATCGCGGTATGAGTATTAACTTTTCTTCCTCTAGGACTACATTGTGAACGACGGAGATATAGTGTATTTCAAGGCCGGAGCCGCTAAATCGTAGGCAAGAACAGTAATAGGAGCATAAGGAATTTATTCTGCACAACTTTGACTATGATGAGGTGAATCAGTGATGATGTTCGCAATGTGTGCACGGACCATTATGGCATTGAGATTAGAGTGGGTTTACGGGGGGAAACACCTAGGTACTTAGGTACTTGATTACATATCGACCAAGATACCTACCTAGGTGGGCACCTAGTCGGGGTAAGTGTGGCACTGTAGCCCGTGCGACGTCGGGGTCGCGGGGCTGACGGGGAGGATAGATATCCTAGGGTATAGCCTATTATGGATTAGATGGAATGAGATGGACAACACTTTGCCTCCCCGAACGCCGCCCTCTAGGGCTCGAGTTGCGCAATCTTCAGAGTCTATCCTAGGCGGGGAGAATGATTGAATAAGTCCTGATCTAGCTACCTTATCTATATTTCAAAAACCTTCCCGACCAAGTAAAATACTGGTATAAACACGTTGACTGAGATATCGCATTTCGAAAAACCACCACGTGTGCGCTGTATAGTAATTTCAGAGCTTACGATTTACGCTTTGAATCCGCAGGACAGCATAAATACACGCACACATTGCTTCCCCCATATATGTAATACCGATCATCTCGGCTATTCTTATGACCTTTCGCCCTTCGTTCTATTTCAAAGCCTAGTTGAATATTGAAGCCTACCTATTATATTAGTAAGGCTATCGCATATACGATGTTCGTAGGTTAAGTCAGTTCGATTTATTGTTGTTCTAGTTAGCTATTTCGTAGCTAAGCCCTCTAAGGGGAAATAGCTAAGTAATCAGTAGCTGCTATCCCGAAGGAAGATATAGCCTAAGCGATAGCTATATACTAATACTAGCAACTTTTTCTTTAACGCAACGTATATACGAATGCTATAAGAAATCATCGTGATAACCTCCTGCCTATCTTCCTATCATAGCAAATATCCTTCTATTATAGCAAATATAAAAACCTTTTTATAAAGCTTATCCCCTATTCTATATAAAACCTCTCTATACCCTATTCCTATTCTATTAATGACTATTATACTCCTTATACGTCCTCATTATTATACTCATCTTTATCCTTATTTTTACTATTATCCTCCTTAGCTAATCTTCTTCTCTTAATAGTAGAGGTATAGCTGATAGGTCTAGTAGTATATCTCTTAGCTATAGGCTTTATAGTAAGCTTTATAGCTAGCTTCTTCTTAGCTATAAGCTTTATAGCTAGCTTCTTATATATAGGCTTTAGAAATAAATTATATAGAGTTTAATAGAGTATAGCGATATCCTTTATATATAGGGATTATATATACTAGTTACTTATCTAGTGAAGGAAGGTCTAAATTTAGGTTAGAAGGTTAATCTAATACTTTGATAACTTATTACTACTAGTATAGTAGCTATAGAAGATATAGGGAATCGAAATTCCCTCTAGGTCGACTATTATAGCGATTATAATAATTCAATACTTTATATAGTAGCTATTGAAATAGCTCTCGTCGTCTGTGTTGCTTATAAATACTCATACGAGTGATCTAGTAGCTTTAACCTCCTTATATAACTTCCTGACTATTATATAGGAAGAGAACTACTTATCCTAGTAAGTAAAATTCTAGATGATCTTTAGTACTATATCCTTAGTTTAATCATAGAGGTAAAGTATTTATACCTATACGAGGGCTCTAGCTTTAAGGCCTTCGAGGTCGATAATATTCTAAGAACCTTGCTTTATCTCTATTTTACTAGTCTTCCTAATAGTAGTTGTATAATCCTATATAACCTTCGCTATAGTATCTTTAGCCTCGTCTTAGCTATTATCCTCTATAGGGTTACTATAGTTATCAAGTATATAATCATTATTATCATTAGTTTCGTTATTAGTCTTAGCAATATTAGTCTCAGCGATAGTCGTAATATTAGTATCAGTAATCTCGTCGTTAGTCTCAGAGGCTTTAGTAGTAGTCGTAGTATCATTAGTAGCAATAGGGGAGGTTATTAGATCACCTATAGTAGTTATAATATTATTAGTAGTAATAGGGGAGGTCATTTAATCGCTTTTAGTGATATTCGTAGTATTAGTAGCTATTCTCTCTATAGTTTAGGCTATAGTAGTAATCTCTATCTCGAGTTTAGAGTCTATAAACTAATTCTTATTTATAGTGAAGTAGTAATACTTCTAAGAAAAAAGAAATAATACTTAGCCTAAGCAAGGTTTATAATGAAGTATAAGGTTAGTAGTAAAGGTTAATAAAGGTAAAGGGTAAAGTTAAGTATTCGTAATAAGAAAGGGAGAAGTAAGCAGCTAGTAGTAGTAAGGAAGGTAATAAAATAAAATAGTACTAGCTATATTGCTTCCCTATTAGGAAGTTATAATATTTACCTTAGGTCCTTCTACTATATCATTCTTATATATATAAGGCTCGTTTTCTATAGGTTTAAGTCTTTTTACTAGGCTATCTATATATATACGAAGCTCGTTATCTATAGGCTCTATAGGCTTAGGTCTCTCTATTAAGCTATCTATATATATACGAAGCTCGTTGCTCTTAATTAGCTTTTGAAGGGTAGAGTTTAGTTTTTCCTTTATTATAGTATCTATAGGGTTATCCTTCCTATCGATCTATCTCACTTTAGTAATCTTCTATACTTTATATAATTATCGTAGTAATATAATATTGATTATAAGGTATTTCTCTCGCATTATCCTTAGCTTTATAAGGTACTTATATAGGCTATATGAATCTATATAAATAACTAATAGTATATTAGGTAGTAATAATCGTCTTATGATTATCCTAATTATTATTACTAGGGTGATACTAATATCTATACTATTTACTATACTATAGATCTTACTTACTAGTATACTCCTAATAATACATTTGTATTTCATTGAGGACTAGTAAAGGATATTACTTATTAGGTTGAACTCTCTTTCCTATATATAAACCTTATTTACTAGAACGATGATATAACCTAGTTGAGATATTAGGTCCTAGTTATTCGCAAATGAACTATCTGCGAAGACGAAGAGCTTCGCTATATAAAGGTCTAAGGGTATATACTAGATCCCTCGTTAGGTATTATCGATTTACTACGAGAGTTATATATTTAGGTGCTTATAATTCTCTGCTTCAGGGCTTTATACTTATACTACGATAGAGAAGTCGTATAAAGCCTCTAGTTGATAAATAGAAGCTATATATACTCCCTAAGCTCTCTATTCTAGGTAATATTAAGGGCTATCAATATCAATAGCTATCGTATCGATCAGGGTAAGCTTATCTCCTTATCCTTTCTAGCGAATCATAATAGTATCGTTATTATCTATAACTATATGAGCGCTATTATAGTCTATATATTATCCTAGTATTAATAGTATCTTTTCTTTTGCTTATAGTCCTATAGCTTTTAGTTCCTCCTTCTCTCTAGCTTAGAACTCTAGTATAGCTAGTAGTAGAGTATTATCTATCTATATACCTATAATTCTAAAGGGGTATATAGGCTTTATAATCAAAAGGTATAAGTCGTATATCAAGCATTCTATATTAAGTCTCTAGTAGTAGTATTTCTAGTATATATCAAACTAATAGATACTAGCTTCTATAATTCTATATAGGGGCTTAATAACTCTGATAATAGTGCCTTATAGATATCTATCTCTTAATTCCTTTAGTAATTCTATAAGGATTATCTACTATAACTCCGATTTAGACTAAGGATAAGCCTAGGTAATATCCTGAAGTATCAAAAATATACTTATATCCCTTATTAATGATAGCACTAGTATAATGATCGTCCTCTAGCTTATATACTAAATAGTTAGACTTTAAGTAAGGACTAAGTTCTTATTATTATCGTTATATCTCTAGATGATCAATTAGGATTTCTTATATAGCTTTATAGTCTTGCCTTTGATTTCCTATACTATATAGGATTTAAATAGATAATAGTCGCTATACTTCGTCTTAGACTATCTCTCGAATCAAAATACCCCTCTACTAATTAGCTTATTAATTTCTACCTTATTAGACTCTTCGAAAGGTAAGCTAAGCGTTATAATTATACTATTCTATCTCAACCTTATAGCTAAGGTATAGTTATCCTTCTCCTTCTTTAATACGAATACTACTATAATACTATCCTTGATCTTTAGCAACGATAGTTATATAGAGCTAAGGGCTTATAGAAGATCCTTAGTAGCTTATAAGGGATCCTCATTATCCCTATAGTATCATTGTATAACTATCGATTAAAACGTAGTAGGGCCTTTCAGTATATCTAGGGTTATATCGTAGCTATCTATAGAAATGACCTTATATAAGCTTTTCTATCCTTCTTTCTCTCGCTATATACGAATATCGTATTGCAGTAGGAGTATTATATCGATGATAAGGCCTATTTTTATATTCAGGGCATCCTATACTTATCGTTCTACTATTGATTTCTATAGTACTTTTATAGCTTTAGATATAGCTTCAGCTTATTTCTATATTAATAGTAAGGGTAGCGAATCGTATAATACTCATAGATAGGCACTAAAGACTAAGAGTATAGGAACGAGGCTATCTAGCCCTATAGTATTATTTATAGCTTTTACTACTATTTATAGGATAGTATCATCATCTATATCCTCGTATAAGTTAGTATATAATACCTTAAATATATACTTTAGTAGGTAGTAATACCTCTTAACCTTCCTAATTGACTAATATACTTCTATAGGAATCTACTTATATATAATTCCTATCATATATACCTCTGATTAGAACTCATTAGATACGAAGTTTATACCTATATTATATATAATAACGTCTAGTAGTCCTTAGTATATATCGATCTATAGAGCTTATAGGGTCTACTATATTATCTTAGTACTTATAGATTTTAGAAATCTAGCCCCCTGAAATACTATCGCCTAGTCTATAATATAGAGTATAGGGCAACTAAGCAGATATATTATATCAACTAGAATCTTATAGTTAAACTCGCGATCATTATATAATATAAACTTGAAGTATCTTAGTACTAGTCTATTTATTTAGTATTAATAATATACTTTTATAATCTCTATTATTGCCTATCTATTGATATTAGGGTAGCTAGCCTTCTCGAGTAATCAGTATAGCTAGTTAGTCGCTAGGTATCTAAACCTATAATATAACCTCTTTATCTCTATCTCTAAGAGGAAATATATAGTATTTGCTATCTTATTAAGGAAGAACTATAGGTAGCCCTATTTCCTTAGTACTAGTATAACTATCGTACTATTATAACTGATTATTTTATCCTTGATATTATTATAGTATACTTTGAGTCGATCTATATCTACTAAGTATAGCAAAAATAGCATTTATATATCAATAATATAGAATTTTATATATCTAATAGGTATATTTATATCTACTATTCCTATCGAGTTAGTAACTCTACTATCACTAAACTTAATTTAGGTAGACCCTATAGTCGTTATATTGATCTTATAGCTTAGATTTTCATATTATAGGGTAAGGGCTTACTTATATCTAGCTATAGAAACTATCGATACTCCTATATTAGGTAGAATCCCTTAGAAATAAGTCTAGTTATATCTATTGACTAGGACGAATTAACTAGCTACGATAGTCGCTTTAGCCTTAAAGATATTATATTCTATAAGCTAGTAGATGAAAGATTTATTAGCTAGTATATTAATACTTACTATCAAATATACCTTAGTATTATAATACTCATCTTAATACTTATCTTCATATTTATCCTTATACTCATGAAACTTATCCTCCTCATCTAATTTATATCCTTCGAAGTTAGCTAAAAAGGTTATAAAGTCCTCTTCCTTATAGCCCTTATATTTATATTATATTAGGTAGGTTATCCTAGCTAATTATTATTCCTCTATAGGGTATTTAATAGACTAATACCCTCCTTCTTATATATAAAATACCTCTTCTTCTATAGCCTATTACGAGTATCATTATTTCCCCTACTAAAACGATAGAAGTTTGAGTAGCTACTACTAAATCCCTAGTTAAAAAAGCTCTATAATAGTCGTCCTCGACTATAGTTATTACTATACTAATGATCAATATAATATTAATCTTAGGGTAGTTCTTCTACTATATTAATTAATATAGTATAGCTAACTCATATCTCTATTATAGACCTTAAGTTAGAAAATAACTCTTTATATAGTTATACTAGCTTGAAGAGAGCTATTTCTAGTTCTAGTACTCCTCTATAGGCTTTAATTACTATTATCTATAGGTTATCTTCCCCTATATAGTCTAGTCCTAGTACTCATTAGTATAGCTATAACTTATCGAGTATAATCTATAGAACATTATATAAGTTACTATCAGGATACTATATCTTAGTCTTTACGAACGTTATCGTTATCTAGTCTATATAGTAATACTAATAGTTAAGGTCTATATCGAAGTATATCTTGATCTTTAGGTATACTATTATAAATATATTAGCTCTACTTATATAGTAGAGGTAGTATATCTCTATATGATCTTTTAGTATTCGAGGGAATACTATATAGAATTAACTAGGTTAGATTTTAGTATAGTAGTAGATATTAAAGAATATCTTTATCTTATCGTCTAATAGGTTATATAAGTCCCCTAAGTACTTCTACGAGTCTTAGAAAATCTTAATGAACTATATAGACCTTATAAGGTCTAATCGTTCATTAGGAATTTACTATAGGGGAAGTAATTTATATAGGTTATACTCAATATTTAGTATTAGTAGCTATATTAGCTATATACTCTAGATATTTACTAGGTATAGTATATATCTCTAGTATGAATTCTATCTCTACCTATCTACTAGTAATAGTCCTAGGGGTTACTCAATCGATAGTATTATATTACTAAGGGGGTTTTATAATAATAGTAGTTATATTGAGCTAAGTATTAAGAGTAGCCTAGTAGGCAGTCTAAATAGTCCTAATAGTAGTAGTCATATAATTAGGTTCTATATATTTTAATTCTCTATAGGTTAGGCTAGTCCTATAGATAGCTATCGTATAGCTAAGTTAGCTAAAGGTTAGGCTAGCTACTATTGCTCTTATAGGGTTAGTTGCTTTTCTCTAAGGTCTAATTACTACTAGGCTAGCTATCTTAAGTTTATATAATACTCATTTATATATGATTCTAGTACTAAGGAGATATTATAAAGCTTAGTATTAATCTATAGTAACCTTTCCTTAGCCTATACTAAGGTATATAATTATAGTACTATTAGTTAGTTATTTCGTCCTATAAATACGCCTTATAGGTATAAAAAGTTCTTTAGCGACTATTAGTATAGTACTAGTAGTCGCTCCTATATCCCTAGGGTCTAAGTAGCAAAGTCCTCTTAGTATATAATAAAGAGGTTATCATTATATAAGTTTTATTATATATAGCTAGCTAGAGTACTTACTAGCCTTATAACTAAGTATTCCTCTATAGTATCCTATATAGGGTTCACAAACTATAGTATAGGGTCAATATAGCTATAGTATATTAGGTTAAATATCATATTTACTAGTAGCTTATTAATTATATACCTTCTAATTAGGGTAAATTCCTCTATATTAGCTATTATTAATAGCTAATAACCTTCGCAAGAATAAGCTTATAGGGAATATACTCTATAGGGTAGGATTAGTAGCTTCTAAGGTATAATCGATAGCTCTTATAGGGTATAGCTCTTACTTAGGTATATATATATCTAGATAATAGAATAATAGGAATTAATAGGGTAGTAGGATAAAGTTCAGTAGGGCAGAAATAGGTTACTATGATTCAGGCTTTAATAATACTAGTAATAATTAGTAGTTATTACTTCTTATATATATATTGATATATATCTCCTAGAGGGTAACGATTTGCAATAGTCGTTTTCTATAGCTTCGTAGGGAAGGTTACAATAACTCTAGTCGATCTTCGCAATAGTTTGCTCAGGGGTCTAATGAAGTAGGGAGGCCTAATGAAGCAAACTTTCGCTATATAGTATATAACCGACGTAGAGGATTTGCATTAGGGAAATCTATATAGGCTAGTCTCTTCTACCTTGCAGATCTATAGTACCTATGACTACTGATCAGTATTAGTAGAGCTATCGCACGTACGATATTCGTAGGTTAAGTTAGTTCGATTTATTATTGTTCTAGTTAGCTATTTCGTAGCTAAGCCCTCTGAGGGGAAATAGCTAAGTAATCAGTAGCTGCTATCCCGAAGGAAGGCACGGCCCAAGCGATGGCCGTACGCTGACATATTACATTCCCACACGCAAGCTCCTGTTTTGCATCGTTTTGAGACAACCCAATCCGAAGTTTCTTATGCAAAATGATGGATCACATATCCATTTGACGAAGCCGGAAGAAGGACAACCCTGACTACATGATATTTTTCAAGGAGACATTACATTCGGCGGGCAGCCTAAGTCCTAATGCCCACCTCACCCATGTCTCGGTCCCAGCATCGACATTGATCTCGCCCACTACCCGGCGCACCTTAATAATGCCGGCCGGTCCCATGCAGGGTGTCATCGTAAGTATACCAACGTGGATGAGATACCTCCAGTGCTCCCATCATGTACGAAACCCTATAGTTTCTGACTCATCTCCTTAGAGCACAATGACTTCGAGAAGACCTTTATACAAATTCTAGTTTATAACTACAAGATCTAGGAGGATTATGATTATGACGAGAAAGAGGTCAAAAGCAGGGCAAGGTCGCTATCAAACGCACGGAATACATTATCTCAGACAGAGATGTTTCATACTTCAAAGCCGGTGCTGCTAAGGCGTAAGAGAAGGAACTAATAAGATAATGAGAGACTAATCTTGCATGAGATTTGATTGTGGTGTGGCGAAATGTGGTGATGACTTCTATAGTAGGGTATCCAGGTCCCCCATGTGCACAAGCTATCATGGTGTTGAGATCCCAAGTAGATTACCCGGGAAAATACCTAGGTACTTAGATATCTCGGTACCTAGTGTAGCCAGTGCGGAGCATAGTCAAGTTAAACCCCAGTCCTGGACATTGAAGTAAGGTATCTGAACGGGGTAGACGGTTTCAAGTGTGTAAGATTGATGATCAGAAGAAGAAATTTATAGTACGTTCCCCGTACTAAACGGTTTCTTAAGTACATATAAACACATGGTTAGCTCCTGCCACCCTACTATAACATCAAGCAGAGTGCTTTACCTACTTCGGTCCGATTCGACTGTTGTCTTCTCACCGTATTTTTGTTTCGAAACTTATGAATATAATACTTTAAAATCACTTTCCCTTGCATAAGTCTCTGTTGAATACTATATTGACCAAGGTAAACTAGCCTGTATTCTCTATACAACATATATGTAATGGACTACGTATTACTTGTCAAACTGGAAAAAGAACAGTACGGACTATTTTGGAGAAGATGCCAACGGCATGTTTTGGGAGGTTCAGAGCCAGGCCATCAATTCGGAATCGACATCGAGGAGAACGGCTTTTCTTTTGCCTCAAAGTGTCTATTACCGCACATGATTACTCCGTCAAAGATTTCAAGCTCCGTGACGCACCCTTTAATAGGCCTTTATGGGCCCCAGGTGCGGTTCTATCACCATCTGGACCTGGATGGACCTGGATAGTGAGGGCGACAGATTGGCCTTGGTGATGAAAGGACCGAACGGCACACATGTCAACTCGCGAAGTGACGCATCGTCTCGACTTGGGCACTTACCGGGCCACAGCTAGGCACTCAGCATTGTTCCTGCCAGGGGTCGACACATCTCTCATCAACCACAGGGCATGGTCAAAGATTACGAAATTTCAAGCATTGAATGTCGGAGATGTTCAATGTTGGCTATCCACACGACCGACCAACCCAGCCGATCTTTCAAGTCAATGGCAGTGGCAAATGCCAGCTCGCATCGGCCCATAACAATCAACAATTGCGGTCAGCCAGGCAGGATCGCATCCCCGATTCGCCTCCGCGCATGACGTCCGTGACTGGGAGACCGTCAAGGCTGTATAGCGCATTGGCCCCATCCCGGGTTTCAGGACTTCGCCTACTAGCTAATTACACGTGATGATGTCAAGATAGCATCCTACCGTCAGGACCAGATTGGTACGATATGGGGCCGAGTATACGGTCTACAAGACAAGGTGCACACATATGGGTTGGGGGAATGTCTTGGTCATTAGCCTCCTATATAAGAAATGAACGGTAGGGTGGTATGCCAGTTTCACCTGTTCACAGGAGAGTCTTGGATGTGATACTGAGTGAATCGAAATTCCCAAACTGGTCTAGATGACCCTTGCCTCGTATGCCCGAACAAAATCAGTGAATGATATGCAACTGTGATCAACGAATCCAGCCCCAACCCTCCTATACATATGAGGAGCGCCCGCCGACGGAATTCTTTCAACGAGGAGAAGATAGTATCTCCAATCGGTTCCGGTTCTCTTCCCTATCACAGCGGCCCCGAGTTCCTCGAATTTTGGGGTGACTTCAGTGTCAAACCATAGGTCACCAACGTCATCGCCAGACTTATTCCGCAGAGTAGACCCAGACTCATTAAAGTCAATGTGGCAATTTTGGAATCTCATCACATGAGACTTCACTTTACCATCTCTCAACTGCACGACGACGTTCCACGCAGTATGCATAGGGATATCTAGGTACTTGATTTGGCCCATATATGCCATCCAAGACCAAGAAGGGATATCCTGGCCTGACCTGTATTCAATGCGTTTGAGGGGGCCAGTAGCCTTCCGCCATAGAAGAGATTGGTGGAGATAACCCATGCCAAGGTCCAAGATCCCATGGCTGATGTTGGAATCGAGAACCTCGGCAATCGCCGTCTTCAATGAGCGAATTGCTATGGGCCTGTCCGCTTCGCACGTAATGCCTAGTCCGGAGTATTGGGCGAAGAGATTCTTACAAATCCTGAGGCGGGCTTCCTCAGACACCTGGTCGAGAGATTGTGGAAAATCAGCATCGCTCAAAAGGCTCCCAGCACTACCGAACGTCAGAATCCCTTATTGACGGTCTGGTAGAAAAACACAGAAGTAACAGTAACTGGTTCATACTCGGTAGAGTACTATGGAGGGAGACATGTACACAGACAGAGATAAACAGTGAAGGGTGAACGGTGGGTTACTTACTTGCATATATATGTGAGTGTCTCACAACGTACTCCACCGCCACACTCCCAGTAGGTTTGCCGATCCGTAAAGTGTATCGTTCGTCGTGACAATGCCCGCTCTTGTAAGACCCATGCTCGCTTGTTTAGGAGGCCACCCAATACATCTTCCTCAAAATCATCAACGAATGTGGTGACGAAGATCTCGGCACCAGAAGAGCATGGAACTCGTACCCACAAGTCGGAGGATGGTGGAGGACGTTCAAGGAATCCTTGCGTGGAGTCCTTCGCTGAAGTGGCAGCGATCGTGCAGTAGGCATTATGGAAGTAAGCTTCCATCTTTCCGGCTTCGAGTTCCCAGTCATCTTCGTCCTTTTGTATGATGCAAAGCGAGTCGATCCAGAGATACTGTTGGCCAAGTTCAAGAGTTACCGTAATGGCATCTCGGAAGGTTCTCGGTAGAACTTCGAGATCGAATCCACTTCTGAGGCGATCCTCCACGTTGTCACGAGTCGTAAGCCATTGGGATCGCTGTTCGTCGGGCAGCACGCCCCAGCAGTGAGACAGGGCAATATACTGGACGGGATCTTGCGTAGCGATGAGGCGAAGTTTGCCATGGTCGAGGTCGAGGTCTATCTCGGTCAAGTCGACAAGTCTGGTCGGTGGGACAGTAGATCTGGACAGGTCGAGGCAATTTGTATGTGATCGGAGATTTGAGCAGCGACCTTGGTCACAGAGCTGTAACCATGTTCTTATCAATTGAATGTGATCTGTACTTCCCGACTCCAAAGGCAACGGCAAACCAGGCAGTATTGGCGTGTGGTCTTATATGATTAATAAACTCGATTCTCCCTGGAGTGAATTGAATTGGTATAAAAGCCAAGTGCACATGTGCAACATACCAGGATCAGGGAATTCCACAGGCGGTTCCGCGGAGTCTTATATAGTTAGCAAACTCAACTTCCCTTGAAGCTATTTTGTCTAAATCTCGACATAGGGTGACGTACCGGGATCAGCATAGCAGGACCTAATATTAGGAGATCTGGAGAGGACCCGACAGAGCGGACATGTATTGCAAATAGCTTGGAGAGAAGGAAGTAGCAAGGTATAATCGAGTTCTTGACAGCGATCGCAGAACTCTTTCGAGGGATTGGAACAAGGATACGAGTCGGAGATCTTTTGAAGAGACTTGTTTTTTCTTCAATATCAATCTCGACTTCTCCTTTCCTGCCAATGCCGCTCTCATGGAAGTCGGTAGGATTGGCAGTATCCCAGCCAGTCGAGTCCTCCAGATGTGCACTTTACCCTCCCAACTCCACGACGATGCTGGTGCTCACCTGACCGCTTTATCCTTGGTCATTCTTCCAGTTTCTTATATCGCCATATACGTGTTTCGTGAAATCAATTCTATGCATTTCCATCTCTCAGAAGGGTATCAAAGAGCCCATCACTCAAAGAGACTGCTCTCGAGCAACGATAATGGCCAGAGTATTCAAAGAAATTCTTTTGGCCAGGTCTTGACCATGGCAAGGAGCCATCGCTACCCAATCGGTGACGTTTCAGGGATGTTTCGGTAACAGTCAGTGTACACTGCTTCATAACATTCGTACAGTCGGAAGATGGGTTGACAGGCAAGAGGTGATCCGCGGCCGTATGGGCAGACCGGTCTGTCGCAGTAGAAAGTCGGGACCCATGAGAATCGAATCATGAACAGGTCTTTGAGTCGGCTCGCGACGGCAAAAAAAAAGTAACAGGGAAGTAAAGTTCTGCGCAGTAGAATGACCAAATGCAATGTGCCATTGAGCCATCGAATCGAGGAAGCTCCAGTAAAATGCCACAGGTTGATGCGATGCAATGCAATGCTATGCCAATGCGTCTAATGTCGGAAAGAATGAAACCTAAGGGTCCCCTCGAGCAGTAGCAGGTGAGCAGCCAGTGCGGGCGCATTGAATATCTGTCGAGTCCGGGGTGGGCTCCCGATATTACAATGACAGATGTACAGTTGTACGATGACAGTAAGCATGGCAGGACGGACTCCACGCCATTCGACAAACTCGAGCCATCAGCACAGGGCAGTGAAAGAGACATGGGTCCACTTCAATACGAGGCCATACGCTTAGAGTGGCTCGGTCGCAGCCCGGCTAGGGGAATCTCCAAGTTGCAAAGGGGAGTCGTCGCAACTCTCCCGATAGGCGGCCGTCGGGGAATTTGGGAACGATGTATCATGCTCTCTTTGACCGAAAGCGTAAGTCTGAGCACGGCCGAGTCCCTTGCGAGCTTGGCGGAGACGGTCCATCTTTTTCTCACAAGTGTTGGCATGCTCAGCGGCATCCATCTCCACGTAAGACTGGGGGTAGCACCGAAGACGATGCTCTAAGAAGAATCCACTGTATCCACCGTCTAGGATATATACCTCGGGATAGGTCAACTTGGGTAGCATTCAGCGTTCACAGAGCGATCTTGTGACCGAATGTGCCGGGCCATGAGAGGCGCGCGGTGCACCGAGTACTCGCAGTGAAAGAGCAGGAGCGTCCTCCCTTCAGCGGACTTTGAAAGAGATGAGATGCTAGTAGCTCCTTATCGTTGTAGTTGATAGCACCATCGACGTGTCCTCCATCGTACTCGTACTCGAAGCGGCAGTCAATTATGAGTTTGTGGTCGTAATGCGCATTGTACTTGCCATCCAGGATTTCGAGGAATGTATCCCGTGAAACTCGGGGAATGCTGTCGTTCTGCTCTGCGGGGAAGAAGTGAGGAAGCGCAAGCTCAGCGGGTTCCTCGATATCAGTGACAGACTGTAAGTTGGTTACCGGGACATTGAGGTCTTTCTTCGGCTTAATTACGTCGCCTGTGCTCTCAAACATGCTCTGAGATCGCCGGTATTGCTTCCTGGGCCTTAGATGAGGATTGGAACCACGCCGTGAGTGACTTGCTATAGGAGAACCGTTGCGAGTACCGCTGAGACTTTGAAAGTGAGCCTTTGAGCGCAGGGCACCAGCGATATTTGCACATGGGCTGTTAAAAGAGGGCATTTTCTGCTTTCGTGGCGGTGAATCTTCGAAGCATTCACTCAGTGACAACTGTGGAGATGAGGACCCTGGACGGCCATCAGCGCCAAATTTGAAAGAGGGAAAACGGTCCTCGGGATGCGATCGGGCCGGGATGGCACTGGTAGAGAAGCCTTTGGACCTCGTAAGAGAGGGTCTATGCAGGTTCAACTTGCGTCGGTTTCTGTGACTGTTAGCTAACAATCATACTCACATGCAGCCCAGCAGTTCAACTCACTCGGCCAGAGGCTTCAAGATGTCAACAGAAGAGAGCCGTGATATGGGCGCGGGAGATTCCAGTGAAATTTCCTTGTCGTTATTCGAGCTGGGTACCGGACTGGGCGAAGGTACCTCAACCTGGGTCAGGTAAGAGCCCTTTCCTTTTGGGAGTGGAGAGACGTCCAAGTCCATGCAAACCGGCGACGATTGGGCGGGGAGAGGAGGGGTCGTCTGGTATTCTGCAAGCCATCAATCCCATGTTCACCCGATCAAGGGTATATTGCCCGCCCTTACCTTTTCGCTCGAGGGCACCCATTATAGCAGTCGTTGTGAATAGAGCCCGACGAGGTGTTGGAAACATGGGACTGTGTACCAGTAGCAGTTAGCGGCGACGTACTGGTACTGGGGGACACTTGAGGATGTGTACTCGCCTTGCCTCATTGTCAATGCAAAAGTTCTGGGAAAGATCTGCTGCCAGGCTGGCTGTGGGTGAAGAACCATTCACACTCCTGACGTTGTAAGAGTCCTTGCCCTTGGGCATGATGCGTTCCCGGAAGAGAGCGCCGGATGATCGAGGCTCGCCCTTAAAGGCAGCATGACCTTTGGAGCGGAACACGTCTGGGTGGCCGAAGGAGGGACCTGCCGGCGGATACATGGCAGCTAGAGGGGAAGGACCCTTCCATGGTTGGCGTGGGTGGCAGTCAGACTGCACAGACTCTGGGAACAGCTCTGGGAACAGCTCTGGGAACAGCTCAGGGTGTATTCGTATGTTGGCCGGTTTCGAGGCAAGGTCGGCTGGTCAGTCCAGGATGTGCGTGCAAGGGAACGGCCTCGATTGAAGCTCAAGACAAAGTAGGGTGCCGATATATGTGGATTGTCCGGAGAGACCATAGGCAGCTGAGCGGTTAACGATGGCAATAAGCGAGTAGATAGGTACAGGGTAACCTAACGCTGCAGCTATTCCGTGATTGAATGATGGATCCTGCTGGTCCGTCCGGTCCTGCAATGCCTTGGACCTCTTTCGAAGATTTCGGATTTTAGGAAGAAAGAGAAATTCGGCGTCGAAAGAAAAAGGAGGTTAACCAGCTCGTCGCCCTGTGCAACGGCTTGAGGTCCACGCCGTGGGATAATTTTTGGCGGTTCGCTGGTTCGTTGTGGCAAGACCCTTCATGGAACCCCGGACACAGTGGACAGCAGTGGGGACGCGGTGGAGAGAGGTAAGCTCGGACTGGGGTGTCCGTATGTGATGTATTGTAGGGAACAGCTTTATGGGTTAGAGGATTCGAAGGTATTTCAATCGTCTCTGAGAGGAAGAGACGAAGAAGGGGACCGCTTTTCTGGTCATGAAACATGGATTGATACTGATGAAGGTAATCGTCCGAGAAGTCAAAGACACGGTTCGCTGGTCCGCCAGGAGAATATAGGAAATCGTGAGGATCTTCCTGGCTTGGTCTTATTGCATGTGCTCAATCCGGTATCAGGATACTCGCTTCGACAAACCCATAGCAAACTCCGGACCGGGTAATATCGAAGCTGAAGTTGGAGGAGTCGTTGTCTCGTCCAAACAAAAGACCGGCGGGTTGGTGGAGCAGCGTCAGGAAGTACCGTGGACGGAGGTCGATGAAAAGAAGCAAGGGATCAATTAGAAGTGGCAAGCCGCGGTCTACAATCGAGACAGTGCCATGTAGCTTAGGTTACCTAGGCGGTTTTAGTACCTAGCCGTCATGCTAGGTACCTGGGTAGGCCTGAAGGCTGAGGGGCTGAGGGGCTGAGGAGAAGAGGTCGGTCAGGTTCATGGAACCAGGAACGGTAAGGGCGATCGATACAATGGATACAATGGGTGGGACAAAGAAATGCCCTTAGCAAGTCTAAAAGACTGGATTAAGACCAAAATCAGGATCAGAATCGGTTTGCTCTGTCCAGCTTTGAGGTGCCTTCTCACCAGGGTGTGATGCCAAGGCAAGGAACAGGAGCCTTCCCTGGAAACCTTGGAAGAGGGGGGGAGATATGTAAAGAGCTACCTAGGTAGGTACAGAGCTACGAAGCTATCATGCAGCTGATATGCAGTACTGGATACCTACCTGGCAGGTACCTAGGTAGTTAAGAGCCAAATGTGGGTGCAGAGCTACCCTTGCGATGGTAAAAGGGTACGGTATGGTACCTAGGTACACCACACCATCAGAAGCTCACCGTGACCCCACCATCCATTCTGCCACAACCACTTAGACAATTGCAGGGATGCAGTTGTCTGGGAGACTCTGGCACAACGTAAGGATCAAGGACTGACCCGTCTGGCTGCATGGCAATTGACCGATTGTGGAGAACACTACTAAGGGCTTTGGGTGCTTGCCAATGCTGGCATCTGGACACAGTGAATCAGGAAAGGAAAAAGAGGGCAATTGGACCGCGGTTTCTTCAATCAAATACGACAAACATCGTTTCACACATGGCCTGCACCACTGCGACAGGATCCATGAAGTTCTGATGGACTCCCTCAACCCATGACCCTATCCATTTCTCGCCCCTTGTAACCCGGGGTCTGGACAGATCAACACTGGACGCCAAACCAGTCGCCAAGCTTACCTACCGTGTTGTCAGCTGCCCCAGTTCCAATGTTCCCCAGGAAACTGACGGGACCATGAGGCAGCTATCTTCAACTTCCAGAGCCCTGTTCAACTTCAACCTCTATATAAATTGCTCCCTTGCCTTTTCTCACCGCGGTTGGCTTGTCTGGTCCCAGGTAGTGCTGTCCAGCCATCAACCATGTTTCACTGCGGGAGTCCAAATCATGGCGAGACCCTCAGACCCTCTCTGGCAGGAATTTTCTTAGACATGATGCTTGCTGGGCCGCGGTGATATCCGCAAGCGTATTGGAATCGTTCATCTTGCGGATAGAATGGATGATATTACAGGCCAAGGTCCAATCACCAGAAGCCATCGGTCATCCGTTCGGGGTCTTTTTCTCCCACAGTGCTGGGACAGGCTGACAAAAACTTCGGCTCGCTCTGTTTCCAGTGCGGCCAGCCCTGGTCCAATTTTACAAATTGTGATAAGATACACAGATACGGCCAGCCGTACAAGCTCAGCGGAACTGTTCCTCCATCAAGGTCTTCATTGCAGTTCACAACGTACATGGTAGTAGCTATGTACCTACAGCCACAGTACCTCCAGGCGTTCTAAACGGGACAATTCGCTTCTGGATTTAACAATTTCCAACACCATTGATCAAGTTCAATCCCACACATATCGGAGCGAGGACCCATCCGACAAGTCGTCAAAGTGCTGTCAACGCTGTCTGGTGGACTCCTCGTCGTTCCTAGAATCTGCAAGGTCTGTTTCTGCAGCAACACGCAAACAAATTGGCCAACAAAGCTCCTCTATGACCCCATTCAGTGAACTCATCAATCGGCACGGCCTACGGTAGCTTTGGTTTTGGTTTCTTTTGCCGGATCGCTACGCTGATCATCAGGAGCTTCAGGGTTACGACTCCTGACCCTCATGATCAATGTTTGAGCTCGATGTTCAGATTCACGCTTCTTGTCCCCGCCGGTAAGCCCAGCAACGGGCAGGGCAGGGTAGCGTTAAAAGACATGGGTAGGGGAGTCAAGCTGAACATAATGATTTGACATCGCAAGGCTCCCAGCGAATAAGATCCATGGGAGGCACAAGTACGGTACCGGTACGCTCCGCTTGACAATATCACGCCAGAAGGGGTAGAGAGTCGTTGGCACTCTGATTAGCGCGGTTGCGACTGCATTGTCGAATACCAGGCTGTTGGCGGCGCGGCAGACGCAAGGCAGTGGAGAGTTTTAGATGCACCCTTCGACATCGTGATATCTGTCCTCCTGCCCGCAAGCCCTGGCACCGTCGTCAGAGTTCTGATAGATATGTGCAGTAGTATATGGTGGTGATAACTCGAAGACGTCAGGACTCAGCCTGAGAACCCGGAGTCTGATGGGGCACGGATCTTCGTGAAGCGGTCAACCTGCGATCCTGGCGATGAAGCGTCGCACGAGTACAAGGCTGCGACTGACTGACTCGGTGGACTCTACCGCTACGGACGACCATCAATGCAGACCCCTGCCCAACTCGGCAGGTACAAACGTCCGCTTGACGGTGCACCGCTCGTCGTCTGGCCAGAGCCCCCATATGGGTCGTAAGACGTTCGCTGCAAGGCTGCTCCAGGCGTCTCCATTTTACCGGACTCCGTCTGTTTCCACGACGACAACCCTGGTGATATGGGAGACCGTATCATCTATAAGGACTTATACGACAACATTGTTGGACAAACTGCGCTGCTTGGAGACAGCAAAAACAAGCCCTGGCCTAGTCAAGAGCTGCTCCACCCTTCGAAGCCTTGTTCTCGAAACAAGCAAGGATAGGCCCCCAATTGCGTCACTACGTTCCGGATCGGAATCTGGACTTAATAGAACAGCCTCGGGTGCATTGCTCGACCGATGTCAACCAGGTCGCTGCAGTGCACCGTGAGAGAAATCATCCAGGAGGCACGCAATGTGGTCGTTGCGGAGACTGCTGGAACCCAAATGATGCGGGATCTCTTCGATTTATTGCGCTCGTCCTCGCACCACCCGTTGTAGACGTCTCATTGGGGTCGTAGTAACAAAAAGCGTTCCATGCCCGAAACGGCTGACGGTCCGGGTTAGAAGTCCCGGTCACCAACTGGCAAGATAGCTTGCTGCCCTATCACCCTCGCGTGTATGGATTCCAAGGCCTTTCATTTCCCTGTTGCTAAATTGGTCTGTCCGGCGGCTGGGCGGACGCAAGCGTTCTTCCGACCGTGGAGGAGCGGCGGGAGCTTCACGAGTCGGCAGCATATGAGCAGAAAGAAAAGCAGGAACAATCCGCTCTTTCTCTCACCGTTCAAGCTTGGATCGCAGTGTCCTTAGCCACTGGGCTAGGGTTATAGATATGTACTATATGTACTCTGGCAAGGGGCTGTTGTAACCGAGTTTGACATGGTCTGGAAACATCGATCTCACACGCGGCCGTGATCTTTCGGCCCAAAGCAACGTCATCCGGATGACGATCAGCAAGCTAGGAAATAAGACGCGCCGACGCGACCTTTACTAGTATTTCAGCCATCGATTTCATATTGAGTTGCGGCCGAAGTTGCTAGGGGCCGGCCCCCGCGCACACGCAAAACAGTTCCACATGGATCTGCTGGTAATTTAATGGCACACACTCGCCGAGATCATTCCGGTTCTCTCCTCGGCCGTCCTTCAAGTCGACAGCATCCTGCTTGCTCCTGTTTTGTTTGCTTCCGAATCCGGAATATCAACGCTTGAGGGATAGCTGGTCGCAGGGTCGGTCAGCACTACCGTACTGACCAGCCACAAGGAAGAGGGTGTGGTGCTGCATCAAGGAAGAAACAGCCGCCCGAGCGCCTTTTATCTGACCCTAAAGATCCGATGCGATCCGATGAGTGGCTCCGTGCGGATGGCCTGTCCTCCCGCCGCCGCAAGGTTGCAGCTCTTGCGCCCGCAGCAAACAAGCAGCAGAGCAAGCAAGGGGTTTTTGTTGGCTACTTCGGCTGCAATGCAGCCCTGGAGTCAGCTGAGACATGGGGAAGCTTAGGACTGCTTGGGGAAAGCTTCCCCTCTTTGAGCTGTACAAGGTCCTTCGATCCAAGCCTCTGCTCCTCGCAACAAGATAAATGCCTTGCGTGATCTGTCGATAGCGAAACTTCCTACTCCCGGCCTGCGGCAGAAGTTTGTGAATGACGGACGGACGGCCGCTTCCTCGGATCTCGTCTCCTCCCCGCAGCCCGCAAACAACGAAGCACGCATGATACGACACTTGAACCGTAGTGTACACATGGCCTGTTCATATAAGTACCAGCCTATCTCTCCTTCCGGCGTGTGGGCATTGACGGATTCCCGGGAGATGGAGCTCAACCCTGGTCAAAATCCCCATTTCCATGCCGCGGGTGGGAAGATGTGATGCCAAGCTGCATGAGCGCGCCTTTGGAGGCTTGCAGCACAGACGTCAACCCCCGGCCACTGGGGTCTGAGGGGATAACATTGCAATCAAACCGTCGACGCAGGGGTCTGAGCAGGAATGTAAACAAGGTGAGGGGTCGAAACGCGCTGCTCACGTAAACAGCGAGCCCTGACATGCTTTCCCTTGTCGGGTCGCACGGAATCAACCGCGAGGTCACGTGGATCCGGCTCATGGTCTCTCATCTTTAGGCTTGAGCGAACATACCTGCCCCATTCCCACGTGGTCGACCTTTGTTTTCTGCTCAAACAGCGTTGGATATATGGTACTTCGATTTACCTAGATCGCTCGTGCTCGTTTCAATTAACTTCCTCATGAGGCTCAAGTCCGTTGGCAATCGACTCAACCCAGTGTCCCGACCGAACCCACTTCATGCAACCGTGTGGTTTAGGTGAGACGCCCGCCTTGGAGCATAATTGCCAGTTTCTGCGATTCCCTGATGCAATCTTTCGCATACGGTAAATCTCTTGCATTGACTACATACGACATGATCGCCAAGCCCCTAAGTTCGATC